>SKCR01026720.1:0-396949 GCA_019454045.1 Zanthoxylum bungeanum
CTTTTGCAAACAGCTCTTGAATTCAGAAAGTCTACAAAACTGGAAATTCCTAATTTTTGACCCTAAACACCCAGGGGAAAATAGATTTATTCTTAAAATTTAACTATTCTATCTAAGACGCGTCTAAGTACTGAGTTTTGATGTCAATAGATCAAACACCCTTAAGTATAAGCAATAAACAATTAATAAATAATTGCAACCTAACAAACACAAAATAAATTACAGAAAGTAAACAAAGAAGAATTAAATTTATTTACGAAGTGGAAAACTTTTTCAGAGAAATCACTCCGAGTATAGGTTACTACCTAAATCCAATGTATGAGAAAAACTTATAGAGATTGTGAAAATAAGTTAAGCAACAACTTTGTCGACTCTATTCCCACTACCCGAAAAAACATCGAGCATGCTCCAAGCAGCTTTCTTCAGAACCTCTGAAGTCTTAGTGAATTGAATTTGCTAACTTGCACTTTTAAAATCCAAGCACAAATCTCCACTTTAGAACTCTGAAGGTTTAATATATTGTCAAAGTTTGTGTTTGAAGGGTTGATGGTGGTGAAACAAAGAATATCACTCACAGAGAAGAAGACATGAGATCGAGTCTTCAAGGATGAGTGCTATTCAAAAAGTTGGAAACTGAATGCAAAATAGATCTAGTTAATGTTTTTCCAATACTAGTAAAGAGACTATGTTGTTCCTTTTAGTGGTAGGGTTTTCCAAGTCCAAAATTGGCGTTAAAATGCGTCCAAAATAAGTGCGGGCATTTGAACGCCTTAAGAACGCGTGACAAACACGAATGTTTCCACAAAATCTTTCGAACGCAAGATCGAACGTGACACGAATGAATAGTCTCTGGACACCTTTATTCGAACGTAATAGCGAACACAACTTGAACGTATGACATCTGGAAACTTTCGTTCGAACGTCATGAAGAACGTGACACAAATTATCAAAAATAGCTGTCAACAATTGGCGACTATGTGGGGATCCGTCCAAAAAAATGATACCGCCGTTAACAGTTGGCGCCTTTGTGGGGATTCGTCCAAAAAATGATACAACACACTAAGACGATGGCTGAGATAAGAATCATAGAGCTCTAGAGACCTCAACGGGGGAGTGGATGGAAAAGATAGAGGAGAACCTACAGGTGGAAAGGAAGAAAATCATGGAGGATATGAATGCAACCCAAGCCTTTATGAAAGTAATGATGGAAAAGGTAGAGAAGTTAGAGAATAAATCATGAAAGTAGGCTCATGCGGGGCCTAATTACAGGAACATGTTGATGACCTGGTGAAGAATGGTTACCTCAAGAAATGTATCGATTACGAGTCTATGAGAGCTATGAAGCGCATGTAGCAAATGTTGTCAAGACGAGTGCCTATCACTTGGAGCAACTGGACGACTCCCGGCTCAAGCAGCCCTGTAACGTAGAAGTTTTATCAATAGAACATCTCTTAAAATGACCCGTAAAGAGTTGTAAGATATGCGGTAGATCCTTAAAATACAAGTAAAACTTTCTCATTTTTAATAAGTTACTCACACCTTTACACGCTTGTTGTTTATTTGAATGAGAAAGACTTGATTGGTATTTTATGGAAATGTCTGTGATCGGTGCCAACAAAAGGTACAAGATGATTTACGGAAAGCACGCACTCCCATGACACACTAATCACCGATGACATTATCAAATGCCCCAGACTGTAATGCTAGTACCTGATGTCATGCGTCTTCAAAGATTGAGAAACATCAAAAAGTGTAAAATGATGTGTGGAAAGAGCGCAAATACCCAATGATTTACACTTTCGAAGACATTGAAGACATGTGTGGCATTTGGCATCTCAGAGTAACCATATTATGTTCGACGGGAGGGTCAGCGTGGTGTTTGGCTCCCCCAGGTAACCATAATGACACACTTAAAAAGTGATTCTTTACTCTTAAGTATAAGAGTGTCGAAATAATAAAATATCTCGATAAGTTCGGGGTCAACCCACATGGAATAGATTTAGTAAAATAAAATAACAATTTGAGTAAAAATGAAAAGATTGAATTATTTAAAGTGATTAGAAAATTTTAAAATGGACTGCAACAATAAAATAAAATATTGGGGTTATGAGATCCACTTTTAATATTTCAAATTTAGAAATATCACTTTTTATAATATATAAATTGTCATTATTACCCAATTAATTTATTTCAGGAATTAATTATGCCAAAACATATAAAAACAACTATAAAGACAGTGATACTATTTATCCAGAACAAGTCTAGTTAGGTACTTAATTATGCCAAATAAATAAAACCAGCCATATATGCGGTAATAAAGTTTGTCAATAATTAATTCAGATTTAAATTAAATATTAATTATTAGATTATAATTTATATATTATAATATAAGTGAGATTAATCTATATTTTCATATTAAAACTTCACTCTTTACCCCAGTAGGACGAAATTAGCTACTTATGATTTGAATAAAAACACATATAATTCTATTAATGAAAGAAAAAGAAATTACAAGAAAGCTTTTTAAAAAAAATAAAACACGCAAGAGCTGAAAGTCCATAAATTTTCAGAGAGAATTGTGGAAATCAGATTAAATTTCTAAGGTGCTGAGTATCTCTATTTATAGTAGAGGGCTATACACCATCATTCTTCACAAATCATTCAATTTGTAAATTTGTAAATTACATGATTTGTGGGAAATGTCATTCAACCGAAAGGTGGATGTCATTTCCCACATGTCATATTTTTTTCTTCTTGTTTTTGTCTTTAAATATTACATATAACACATTTTGGATTTTTCATCAATTTCAACCTTGAAAACTTTAGCATTAGAATTTCCTGTAAACATCAAAGTGGTAGATATTTGAATATTCTTTCATCTCAAAGTAAAAAATTAGGGCCAAAATATGAAAATTATGCAAGGTTGGAATTTCCGAAATTGTACATTGTTATAACGCCATTTTAAGTTTCTAGCCTCCAAAATCCAAAGTATTATTTCACTTACATAAGAAATAAAAAATCACAATAAAAATATATATAACATAAATTTAATTATTATTTTATAAAGATACTAAATTAAATGGATTAATAAAACTACAAGTGTAAAATGATTAATTTTTCTTTTAATAAATATGTATTTTTTAGTGTTCATCACATAACACGTATGGATTGAAGACATCTTAGAGGTACGACAGTAGCCTCGGGTTTGCATAGCATGGGGATGGACAATTCCCCAATGGCATTTGCAGCCCATGAATGTTGGAGATCCATAGCACGGGAAAGACCCACGGGTCCCCGTGGAGTTTGTAGTCTCGGGATTTGCCTAGCATGGGGAAGGGGAATGCCCTCATGGCGTTGGTGATCCCTTATCGGATCCGTATGAGCATAACATAAGGAAGGCTGAAGGGCATTCGTGGCATTTGCAGACTCGGAGCCCGCCTCGCATGAGGAGGAAATGCTCTCATGACGTTGGCCACCCCCTGATCCGTAGCTCTATTTGTCGAGACATTTAGACTGTGAGGTTCAAAATTATTATTTTAGGTAATATGCGACATGACACTGCCTCAGTTGCCTCGATATTTTTGGGTCGATACAGAGTGTGTGATATGTCACCCTCGTGACATTTTTCATTTTTTTTGCAACATGATATGAGACGCCATCACTGGTGTTTGTGGGGATGGTCCAAGGTTGAAAATATTTCATCGTGATGTTTCTGGTTTATAATGGCTCGAGGCTGGATTTGTTATGTCGAAACCTTATTATTATGTGAGTGGCACAATAAAGGAACATTCTCTTATGATTAAGTTTATTGAATGGCTCGGGGCTGGATTCGTTATGCTAAAGCCTTATTATTATGTGAGTGGCACAAATAGGGAGTATTCCCTTATGGCCAGGTTTATTGAATGGCTCGGGGCTTGATTCGTTCTATCGAAGCCTTATTATTATTTGAGTGGCACAAAGATGGAGCATTCTTTTGTTGCCAAGTGTTTATACTAGCTCGGGGTCGGGTAAGTCCCACTAATGCCATATTATTAAATGAATGGCACAATGGGTGATCATTCCCTTGTGGCCAAAAGTTTGATTAGCTTGGGGTTGGATTCATTCCACCGAGGCCTTGATATATTGAATGGAATGGGATCCGAGTTTCTCTACAATGACCTTGCTTGAATGACATAAGGAAGATCATTCCATTGTGAAAAAATGTTTGATTGGCTTGAGGATGGATTCGTTCCGCCGATGCCTTGGTATATTGCATGACATAGGGTCAGAGTTTCTCCCACATGGCATTGCTTGAATGATATACGAATGAATCATTCCATTGTGGTCAAATGTTTGATTGGCTCGGGACTTGATTCATTCTGCTGATGTTCTATTATTATGAATGACTCGAGGATGAGAGTTTTCCCTCGTGGCTTATTTTTTATTTTGCAGATCTTTCCACGTGGGATTCTAATATGAATGGCGTGAAGTTGGAGTATATCCATATGGTCTTGCTGAGACGAGCAACACAGAGGGCTGAGTTCCATCAGGTTAGTAAAAGATGATGGCATGAGGTCAGGAGTTCTCCTCCATGGCCTTGTTGGGATAAGTAGCAGTGAGAGATCCTCTGATTGGAACACCAAGAAGACTGTGGTCAGGACGACTTTAAGGGGTTCATTGGGTAACAATGGTCTTTGGGAGAAGATTAGCCTCATCAGGCCCTTGTGATGGCTTCAGAATGAATAGAAGAATAAAGATGAGGAAACCAGCCTCAACTTTTCGGCTAAATGCCAACTAAAGTTGACTCAGGTCGTCTCGAAGAATGAGATGACAGCCTCAATGCATCAGAATGTGATGAAAACCTCAAGGCATCTTTGGCAGTATGTAGAACAACCCATCTCGATGAGGATGAACCTGAGAAGAGCTAATGTAATATAAAATTCTCAAAGTGCGACGACCTGAGGAAATCGGGCCAGTCTTTAGCTACATAACTGGAAAATATGTTGATACCAATAACTAGTTGACATATGTTGATGATGGTTTTTTACCCCGAGGAAGGTTTAAGTACAGATGAGGGGTATAATGAAGATTTATATTTGACTAAAAGTATATGGTAAAGACTCAAGATCCCATAAAGAGATAAAGTTTGATAGAGATGTTGGGGATTCTCAAAGGGGACATACAAAAGCGTGGTTCGGGCGAAATCGTAACTTTAAAAACTTTTAAACTTACCGAATAAATTATTCAATATCCAATATGAATAATTCATTCATATTTCACCTAAACATATTTATTCGATATCAAATAACGCCATAAATAATTTAGAAACACTACGAAACTTTTACGAAAAATATTTTCCGCAAAATGACATAAAACACGTTTTTGTCCGAACTGACCAACCAATACACACAGGGGCTGCCCAAGGGAGCCTCAATAGTACTTGGGAAGTTCATGGGATGCCCGAACAATGACCAATTCACTGTGTTGACAGCGGACACCCAGTAAGCCCGAAACTCACCCAGTAATGCCGTTTTTCACCGTTTTGCGTATTTCAACTCCGAAATAATTTCCGGAAATTGTTCCAATGCCCAAAACACATCCATTACATTAATAAAAAATAATTTTCATCACCAAAATCACATAAATTTCAGATCTGATTTGGTAACCAAAATTATCATTTTTCATCTTTAAATCCAATTTTCTCAACATTAATCATATTAATAATTACACCAACCATAGTCACCACAAATGAAGAACTCAAGAACAATTCTAGGAGTTATAAGAGTGGTCATAACATTCTAGAATGACAACAAGTCATCAAATGAAAAAATTGAATTAATATTACACTAATATCATTCAATCTAACTTCACACATGCATTTAACCTCCAAATCCATCCTCCAAATCAAAAAACCCCAAAATATAAGAAATGAAGAAACCCTAGAACTTGTCTAGATGCTCAAGAACAGGAAACAAACTTTCTAAGTTTAAGAGTTATGAAGATTACCTCCAAATCTCCTAATTTCCTTAAACTTTTTCTTGATTTCTTCACTTTCTTCCTTGTTTCTTCAAACAAATGTTGGAAGCTTTTATTTATGGAGGTTTCGACCATGGGAGCTAATGAATGATAAAACAAAATTTTCTCACTTTAAATAGTAAATCCGAACCGACTTTAGGGGGAAAAGGGCATTTTGGTCATTTGGTCCATTAATCTAATTAAATAATAATAATAAGCTTTAAGTTAACAAATCCAATTTGTAAACTTTGAGCTTAAAAGAATCATGCCACTTGTAACCAATAATAATCAAACATATTGCATAACAACTATGTAATATTGATATTATTTAATTATCTAGATATTTAACATTTAAATACATAAATAATTAATTAATGCGATTATGATGATATATGTATTTTATTTACATTAAATAATAAATACATATATTAATGACATGTGTCAAAGTCTCATTTGATAATTAATTAATATGTATCAAATCAAATCTTGTATCAAATACAAATACACACTAATTATTAATTGACCGAAATGCCCCCAATGCATGTATTTTTCGTTTAACCGTTTAAACGATTCGAATTAAATCATTTAATCCGATGAAGTATTATGAATAATTTGTATTGTTCATAACGCGTTGCCCAAGTGCTCAACTAGTACACTTCATATTGTGAGTCTATCTAAGTTTAGGTTTATCCGTCACAGAATCAAATTTTGTGTCCATAATTCACCCACTCATGAATTATGACGACCACATATAATCTCGCTAAACTATGCAAGTCGAGGTCATTGCATACGTATAATCCCTTTGTCACAGGCTATCAATATTATACCGGAGATATATATAAGAACGTCAAATCCCTAAGGTATAATATAATCGACTTTCAAATTTATGATCTCTAAATAACACTCAGAACTCACTTCCGAAGTATACCACGATCATGAATTTACTAGATCACAAATACGTACATGATATCTATGCCCTGTACACAGGACTGACATATTCTATCTGATACTCATAGGATATCATGAGCATCAGTCCACACCCAACGAACATGCGGAGGTCTGATCTAAATAGATCGGTGACATGACTGCCATCAAAATGTGGAGGATATCTCATATATCTACAATGGTAACTTAAGTCGAAGGACCACTATGCTACTCGACTCGAGAAGATTCCTATTGACGTTGGTGTACAATATATTAGGAAATCTCTGGTGAGTCTTTCAGTGTTTATCAAATAAACACATACATTTCTATACGAGTCTCTCAAGACTCATGGTTCATTAGGATAAACCATCGGACCAAGTCACGATATACGACCTGTACTGGTCTCACCAGATTTTACTAACCGACCATTGTCAGTAAATCTTGACCATGAACTTTATTTGATAATATACTTCTAGTAGTGACACTTCTCAATGTCAATTACAAACTATTTTGTAACTGCGCACTATAAAGTATATTATCGGGTCTTTGTCTAATATATACATATCACTAAATCATATTTAGTTTCAATCTAATCCTAATTAGATCGAATATGTATATAAAAGCAAGAAGTACTACTATAAATAAGTAATATTATGGAAAAAATGAATTGTTCGTATTCATGAATCAGACATAAATACGATCCGCATTGACACTCCGAGCACCAATCATAACAATTTAGATCCGACCTAATATTACAAAGGAGTCCTTCCGAGAACAGAGGCATCGTGAAGGATGAAGTAAGTTGGGATGCCGACCCGACCACATGAAAGGTGTTTATTTGAGAGTATTAAGAGTTTATGGAGCCTGACTCGATGAAGTCATTATATGTCAACCCGACCTGATTGAGAGAGTTGGGTAGAGCTTCCATGAGCATCATCTGCCTTGGTGTGCCGACCTGAGGAATGAAGATGAGATCACAGGCCGATCAGTTTTGAGGTCGTGTGTTGTATACCCTAATAAGTGCTTCTATAAGACTAATGGTGACTGTGGGAAAACAACGATTCTCATTGGAAGTAGCCTATGCTAGCCGCTATAGACCGTTGCTGTGGCAAAATAGTGGTAAAACAGAGCTGCCATTGATCTATGTATTTGCAGAGGAATATGTTAATCTGATTGGCCACTTGGAAGGTGGTTGAGGAGAGTTATTGATGTAATAATGACATTGTATGACGTCAGAGGCGGTGGAATATTGAATTTGGAAGCCTATATAAAAGTGTTGAAGTCTCAGATTTAGAGTTTGGTTGGTTGGTTAGCAATTTTTACATCTCACTACTTGGAAAAACAAGAACTAGAGATAGAGAGAAATTTGGTTAGTTACTCGACTACTCGAGAGAATTATACCGGACTTTTATAAAACCCGATGTGTTTCATCATTTTGTGAGTTCATTTTCCCATTTTTAGGTGGAGCCACTCTTTACCCAAAACTTTAATAAAATATCACCATTTCTCCCGTGGATGTAGGTAGGAGCTACTCTCCGCCGAACCACGTAAATGCTTACCTCTGTGATTTACCTGTTTTTGTCAAGTTTGCTTTGGTTCCCTACTAACTAAATAAATTCATTGTTCGATGGAGGTTTATTCGAGAGATGAATTTCCTATTTTGTCTTTAGAACGAAAAACAATCGTCAACAGTTTTATTTGAACATTTTCATAGCAACATAAAAGGAAAGAGAGGTTCAACATTTAGAGAAGACACTTGTACAAAAAATGATACAAGTAAAAATAAGGATAAATTAGAAATTATATGGGGTTTATGATGATGATAATGATGATAATAATGATGATGATGATGATGATGATGATGATAATAGGGATAACAATATTTTCAGTTCTAAAAGTTGTGATGTTTGTATACTTAAGTCTTAAAAAGATTTTATTTTTATTTTTATTTTTAAGTCATATAATTGAATAAGTTTTTTCTTTTAAATCATAATCTACTAACTCTAACAGACTTGCTAACGTGACATGATATAACGATATTTCAGTACATGTATTAAATTAGTCAGCTCTCACGTTGATTTGGGATAATAATTTTTGAAGTCCTAAAAATTGTGTTGTTCTTATACTTATGCGTTAAAAGAAAATTTTGTTTATAATTAAGTCCTGAAAGTGAATAAGTTTTTCTTTTGAGTCATAATCCGTTAACTATAACAGACCTGTTGACATGATATAACGAAACGATACTTCAACATAAGCATTAAATCAGATCAGTTAGCACATACTTTGACATACTTAAATTTAACTAAACTAGAAGATGATGATATTTGGGTTTGTCATGGCGTAAATTTAACTGTTGCAGGGGAATCGCCTCAAGACTTCTCCCAGTCACATATATATGTAATTTGATTAGGAGAGGTCTTGAGACGAATTTCCCTGAAATACTTAAATTTGCCTCAAGACAAACCCCAAGATCATCATCTTATAGGTCAGGGTATGAGAGCACAATAGATGTAGATAGTGATATCGAGACAGATAATACAAATAATGTGGTAAACATAATTATTTTTTTTATGGAAAAAATGAATAAGGATCTTCCTCCAGTTGATATGCATGAGCCATTTTACTGGCAAACATACAAATATGTCAAAATATATGATGACTGATCTAATTTATTGCTTATGCTGAAGTATCGTTTTGTTATGCCACGTCAGCAGATTCGTTATAATTAACAAATTAGGACTTAAAAGAAAAAATTATTCATTTATAGGATTAAATTAGAAACAAAATTCTCTTTTAGGACTTAAGTGTAAAAATAACACAATTTTTATAACTTCAGAAGTTGTAATCCCAAACCAGCGTGATAATTGACTCATTTAATACTTGTGTTGAAATATCGTCCCGTCGTACCACGTCAATAAGTCTATTAGAGTTAATGAATTAGGATTTAAAGAAAAAACTTATTCACTTATAAGATTTAATAATAATAAAAAATTTCTTTTAAAACTTAAATATAAAAATAACACAACTTATAAGATTGAAAATGTTGTTATCCCATAATAATAATTTCGCTCCTTTTCCATTCTCGTGGCTATCTTATTTTTATTTTTTTCTTTTTAAACTCCCAGATAATATTTTATTTAAAGGTTGTTAACGATTTATTAAATTCTTAAATTAATATAATTAATTAAAAATCACCAAGCAACCAAACCAAACCAAAGAAAAGCACCCAAGAGAATAGCGAATACGAAGCATTTATTTCCGCTTGAGATTTCCTTTTAACGTTCACTAAATTAATAACTAGTCCCTAATATGGTACCAAGGTTTCAAATATTATGTATTCATGTAATTTAAATTATTAAATATGTAAATTTTATTATTAAATATTAAATTAATTTAATAATTTAAATTATATATTTAATAATAAAAATTATATATTTAAATTCAAAAATATTTGATATCCTGAGTACAATAGATGTGCCCCCTCCCCATTAAAACCATCGATAAAAATATTTTCACAAAACAAAAAACAAAAAAATATTTTTTCAAAACAAAAACTAAAAAGCAAACTGACCCATCATCATAAATTAGTTTCTGCAAAGTACCCATAAAATCTCGATCTCTCCAAAGCCATTTTTTTGGCAAATATAAAAGCAGATTCGATCTACACTTTCATCATTGTCTTGAAAAATGAGCACGGGAGAACTTCTCAGCATCGAGCCTGTAGAGCTCAAATTTCCCTGTGGGTTTTTTTTTTTTATAGCTGGATCTGTTTTTGTTTCTAGTGTTCGCCTTTTTTTTTTTTTTTTTTTTTTTTTTTTTTTTTTAATGTTTTGATTTTTGGTTTTGTGATGATCAGTTGAACTGAAGAAGCAGATCTCTTGTTCCCTTCAATTATCGAATAAAACCGACAATTATGTAGCTTTCAAGGTATGATTTATTGATTTTAATATTAAATTACAAAGTTTGATATCATTGTATTTTTTAATTGTGTTTTAAATTTAATTACAATGTAATTGGGTGATCATATAAAAACTAAAATGTAGATTTGGGATCTGCAAATTTGTGATTGATTGTGTTTAGGTGAAAACAACGAACCCCAAAAAGTATTGCGTGCGTCCGAACACTGGAATTGTTCTGCCTCGATCTACATGTGATATTATAGGTACATTGCCATTTTTTTTTTACCTCATAGGGTTATTAGTTTTTTGGTTTCAGTATTAGTTGATGATTCGTGGATGCCTGCTCTTGATTTAGTTACTATGCAATCGCAAAAAGAGGCACCTGCTGATATGCAATGCAAGGACAAGTTTCTTCTTCAGAGTGTGAAAACAAATGATGGAACAACCGCCAAAGATATCAATGCTGAAATGGTATTTCCTTTAGGTGATATTATTGAATTTTTTTTAGAATTTTTTAATTTGTGGAAGTGTGATTGTGTGTAGTTCAATAAGGAGGCGGGTCATGTGGTTGAGGAGTGCAAATTGAGAGTGATTTATGTTTCTCCGCCGCAACCACCATCTCCTGTTCCTGAAGGATCAGAAGAAGGGTCTTCGCCTAGGGGTTCTGTGTTAGATAATGGGCATGTGAATGGTGCTGAGTTTACTGCTGTGAGTACTTGAGTTGTAATTTCTTTTATGTTTTATTCGTTATCAAAGAAGCAAATTGATAGCATACTTCTTCTTGGTGAAAACAGGCTGACACAGCATTTACCGAGCGGCTTGAACCTCAAGACAAAAACGTGGAGGTGAAGTTGTTAATTCATTACTGTGTGTTCTTGTGCACATAATGTAATGCTAGATAACTTTTGCTGTAAATTTTTTGTGTTTTGTATGGATTGTCTTTCTTAGCTAGTTTATTATCCATATTTTGATTTTTGAGCGACAGATATCTGGTTTCCTTTCTTTTATTTTACAATCAAAAGCCATATATTGTACTATTAGATAGATTCCTTACTTGTTATGGGCGTTAACTGTTAGACTAAAAAGCAGTGACCTGACACCTACAATAAGATATAGGTTAGCTCATAAATGTATATGGGATATATCAATCTAACTGAGCCTTGAATCTTCGAAGCTGTGGTTCAGTATCTGTTGTCAGTATGTTTAAGAATTCTACCGTCGCATTTCATAATCTCTGTATCCACGAGCCCAGGTTCGACATATCATAGTTGATAGCAATTTCCTTGGGGGCCACTTTGTTTAATGTTGATTCTTGTTGTTTTAACATGATTGTGCAGCAGCTCTTTCCCTTAACCTTTGAATAGATGAACCTTTTTTCTATTTCCACTTTTCTTATTTTTCCTCTAAATTGCTTTCCTTTGCTTCCTAATATAGCTAGCTTTTGTAGCATCTGGTGATACGCTTTTGTACTATGTCTTTGTAGAGGTTATGCCACGGTGTGTATTTACTTTTGAGTATTTGATTATTGCAGGCTAGAGCTCTTATTTCGAAGCTGACCGAGGAAAAAAATAATGCAGTTCAACAAAATAACAAGCTTCGTCAGGAACTAGTGAGGGATTATGTTTAACTTCTTCCTTACAGTTTATTACTCAACTGTTCTTTTACTCTCTCTTTCTTTCCTTTTTTTTTTTTGTTTTAATATTTGGGTTTTGGTAGGGGGGGACCTTTTTACACGATCTTGAACTCTTTGCAATATAGGACGACTTTATTTTCACTTCTCAGGGGAAAGTGGGTATTTGTTTTTTTTTTTTTGTTTTAATATTTGGGTTTTGGTAGGGGGGGACCTTTTTACACGATCTTGAACTCTTTGCAATATAGGACGACTTTATTTTCACTTCTCAGGGGAAAGTGGGTATTTGTTTTTTTTGTTTTTGGTTTTTTGGGGTTTTTGAAAGTCCATCTGATGCTCCATTTGCCGTGCTGTTTCTAGCCTCTTTTCACCGGGGTATATATCTGTATATGTACCATTGCAAAACATTTTGAAGTTTTTGCTGCCACAACTCTGAGCATGCGTTTATCTTTTTCTTTTTCCTTTCCCTTTTTTTTTTAAATTAAATTTTTGTGCTTGTATTTTTCAAACTTTGAACTACGGCAGTTGCTTATGTGATGAAATTACAATGTGTAGGACCTCCTGAGGCGTGCAGGCAACAAAAACCATGCTGGATTATCATTCGTATTTGTTATTTTGGTTGGTTTGCTTGGCATAATTGTGGGGTACATCGTGAAGAAATCATAAGCATTAATATCCACTAGAGTTTTTATTTTTCTTTTTATTTTTTCTTTTTCGAAATTTTCGTCTCTATTCCCTTTAGTCCCTGATCAAAGAAGATGGGGAAATGGGAAGAAGAAAAACTAATGAGGCACAGAATGGTGTTTTCTTTAGTTAGCTTTAAGGAACTAGTGAATTTGTTTAGGTGGGGTTATGGATCTGTAATTTGATGAATTAAGTGTAACTTAAGATGATAATTTCATTTGTGGTTCAGCCCTAAGAAGACTCCAGTAATGGAAATACAATCGACTCTTAATAAATCTACAGCTCAGTTTTTGCTGGAAGCGAAGTTATTACCATTATTTGTTGCTCTTTTGATTGTATTACATAATTTGTTAGATGTGTTGGAAAATGCTTATGAATAAGTATTTTGAGGCTCAATTTTAAGCATGGTCCACTTCGTGTTAGTGGTTGTTATTGAATGATTCGGATACTCCTCCGTGAGTAGTTCGAAATGGTATATTCATATGCTTAAAATGGTGCTTGGGTGAATGAGAAATTGTTGCTCAAAGTTCACCCATTGGTGTTGGAAAATAAAGAGAATTAAGCTTGTCCCACATGGGAAAGCTATTAGAGAGAAGTTGTGCTTATATATGATTGCTCATATGTAGATGGGTAAGAGTTATAAGGATAGAGGCTCTCTCTACGTGCGCGCGCAGGGGGTGCAAATCAAAATCCGAACAGGCTTGGCTCGTGTGCAGCCGCGCGTCCTGCGTACACGAATGCGGGCCTGGCCCAACCAATTTTTGCTAGTCTCTTTATTTTTCAAGACTTTTTGTAGTTCCATAATAGTTAATTTAATTAGCTTGGTGGTTACTACATGTGAAAGACCTCCCATTTATGAGATTTAATTGGCATGTTAATTTCCTTTAAATGGGCTGTGATTTCCGGTTTTTTTTTGATACACACAACACAGAGAACAGAACACAATATATACAAGGAAAAATTCGTTTTAAGTTTTTTTTCCCTCGATTTTCGTTTATTTTATTTTTTGGAAGAGTTCGAACACTTTGTGGTTCGTTGGAAACAGGTTTTGGTGGTGCCCATACTCGTTCGTTTTCCGTTGCATCATGGGAAACAATCGTCTCACGTTCTACTGCACCTACGGTAGGGGACAAATTTATTTTAAGGAGATTGTTGACATCAACAAGCCTCGGGAAAGTGAAGCAGTGGTTCGGTCAGATGCTTTCATCAGAGTTAGGGGTGTCGCGTCAGAGGCAGAGGCTCGCTTTCATCAGTCAGACTCTTTCTTCAGGGGCAGACGCTATCTTCAGTCAGTGGCAGACGCTTTCTTCAGAGGCTCGCCTTCAGCAGACGAACATTGGTTCAAAGGTAGCCGCACAAAGCTTCAGGGTCTGCCGCATCTCCAGTTTTCAGAGGCAGACGCATCTGATTCGGCCTTCAGGGTCTGCTCCAGGGTTCACCGTCAAGGTCTGCTCCAGGGTCTGCCGTCAGAGTCTGCTCCAGGGTCTGCCGTCAGAGTCTGCTCCAGGGTCTGCCGTCAGGGTCTGAAATGCGCATCTGCCGTGAGGGTCTGCTGCGTGGGTATGATTCAGTAGTCTAAGCCTAATTCTGATTCGGATTTTCCCAATTACCGTGAAATAATTGTAATACTTGTAATACAGTCTTAAAATAAATTCGACTATGTGGATATGGAAAACAGTCCAAACACAGTAGATCCGAATATGCCAGCCTCTTCGGCTGGCCAGAATGTTGTGGCAGCCCCTGTGGCTGGCCAAATTGCAGTGGCAGCCTCTTCGGATGGCCAACATGCTACAACCTCTGGGCTTAATTTGGCAGCCTCTGTGGCTGGCCAATGTGTTGCTGCCTCTGTGGCTAGACAACATGTTAGACATGTGAGCCATGTCAATCCTGCTGCGGAAAAACCTGAAAAATTCAGTGGTCAGAATTTCAAACGGTGGCAACAGAAAATATTTTTCTACTTGACCACGTTGAACCTTGCGAGGTTCCTAAAGGAAGATGCTCATGTACCCACAGAGGGTGAGATTGATATCTAAGTGATCAGTGCGATCGATGCTTGGAAACATTCTGAATTCCTATGTAGGAATTATGTGCTGAATGGGCTAAGTGATTCCTTGTACAGTGTGTACGCCGGAATGAAAACAGCAAAAGGGCTTTGGGAATCTTTAGATCGAAAATATAAAACTGAGGATGCCGGTACTAAGAAATTTGTCGTAAGCCGTTTCCTAGATTTTAAAATGGTTGATTCCAAAACTGTGTTAAGCCAAGTACAAGAACTGCAGATTATTCTAGCAGAAATTCATGTTGAGGGGATGAGTTTAAGTGAAACCTTCCAAGTAGCCTCGATAATTGAGAAACTACCACCTGGTTGGAAAGATTTCAAGAATTATCTAAAGCATAAGCGAAAAGAAATGAGCATTGAAGACTTGGTTCTTAAGCTGAGAATTGAGGAAGATAACCGAGTATCTGACAAGAGAGGAATCTCTTATGAGGCCAAGGCAAATGTTGTTGAACATGGCCATAAGAACAAGAACCTCAAGAACAAAGAGTCAAAGATGGGCCCTAAAGGAGGAGTTTCCAAGAAATCAAAATTTTAAGGAAGATGCTTCAACTGTGACAAAATGGGTCACAAGTCTTCTGAGTGCAGACTGCCGAAGAAGAAAAAGAACCAAGAGGCTAATGTGATGGAACACATGACTCAAGATGTTTCAGACATTAACCAATCTGCTGTGGTTTCTGAGGTGAATCTAGTGGGTTCAAACCCAAGAGAGTGGTGGATTGATATTGGTGCCACTCGACATGTGTGCTCGGACAAGAGCATGTTTTCTTCTTTTGAGCCTGCTGGTAATGGGGAAAAAATATACATGAGAAATTCAGCAACATCTGAGATTGAAGGTCAAGGAAAGGTGATTCTGAAGATGACCTCTGGGAAAGAGTTGACTTTGAACAATGTTATGTATGTACCTGAAATACGGAAGAATCTTGTGTCTGGATCGCTTCTGAACAAGCATGGATTCCGGATGGTGTTCGAGTCTGATAAAGTAGTTTTGACTAAAAATGGGATGTATGTGGGAAAATGGTATGTCACTGATGGGCTATTTAAGCTCAATGTAATGGTTGTTAAACCCAAAAATATCAATAAAGCTAGTTATTCTGCTTATATTATTGAGTACTCTAATTTATGGCTTGATAGATTACGACATGTTAATTTTAATTCATTGCGGAAATTAATTAACATGAATCACATTCCCAATTTTAAAATTGATAACAGACATAAGTGTGATACTTGTGTTGAGGCAAAACTAACTAGATCATCTTTTCATAATATTGAAAGAAACTCTGAACCACTTGATCTCATTCATACCGATGTATGTGATTTTAATTCAATACAATCGAGAGGGGGTAATAAATATTTTATTACCTTTATTGATGATTGCACAAGATTTTGCTATGTGTATTTGATAAAAAGCAAGGACGAAGCTATAGAGAAATTTGTTCTCTATAAGAATGAAGTTGAGAACCAACTGAATAAAAGAATTAAGGAGTTAAGAAGTGATCGTGGTGGTGAATATGTTTTTCCTTTTGAATCACTTTGTGAACAAAATGGAATCATACATCAAACCACAGCTCCTTATTCACCTCAATCCAATGGGATTGCAGAACGAAAGAATCGTACCTTGAAAGAGATGATGAACGCTATGTTAATCAGCTCTGGCTTACCTCAGAATATGTGAGGAGAAACTATTTTATCAGCTAATTACCTTTTAAATAAGGTACCACGAAAAGAAGCAGGGAAAACTCCTTATGAAATGTGGAAAGGAAGAGTACCTTCCTATAAATTCCTACGAGTGTGGGGGTGTCTTGCCAAGGTAGTCATTTCTCCACCTAAGAAGGTGAAGATATGACAAAAAACTGTTGATTGCATTTTCATAGGATATGCACATAACAGTAATGGAGTCGATGAATGCATCTTTTTTCGAATATGTGTTTCCTTGTAAAACTAATTCGAATTCAAATGTGCACAAACGGACACATGAGACTATCATTGAAGATAGTCAGGACCAAGAACACATAAATGTTCCAGAGGATCAACGAGTTGTTGAACTTGAACCAAGACGTAGCAAAAGAGCTAGAACGGAAAAATCATTTGGTCCAGATTTTCTGACATTTTTGCTAGAGAATGATCCTCAAAGCTATAACGAAGCTGTAAGGTTAGCTGATGGTGCCTTGTGGAAAGATGCCATCAATAGTGAAATTGAATCCATCTTACAAAATCACACATGGGAGTTAGTGAATCTTCCTCCAGGATGTAAACCTTTAGGGTCCAAGTGGATTTTCAAAAAGAAAATGAAGGCAGATGGATCAATTGACAAGTACAAAGCAAGACTTGTAATTAAAGGTTACAGACAACGTGAAGGTCTTGATTACTTTGATACTTATTCTCCTGTAACGAGAATAAATTCCATAAGGATGATACTAGCGATTGCAGCTTTGCACAATCTTGAGGTACATCAGATGGATGTGAAAACAGCATTTCTGAATGGAGATTTAGATGAAGAAATCTACATGGAACAACCTGAAGGCTTTATAGCTCCAGGACAAGAAAAGAAAGTCTGTAAGTTAGTAAAATCCTTGTATGGATTGAAACAAGCTCCGAAACAATGGCATAAAAAGTTTGACGACACCATGTTGTCAAATGGTTTCACAATCAATGAATGTGATAAATGTGTTTATGTCAGAGAGACAGAAGTTGACTATGTCATTTTATGTCTCTACGTTGATGACATATTGATTGTCGGGAGTGATGTTAAAATGGTGAAAACTACCAAGAATATGCTGAAATCCAAGTTTGACATGAAAGACATGGGTATAGCAGATGTCATTCTGGGAATAAAGATCTCGAGAAGTCTAGATGGACTTATTCTTGATCAGTCGCACTATGTGGACAAGATTCTTGGTAAATTCAACAATGATGATTCTGCTGTGGCTAGAACTCCTTTAGATGTGAGTCTACATCTATCAAAGAAAATGGGAGATGGTATATCTCAAGTAGAATACTCTAGAGTTATCGGGAGTTTGATGTACTTATCAAGTTGTACAAGACCTGATATAGCCTGTACAATAAACAAGCTCAACAGATATACGAGTAATCCAGGGGTTGATCACTGGAAAGCAATAGTAAGGGTACTCAGGTACTTACGTTTTACTCGTAATTATGGGTTGCACTATCATAGATATCCAGCTGTAATCGAAGGATACAGTGATGCAAATTGGATATCTGATATGAAAGACTCAAAGTCTACCAGTGGCTATGTGTTTACACTAGTAGGTGCATCCGTATCATGGAAATCCTCAAAACATACTGTGATAGCCAGATCTACAATAGAATCAGAATTCATTGCATTAGATAAGTGTGCTGAAGAAGCAGAATGGCTTCGAAATTTTCTAGAGGATATTCCAAGTTGGCCTAAGCCAGTGCCAGCAATTTGCATTCATTGCGATAGTCAATCTGCAATTGTAAGGGCACATAACAATATGTATAATGGTAAGTCTAGACATATTCTTCGTAGACACAATACCGTTAGACAATTACTCTCTACTGGAGTTATTTCGATTGACTATGTAAAGTCAAAGGATAACATTGCGGATCCGCTAACCAAAGGGTTAAACAGAGAGTTAGTTGTGAAATCATCGAGGGGAATGAGACTAAAGCCCATTAGATATATATTTATTACGAAGGAAAACCCAACCTTGTTGACTGGAGATCCCAATATCTAGGTTCAATGGGACAACCTACTCGTAAAAGACATAATTGGTTCACTGTGGGGGGTTACCCTATAGTCAATTCCTATGGTGAAATGAAACAGTGATGCTCGTATGGATAGAGGTTAAGCAAAGGCTTTTAATGATTCTTATGCGTCGGGAATCCGAGCAGAGTATTACGAGATACTCTTAAATAAGAAATCACCTATGTGAGAGAGAAGTTGGGTCGCTTCAAAGGGAATTATGCGGGGTTCAATTCTTAAAAACTCTCGCAGAACGAGGTTGATGTTCATGGCAAAAATGAACATAATAATGAGAACTCAAATGTGTTAGGTAAAACATCTGTGTGATATATGTTTTTCATTTACATGAACGGCCGCACAGTTCAATGACATCGCGTCCACTGTCAGCCAGTAAATGAGATATATTTTCACAAGGGAAGGTTCAAAGGCTGAGGCCTACCTATCCTATGCAGGTGTTGAACCGTTGAACTCTTCTAGGTCAAAATAAAATGTTTTATAAAATAATTTTATTTGACGTTTTTTGCCAATTTCATTCATATGGGGGATTGTTGGAAAATGCTTATGAATAAGCATTTTGAGGCTCAATTTTAAGCATGGTCCACTTCGTGTTAGTGGTTGTTATTGAATGATTCAGATACTCATCCTTGAGTAGTTCGAAATGGTATATTCATATGCTTAAAATGGTGCTTGGGTGAATGCGAAATTATTGCTCAAAGTTCACCCATTGGTGTTGGAAAATAAAGAGAATTAAGCTTGTCCCACATGGGAAAGCTATTAGAGAGAAGTTGTGCTTATATATGATTGCTCATATGTAGATGGGTAAGAGTTATAAAGATAAAGGCTCTCTCTACGTGCGCGCGCAGGGGGGGTGCAAATCAAAATCCGAACAGGCTTGGCTCGTGTGCACCCGCGCGTCCTGCGTACACGAATACGGGCCCGACCCAGCCAATTTTTGCTAGTCTCTTTATTTTTCAAGACTTTTTGTAGTTCCATAATAGTTAATTTAATTAGCTTGGTGGTTACTACATGTGAAAGGCCTCTCATTTATGAGATTTAATTGGCATGTTAATTTCCTTTAAATGGGCTGTGATTTCTGATTTTTTTGATACACACAACACAAAGAACAGAACACAATATATACAAGGAAAAATTCGTTTTAAGTTTTTTTCCATCGATTTTCGTTTATTTTGTTTTTGGAAGAGTTCGAACACTTTGTGGTTCGTTGGAAACGGGTTTTGGTGGTGCCCATACTCGTTCGTTTTTTGTTGCATCCTGGGAAACAATCGTCCCACATTCTACTACACCTACGGTAGGGGACGAATTTGTTTTAAGGAGATTGTTGACATCAACAAGCCTCGGGAAAGTGAAGCAGTGGTTCGGTCATACGCTTTCATCAGAGTCAGGGGTGTCGCGTCAGAGGCAGATGCTCGCTTTATCAGTCAGACACTTTCTTCAAGGGCAGACGCTATCTTCAGTCAATGGCAGACGCTTTCTTCAGAGGCTCGCCTTCAGCAGACGAACATTGGTTTCAGAGGCAGCCGCACAAAGCTTCTGGGTCTGCCGCATCTCCAGCTTTCAGAGGCAGACGCATCTGATTCGACCTTCAGGGTCTGCTCCAGGGTTCGCCGTCAGGGTCTGCTCCAGGGTCTGCCATCAGAGTCTGCTCCAGGGTCTGCCGTCAGGGTCTGAAACGCGCATCTGCCGTGAGGGTCTGCTGCGTGGGTCTGATTCAGTAGTCTAAGCCTAATTCTGATTCGGATTTTCCCAATTATTGTGAAATAATTGTAATAATTGTAATACAAGATGCTGGATATCAGCCGAGCTAGTTGAGATAATAATGAAGATCAATTGGCAAAAGCCGGATTAAATTAGAAATTAAACTCGCTCTAAATTTTGAATTTAGCTTAATTTAGAAAGTTATCCCACTCATTTTCTTTTATATTAATTATGGAGAAATGATATTCGTACTTATTAATATACACCATGTTTTCCAGAACGACAAGCTGACTTGCGTTTTGGGCTGAAACTTGTTATCATGGTTTATTTTGCCCATATTGCCAAGCACCCCTTCAACCATTTCAACAAATTGAAATTGCAGCAACTGACATCGTCGTCCCCTTCAAACAAAATCAACAAATTTCACTTCTTCCATCAGAAGAATTGGTTGCTAGGTGGGAAGAGGAACAACTTAAGATCTTGGTAGGTTCAGTTTATCCAATGCCCAAATCAACCAAGCCAATAAAATCCAACAAATCTCCCTTGTTTCCAAGTATTCCTGATGGGATGATGACTCGGGCACTGCAAGGAAGTAAATATGTGATGCCGCCAAAATTTCAAAGCCACTTAATAGACATGAAATTAGGTTTTCCTGATCTTTCTGGCCTGCCAAACTTTGAGCCACCAGATCAACTTGGTTTGCAAAATGAGCAATTTCCACCTATTCCAACTTGGAATCCCGAAAGATTTCGGGCAAATTTTGCTGGAGATTCTTGTGTTGGATCCTCAAGTAGATCCGGGGCTTCTTCAACTATACCCATGGAGAAGCCATTTCTGCTCAATTCTTTAGGAGTAAGTAATTTGGGTTCACTTGGTCTCGGTTCCAGCAGTATTGATTTACAGAGAATGGAGGATGAAGAAAATGCCAATAAATACGGAAAGTTGCCTAGTCTTCTGGATAGATCACTGCATATTTTACGCGAATCTTTCAATAATGTCGGAAGTAGTGAATCCATCAGTTCAGGCTTACTACCTGAACCAAATAAAGGGCTTAATCTTTCCCATTCAAAGGGGAAAGAAGTCGTTGGAAGTGGTTCTTCAAAGGGGAAAGAAGTCGTTTCAATAATGTCAGTTGCTGTAATTTCAATTTGTTGAAGGGGTGTTTGGCAACATGGGCAAAATTAACCATGATAACAAGTTTCAGTCCAAAACGCAAGTCATCTTGTCGTTCTGGAAAACATAGTGTATATTAATAAGTACGAATATCATTTCCCTTAATTATGCAGTAAGCTAATAAAGTGATTCACCGCTAAATTATGTAAGTTTAGTTTCATAATTTCTAACTACTAGTATAGCAAAAAAAAAAAATAGCCGCCCTTAAAAATTTAATCATGACTTTGCCCCCGGGTAACCCGGGTATAAATTAAATTTTGCACACTCAAACACACAATATGATGATCTGCTGTTCTTGGTATGGCCATAACCCACCTAAAACGGATCTTACTACTTAACATACTTTTCAAACGAGGTGGGATATCACAATATACTCATTACGACCTAATATTCAAGCTAGCCATGGGGATGGTCAATGCCTAAGGGTCATAGTCTTTTGTTGTGGGTACTCGATTAAGATGGTTAGAAAGGCACATGCTCAAAAGTAAGAGGAAGAAATGACCTGACCATGGTATGCAGTGAGAAGCTTTTTTTGAGGAGAGTTTTCGAGGATAAGTAATGACAGTCCTGACCTGACCATATTAAAGTGTAGATATGGGGTGTTTAGTGTGTTTCGGTGTCCCGAGCTGAGGAGGTTTCCTTTGTGCAAAATGAAGAAACTGACCTGAGGAGATTTGATGAAGCTATACCCGACCAGGTTAAAGCAGCATGACTTATTCCATACATGAAAAGGAGTGCATCTAGAAGACTAATGATGAAATAAGTAAAACAACGATTCACATGAGGCCGTAAGTTCTATCAGTCGCCATAGGCCGGTGCAGAGGCAGGGTAGCTGGCTTGTAGGTTGTTAGAAGGGGCGGTGGATGCAATGATTATGAGGGGCAATGATGATTACGTGATGTAAAGTGACGTCAGGGTTAGTTGTAAAGAGTTTTTAAGAACCTTTATAAAAGAGATTGAAGTCATTTTAGAAGATATTTTTTTTTTCTGATTCTGATACATTTGGGTTGTATTCTGATTATATTAATTTGAGAGCAAAAGTACTAAAAGAAGCTAGTGATAGAGAGAGAAAATGAGTCATGTATCCGACCACATTATGAAAGTAGATCGGGCTATCCTTACCCGATGAGTTTATTAGGATTGTAACTGTAATTCCCTTGTTAGACGCTCGGGTTGGTATTTACCCCGAGGTCAATAAAATCATATCCATTTTTCTTTCGTGGACATAGATTGGAGCTACTCTCCGTCGAACCATGTTAAACCTTGTCTTTGTGTGATTGTTTGTCTCTTGCAAGTTTGTGCGGTTCCCATAACCAAACAAATTCACTAATTGGTGGATGTTTTTTTTAGGGATAATTCCCAATCTTGCCATTGGAATGAAAAACTGCTGTCAAAAGTTGGCACTGTCTATGAGGATAAGGTACAAAAAGCAAAAAACACAATAAGGCGATGGCATGGCGGGAGATGGAAACCACAGAGTTAGGGAAACATCGACAAATGAGTGGACGCAGAAGTTAGCTAGGATAAGGCTTGAGATTGGAACGAGAGTACGAAGATGCTTTCTAGGAGCTCAAAAAGTACCTGATTGACCTCCACTTTTGGCTAAGCCAAGTCATGGTGATAAATTTATGTTCTTAATTATTTTATCACATACTGTTAAGTTCAGTTTTAGTACAAGAAATTAGATGAGGTACAGAAGTATTCGTCTTGTGAAGTGGTTGACAGAGCTAGGTGAATATGATATCTGTAATGTTCCTCGGGTATCTATCGAGGAGCAGGCTTTGGCCGATCTTATGGTAGAATCCACAGGACCGCGAGTGTTGGTGTACAGGGAATAAGACGAGAGATGAGAGGTGTATGTGGATGGGTCGATAAGTTCACAAAATTATGGGATGATATTATCATTAGTAGTTGGCGAGGTGAGAAGATAAGCTAGGCGTAGAGGAGAAATATTATCTGTCGGTTCGGGTTCCCCGGACCACTTTAACAGACAATGGGAAGTAATTCGCCAGCACAAGTTTCAACCTGCCGAGTGCCTATCATTTGGAACAGCTGGATGGAACTAGGCTCGATGGAATGTGTGAATGCTGAGGAATTACTACCAGTAGAGCCTCTATTTTAAGGGCCCACAAAGAGTTGTAAGACGGGCAGACACACAATAGGTAGTTTTCTAGCATACAAATAAATCTTTCATATTGGTAATAATGACTTGTACTCTTACACACTTGTTGATTATTAAAATAGGAAATAATTATTTGATATTTTAGATAAGTATTTAGGAAAGGTCGGGAAGCTTTTGATTGCCAAAGGTGAAAATCACGGTACGGGAAACATACACTCGTGGCATTCACAATCAACAAATGTCACAGTATGGGAATCATGATCCTCGTGGATTTACGTCCTTAGCACATGCATCTGATCGAAGGCGTTCCTGGTTGGCTATATTGGGCGAGAATACCATTTTCCCTTAAATAACTTCTGAATTCGTCACTCATAAATTCACCGTCTCAATCTGATTGAAGACACTTGATGAATTTACCGGTTTGTTTTTCTATTTCGTTTCAAAATATTTTGAATTTAGCAAATGTTTCCGATTTATGTCTCATCAAATAGACATATCCATATCTTGACTTATCATTCGTGAAATTCATAAAGTATGTTGAACCATCATGAGCGACATGATTTAATGGATCACACATATCACTGTGTATTAGCTTTAATAAATCTTCAGCACGATATCCAACACCAAAAAATGAGGCATTTGTCATTTTCCCTTGGATACATGACTCACAAATCGGATAATGATCTAAGGTAAGATTTTCAATTAAACCATCCTTAACTAATTTTGATAGACATCTAAAACTTATGTGGCCCAATCTCATATGCGATAATACAATATTATTTAATTCAAATCTTTTACTTGTATTTTTCTCTACATTAAAGACATCTCTATATGTTTCCAAAATAAAATGACCATTAGATAAAGAACATTCACATATCAAATAGTTGTCTTTATCATATAAACATAAAGCACCATCTTTCATATTAATTTTATATCCCTCTTTATCCAATATCGGTAATGATATTATTTGTCTGATAATAGATGGTACATAATAATAGTCATATAAAATTAATTTACATTTATTAGGTAGATCTTGAACAACTATTCCTATGGTCTTGACATCTATTGTCTCGCAATTCCCAACTCTAAGCTGGATCTTCCCTTTGTTTAGCCTTATTTTAATCCTCATGACCTGCATGCAGTTGTAAAAATGAGTGGGACTGCCGGTGTCTAACACCCATCCACTATTTGCATCTAAGGCTAATGAGATGTCAATAATAGGAAAAATACAAAGCGTACATGAGAGTCCTGCCTTTCCTTTCAGCTCTGGACAATCTTTCTTCCAGTGTCCAGACTTCTTGCAGTGTAGACATTCATCACGAGTTACATGCGGTCTTGCAACTTTGTGCTTCTTGGAGTTTTTCTTTGATATATTTTTCTTTCATATTTTGATTTTTTTTTGACTTTCTAGAAGTTTTTAAAGAGCTTGCTCCACCATGGAGGTACAAAGTGAGATTATCTTTCTTCAAATCATGCTCCACCATACGTAACATGTTATGAAGTTCTTCATAACTGGCTTGCATCAAATACATTTGAAAGTTTAACACAAAGCCAACATAATTACCATGCAAAGAAGACATAATCAAATAACGGCCTAGCCGTTCATCGATCACAATGCCCTGTCGTTCCAAATATCGGATTTGGTCGATCATGTTCAAAATATAAATGCTGACTTCTCTTCCATCCTCGAGTGTAGTATGGAACAATTCCTTAGACCTCTGATATATTTCAATTTCTTGATTTGCTTCGAACAACTCATTGAGTGTTCTCATAATACTCCAAGCATCAGATACCTCTATGTACTGTGTGAGAAAATCTGAAACCATCGATCCTAAAATATAGGATTTCACCCTTAGGTTATCATCCTTCCATTTTTCAAAAGTCTTTCGCTCTTTGGGAGTGGAATCATGATCGATTCCAACAGGCAATGGATTGATCGTCAACGTTTCGAACTCCAAGACAAGACGGATGTTCATTTCCCATTTAAAATAGTTCTCAGCTTCTTTCAGTTTATTAGAATTCAAAAGTCGCGTTAATGGATTTGTGGCAACCATCTACAAGACAATAAATAAACAATAGCAAAATATTTTCCATTTCAATATAAAAACACTAATACGATTATGAATTTTAAATCTATTAGTGCCTTCCGAAAATCTTTCAAAAATAGAAATTTGACTATCAAAATTTCATATCGGAAAGTAGATCCCATGACATTTACTCCAACCTCACAATAATGACGGTCTTGGCCTTCATAAACTCATTGGGTAGACTTCCAAGGTCAATCACATTCATGTGACTCATAAGTTTGGTCATGAACCGTTTCTTATCCTCACAATAATGACGGTATTGGATTAAGACGTGTTACGAGTGTATACTTGTCAATGTGCACTAATGAACTTCGTGAAATTTGAACATTAAACCTGAAACGAAACAAACCACTCAAGTCAAAAACGTTTACCAATGAGACAACCCTTTGGGATCGGAAAGAACTCCTTATTGATAAATCGTTTTCCTAAAATTAATAGCCATATTTACCAAATACAATCAATTTTTATATCATTATATTTTTTTCACAACAACTGTGGCATAAAAACCAGATCGCCATAATATCAAACGGACCGTTAGATACTTATATAGTGTGACTGAATATAAGGATTTGAAATGTGTGTATCATTTCAATTATAGGGCAATCTTGGCATCCTACTTAATTAGTTGGTCAGGGACCACGTTTCTTGCTAAAATATTCCAAATTAAATTTAACAATTTCCAGTGAATAATCCATGAAACAAACAATGGAATCAAGCAACAGTGAGACCTCCATGGACTTGGATACATTTTGCTTTGCAAAGAGACCCCCTCCCATTTATTGTTTTCTTTGGCATTATTGATTTGATTGTGCAACAAAGAGTTGAAGAATAGCACATGAATAACATGCCACGTGGCATCAATGGTGGTGATGGGGTAAGATGACCCATCTTTGTTACTAAGTGAAGGGTGCAAAGTGACGGTATGGCCATGCAACTTTGTCTCTCCCTCATCATCTTATGTCCCTGAGCTCCCACTCCATTGTTGGTCCCATCTGCCCCTTCGTTGCATTTACTCCCCCCATCTCTTATTTGATGCATGAGTGTTCCTCGTGGTTTTGGTTTTTATTGTATGAATGATAATTAAATAAAGGGAAATTACTTAGAGGTGGTCACGGTTCCGGTTCGGAACCGGAACCAAACCAGTTGAAATTGGACAGTTCCGGTTCCAACCTGTTCCGAAACTGGAATCCGAATCGAAAATTTTCGGTTCGGAATGAAACAAGAACCAAATCGGAACCGTTCGATTTGGTTCCGGCTCCTGGTTCTGGTTCTACATAAGTGTGGAACCGGGAATCGGCCCGGAACCGAATCGGACCGGTGGCTACTTCTAAAATTACCATCCGTCCACCTTAAATTAGATAAAAATTCGAAAATATTACAATATTTTCGACTTTATCACATGAAGTGCAAAACTAATATAAGTGCATGTTCGTTTTATGGGACTAGCAATAATCCTTGACTCGATCGAGGTCTTATGGGATAATCAAGATGAGTTCTTGACAGGTCAGCTTGCGACAACCACTTGGTGCAGCTCCTCACGTCCAGTTGTCATTTAGTACGAGACTCGGCTTTACCAAGTGTATAAGTAAATAAAATTGTGCCCTAGTTAAAAGCCTAAAAGTTTAAGCTTTTGGCTCAGTGATAGCACTTGATCCTTCAGAGGAGATATGATGAAACCAATGGTGTGAACTTAAGATATTGACACTATCAAGTCAGCAAAACTACCTTACCACAAACTTAAATCGTAGAACAATAATATTTTATAAAATTAATGACATGTATTAAGAAGAGTAACATGATTTAGTACTGAATTGAGTTTGTGCTGAACACATGAGTCTCATTTATCTCTTAGTGATCCAATACTCAGCGTTCGATCCTAATTCTTAATAGGGACTGCTAGCTTGAGGCTCTAAGGGCGGGAGTGAGCAAGCTTCTAGAGAATAGGAACATCCGTTGCCTTTATAACTAACATATGTGTGCTCGACGTGTAACCTTTTTCCTTTTCTCTTTCTAAGCAAAAAAAGGGCTGCCATATGCTTAATTTTAATGGACAAATATTATCAACTATCAAGCACCTGAAGCTATGTTCTTATTATTAGATTACTGAACTAGCAATTAATTGTACATACTACATACGTTGTTCTTTGTTTAAGCTTCCACATAAAAAATACAAACATACTTAATAAAGACTAAAGAACAAAATGAATGGAAGAAGAAAGCAAACAACATGAAACACTATTTGAATATCTATTTCACAGTCTCTTCTAACAAGAGATTCCTTTATTTTTAGTAAAATGATGACCAAACTATACAAACAGGAAATTACAAATTTTAATACATTTCATAAGGCAACTCCATGACTCCATATCTAGCATTGGATTTTGTGTGTGAAAGTAAAATTGAGGCACAAGGACAAGAAATGGAGATCCTTAGTAGAAACACATGGGTGGGACCACGATTGTTGTAGTATATGTTTTGATTGGAAAATATGAGTAACCACCGATCCATTAATTAACAAGATATTTTCCTCTTTAAAAAGTATAGGATTGTCCAACTCTAAAGTCCTGGGCCCTCAAGATTTTATTCTTAGTATGGACTTAAACCTTGAAGGGTCATATTAAGAATAAAATCTTGAGGTGTCCAGACTTCGGAGTTTAGTCACCCTAAACCTTGAGAGAGAAGCTAACTAATTGGTCTGTTGCTACTTGCTTGCTATTTGGTCTCAAATTCATAGAGCCATGGTCATATGTTCCCAAACGAAGCTCTCTCTATAATGTGTGTATATATATATATATTTTCCCTCTAAATTTGGGACCCTCAAATTGATTAAAAAGTGAGAGGGAGTGGGAACAAAGGAGGCCCCCGAATATCTTCAATTTGGTTTTCAAGTTTCATCACCCAAACACCTGCATGTTCTCTTAAAGAACCCTATTTTATCCCATATGATACCTCCATTTATTGCTCCTTTTCCTCTGCTTCTCTCAGTACAAATACCAGAAACCTAACTCTGAACTAACATCATTCAACTGCAAGTCTTAAACTCTTTGATCTATCTCATCATCATCATCATCATCATGTCTTCTATTACCGTTTTGTTTCTCTTGTGTCTTTCTGTGCATGCATGTAATGCTCGCAGTCTAAAAGATAGTGCTGGCAAACAAGGGCAATATCTCTTCAACAAGGTCATTTTACTTTCATTGAGTCATTAGCTATAGTTTCATAAGTACTATATATATATATATATTTATTTTTCTTAACTTTGAGTGTTTGTGTAGGATGCCGATAAAGATAATCTACATGAGACTCAAATTCATCAAATAGAGATGCTGGGACATACAGTATTGTTAACGGAAGTTAAAAAAGAAATTGATGAAAACACTATGAGGGAAGAGGCATCGAAGGCTTTCCTGAAGGAAGAAGCTGCCTCGAAAAGTGCAACTTCAGGTTCTGATCAAATCTAACTACCATATCTCAACTTGTATTTCAATATTCACCATCAAGTATGGACCAATTAATTATCTTTAAATTCGGCGCTAAACTGAGTATTTTTTTCCTCACATATTGTGATTGATATAACTTGTTGAAAAAAAATTTATATTTAACTAAATTTTAACCGGTTTATTATTATAAATAAACACATGACATAAATCATAAAAAATCAACACAAACCCGACTCAACACTAAATCTCAATTCCATTAAATTCACATAAGATTATATTATTCGAGGTGTCTAAAGACTATTGGAAGGTTGTAATATTAATGAGTAGACAAATAGATGCATCTCGATATTATTTTATCCTGTCAATTTTTCTTACTGACTGGCAATAAATTACGATGTTAACTTGCAATTTTATATGTGCAGGAAATCATATTATCGTACCTCATCAAAATGATTTGCAAAGTTTGGCTATTATCGAGGTAAAAATAACTCACTGAGAGGGTGGATGGCACATGCATCCATGCATATATCTCTGATCCATGCATGCATGCTATGTAACATGCATGAGACTGAACGAACAAAGAGAGAATGATTTCACATTCAAATATTTTTAGGAAAATTATCGATCTTACATCCAAATACATCCAAAGATTTACATGTTATCAAAATTACACTTGTTCATCAGTCTACTCAAAGATTGTAAAGTATATTAATTTTATATCAAATTTGGATATAAGATTGAAAAATGTGTCAAACATTAGGTATATATCTAATATCAATATAGGTGGATATTTTCTACACTTTAATATACTTTTAATCTTTGAATGGACCGGTAAATAAAATTCTAAGATTTATGCATTTTTAATAATGAGCCAAAATTTATCGTATACTTTTATTGTATTGCATGTAACATCAAATTCAAAAGATGAGAGCCCGGTGGTAATCCTTAAATTGGAAGAGTAAGGGTTCAAGTTTGCGGTTTTTAGGGATTCCATTCTCCCAAAATTATAAATAATTTTCTCTCTGATTATTAATGAGATGAGAGTAGATATATATAATCTAATATGGAGACATAATTAGTCTTCAGTATCCCATTCAGATCGTATATCTGTAATGTATTCAATTTTTTATTTATTTATTTATTTTTTTAAAAATCAAAAGATATTATTGGCTTGTGTAGGTATTGCAAAGCAGCGAAGAACAAGGACGGTCCCTGCTAGGATCTTCACAAGATGACACAGACGAAGCTGTAGACTCCAAGGAAAATGACAATGCGGAGGACATAGTAGTAATGGATTATGCCCAGCCTCATCGGAAACCACCCATCCACAATGAAAAACCCTAATTATGTATCATCCCTTTTATTATCATAAGATATCATATTTCTAGTGAGTATTTTATCAATGATGTATGAACTTAATTGGGACAATAATTCTAATTTTTACATTGTGGATTTTGTCTACTGTCTAGAAGGCAAAGGACGGCCTTTCTGTATGCAATCTCAAAAATCACTTGTAATGTAAACACTTCTCTCATTAGTTTCAACCTTATTTCTATTTTCTACTTTTGACTAATAGTTTGTTTCTTTCAACAATTAGTGTCAACTGTCAATACATTTTTCCCCCCCCTCAAAAAATACAGACTAGCAAGCTATCATTTATCTTCACCATGAATATGGTGTGCCACTCTCAAACGGCATATAAGAATCCTAACCTTCACTTTTTAGTTTTTAGGGCCATTTTTGACAGGCATGGCATTTGGAACAGTGGACCAATTCAATAGCTGGAAGAAGGTTGGAATTTATGACTCAATTCACAAAAATCGAGTTGTATGATTTTGATACACAAGTCAATTATTAGGTGTTCCTTTCTTCTATTAAGATTCTGGGTTCGAATCTAGGGAGTCGTTTCTTGTAAGAGCCTGAAACAGCCGGAGATTTTACCGTTTAAATTCGAAAAAGATAATTTGACGAAAAAAACATCATGGTTATATCTTTATGGGCACATATCCTTGTGCAAATCATGCACACATGTTCTACAATATATTACATTAGGTGTAATTATAACTGTGTAAGCTAACATGCTATGCACAGAGAGGGTGTAAACTCGTGTCACATGACTGATGTCCCAAAAGAAAAGGAATTTCAATGGTATGAGCTTCCACCACAATTCGCTGATATTCTCAAAAGAGAATTAAAATGAGAGAAGAGGTGGCGTTAATGCGTTAGGGAGAGTCGACACAGATGGTTGATTGGAATCATAAAATTTGATCTAAAATTAGAAATCTCGAATTCAGAGAATTTTAATTTTTAAAATATAATATAACTTGTATATATTTAATTCTTTATTGATAAAAAATTCATTTTAAAAACTCATTTAGACCCATCATATTGAAGGAAATTCATAGCTTTCTCTCACGTTTCCATATTTTCTTCTTAATATAATAGCCACATTGGTCACGTTTCTGCATATCTACAAACACCAATCACCAACACCACCACTATCATACCAATTTTTTTTTTTTTTTTTAAATCCATTAAAAAGAAAATAAAAAGAATCCCCAAATATGTTATCCCTAGCCACCGAGTAAATCTTTGGTGGCAACAGTGGTATGGATGACGTGGTACCACCAACCAATTAAAAAATAAAATGTTTAATTTTCTATTTTTCTTCCTATTTTTTAGTTGTTTTTTGACTTTTTAGCACGCGTGTCAAATGATGATTGGTTTGTTTCAGGGATGATGTGGTACCACTGTGCACCAAAGATTTACTCCTAGCCACCACCTCCATAGACTTGGTCTCCGCATTTTCATGCACCATTTGAATTTCATTATTATTTTTTTAAAAAATGAAAATAAAAATAGTGAGTGAGGGTGTTGAAAAAAAAAAGAAAAAAAAATGAAACGTTACTCTATAATTCGCGTACCAAACCAACATAAGCCGCAATTTTGGCATAGCAAATGTGCCACATATTTTCAGCGCACCAAACAAATATGTATCACAATTTCGAGAAAATCTACAATGCAACAGTGGTACCACATCATCCATGTAACAAGCCAATCATATATTGTCACGCGTGTTAAAAAATTAAAAAATAATTAAAAAAAATAGATATTAAATTAACATGTCATTTTCTAATTCGTTGGTGGTACCACGTCACCCATACCTCCATTGTACCAAAGAATTACTTCACACATTTCAGCGCATCAAGCACCACAGTTTCGGTGTACGAGATTACATCATAGTTATCGCATAGCAAGTAATTTGATGCTACCAAACTCTGTCTCCAGTTCTGGCACCGTTTGTGTGAAAGTATTAGAAGACTATATAGTTTAGGATTTAAAATATTATATCTATTCAAAATTTAAATGTGGAAATTTTTATGAATGTTTTAATATTTATCTGATTTATCTATTTAGCATTTTATTATAAATAGGCAACTCTGTCATCACTTTAGAAGTGTGGAAAATCAATTCAGTTGAAAAAAACATGTAGCTCGTTTTCATATTTTCTTCATTGTATAGTTTAAATGCCAATTAATTTGCATTTAATAGTGGATCGCTATTTGAGTGATTCAATTCGGTCGATTTTGACGGTTTTAAACTGATACCAAAATTTGAGATAGAGGGATTTCTGTGAACTTGATTTTAATTTTAATCTTTTTTTTTTTTTTTTTTTTTTTTTTTAATTTTTTTTCAATTTTTTAAGATTTTGATTAATGATTTTATATGAAAAGAGAAGGATACCATTAAAAAGATGGAAAAGGAGAACACATTTCGATTAAATGAATTATAATCGTAATAACTTACTACAATTTCTTAATAATGCTATAAAATTTAATATTTGTATCAAAATATTTCATATTCATATTGGCTTTTAAGGATGGTATGAGTCTCTTCCTTAATATACTAGCACAGGGCCCGCACTTTGTGCAGGTCTTGTAAATGCTCCGGACCTTGTCAATTTTATAGTGTAAATGAGATAATTAATTTACTTATACTTAACATTCTAAGAAAATACAGTTTTAGCAACGGAACTGAAATGGATACTGAAATTAATTACGACGAAAAAATTTCCATCCCTAAAAATGCCTCTAGTAAAATGGTGTGAATTTAACGATAAAATTTGCGACTGAATTAGCAACGAAAATTAGGTTCGTCTCAACTTTCGTCGCTATTTATTCGGCGACCAACAAAATAGTGATAAATTTTTTCCAGAATAGTTACGTATTTTTCCGTTGCTATTTGACTGTATTTTTATAGTGTAATATTTATATCTCATCGTTTGTCCCTCAATTATCTAATAATATTTATAATTCATTGTGTAAGAGCTAATAGTCAGGGAGGGGAATGCATCCTGAAGCACATTAAATAATAAAAAATTCATGAAGTAAAAAAACTTATAGAAATATTTAAAATAAAATAACAAATAACAATAAATGATTATGATATATCTTCGTATTAATATAGGTAACAAAAAATTAATTGTAGAGATTAGGTGTCATGTGATGCGATGAGAAAATTAAAAAATATTTAACTTATATATATATAATATATATATATATATATATATTATAATATATTTTCTGATTATAATAGTTTATTAATGATTTATTAATTTAATTTTATAATTTAATCATGTTTTTTAATTGTAATAGGACAGTATAATATTTTATTTTAATAAAGTATTATATAATTATAATATGTATTTTTATTGTAATAGTTTTTTATTTAAATAAAAAAATTAATTATAAGTATTTTAATTTTAAATAATTTAATAATAAACAATAATTGTAAATGTTAAGTGTCACGTATGTTTTTATTTCAACATGAGATTATAATATATTTCTTATTATAAATAAGTTTCGTTATTTTTAATTTTAATTTAAAATTTATAATAGTAAATTAAAATATTAATTAATTAACTAATTATTAACATGTTTATTACTTTAATAGTAAATTATGTTTTCATATTGTAATAGGTTTCTTATGTTATAATTTATTATTTTAATTTTAATCATTTTATAATAAAAAATAATTATATAGATATTTTAATTTTATCATTTATTAATAAAAAATTAATAGTACAACTTATATTAGCTGAGACCTTTAGTAGTATTTTTTAATTTTTTTAATAAGATAGTATAATCTGTTTCATGTTATAATAAATTCTTATAAAAATTATAATATATATTTTTATTTATATAGATTAATTTAATTTTATACCTTTAATATGAAGCCGTTACGTGGCGCGATAGAGAGTTTAACAAATATACTAAAATTTACTATATAAATATAGATTACCTCCATAGATTTCATTAATTACAAAGAGAAAAGAATATGAACATCTATTTCACTTATATAAAACTAGCTTTTCCTTAGTGAATCATCATTAACTAAGCATACCCGAAAATTGTGAGAACAAACCCAAAGGCTAATAATTATCAATTAATAGACCAATTTTTTTGCTGAAACTTGACATTCTTTTGAGTCAGCCTAGTAACTGGTGCAACAATCATGGAAAAGTTCTCTATAAATCTACGGTAATAACCTGCTAACCCCAAGAAACTCTCATTTTCGGTAACATTCGTGGATTTGGGCCAATTCTGAAATGCTTCCACTTTCATAGGATCAACTGAAATCCTACCACTTGTCACAACATGTCCTAGAAATGTGATGAGTGGTAAATTTATCACTATTTCCCACTCATTTAACCTAATATATTGTATAGTTTCTTGAGTTATGTGAAATTTTGATATGTTTTGTGTTATTTTGTAGATAAATAAAGTTTCAGGACATTCTGGAGGTGATTTGGAGCAAAACAGGAAAAATTGGCAAAAAGGGCATTTCGGTAAATGCCGCGTCGCGACGCCCAAGTCATCAGAGTCGCGACGCTGGAAGCTTACCCGCGCCTATAAATTGAGCTCGAGATTTCAGAATTTTGTACCATTCTCTCCCATTTCTTTGATGTAAATAGAAAGTTCTTCTCTCTCTAAGTTTCGTTTTAATTTTTATTTTTTAGTTTTGTAATAATTTTAATTACGTTTTGTAATAATAGTAATATACTTTCTTACTTTTTACAGTTCATCATGAGGAGGTAACTTCCCAGCTAGGGTGAAAGGTAATTCTTTACTATTGCTATTTAGATTAATCTCCCTTAAAAATAATATATTCACTATTTAAAATTTGACTTAAAAAGGATACCGCTATATTGGTCGGTTGGTAATTTAATTTCAATCTGGTTTAAACCTGACTAATCAAGGATACCACCAGATTGGTCGGTTGGTAATTTATTTTGGTTCCGCCTTTATGGCTGGTTATGGACAAATATTACCGCCTTAATGACTGGTTGGACTTAATTTGACTTAATCAGGATACCGCCAGATTGGTCGGTTGGTAATAATATCACAAGTTTATATATTATTTTATGGGAGATATCTAAATTAGTAGTAGTAAAAGTAATTCCTTTTACCTTAACATTTATTTTATTGTAATTTACCCTTCAGTATTTACTTTACCGCAATTACTTTTCAGTATTTTATGTCTTTTATTTTACCAGCCCTAGCTATGTGTCGTAACTAAATTAGTATCTAGGGTTGTGATGAATTTCAATATCACCGGTTTATAAGGGGTTAGATTATAGTTTGGGTAATATAAAGATTATTTATTGAGTCTTAATCTTAATTTTTTTTAATTAACTGGCCATTAATAAATTGACTAGGTAAACTTAAAATGAACTAGACATAGGGATTTTAAGTTTAAGACCTCAGACTCAATAGCCCACGATCTTCCTTGAGGATAGATAACCCTTAATAGATTTCCTTACATGATAGGAATATACCTGTCGGGCGGGGGTAACCATAATTGGAACTTAATCTTAATGAATATAGATAATTTGGTTGATATAGACATATGGTTCAATTGGATTATACTAGGTATTTGTAATTGACCATCGGAAGAGGCTTTTACATAATTTAGTGTTCCAGGTTAATAAATCAATATTTTACCCAACTATAAGATTACCACTTCATCTTAAAATGATATTAAAAGAAATCACAGCCCTAGATAGTTTTTAATATGAATTTTCTTAAAATCTACTTTCGAACAATTTTATTTACTTGTCTTTAAATTAGAATCGTCGCCATTTCAAATCAATTAAACAACCTGTTAGATACTAGTAATCATTTAACCTCATAAAATTAATAACTTAGGTATTAAGTCATCGTGTGATCGATACTTTTTATACTACTTGAACGATACGTACGCTTGCGTTATACGTGTGTGTTTACGCCGGTCAAGTTTTTGGCGCCGTTGCCGGGGACTTATTTATTTTTTATTATTAATTTAGGGGTTAGATACCTTTACTTATATCTAATTTTCTTTTTACTTATTGTTTTTGTTTTCTTGTGTCTCAGGTTCTCAGAAACTTCATGAGACGAACCAGAAGCTTTGAACTCCGACCGCTTGACCCGGAAATTGAAAGAACCATCAGACAGTTGAGAAGGGAAAGGCGAGAAGGCCAAAAAGCTTTAGTCAACATGGAACCTGAACCTTTGGAGGTTGCACCACCAATTCCCATTCGAGACAGAACCATTCCGGTGATTGACAGACTCATTTCTTGCATTGTACTCCCTCCCTTACCAGCAAATGCATGAGACATCAAAACATACATTCAGATGATTCAGCAGTCAGTTCAGTTTGTGGGGAATGCAACTGAAGATCCTAATGCCCACATCAGCAACTTCCTGGAAGTTTGCGGCACTTTCAATTACAACCGAGAAGCTGAAGAAGCAATGAGACTGCGTGTTTTCCCATATTCCTTGAAGGACAGAGCTAAAGCTTGGCTACATTCATACCAGCAGGTTCTATCACAACATGGAACACTTTAGCCACCAAATTTCTTGCAAAGTACTTTCCACCAGCCAGAACCGGAAAGCTGAGGAATGACATCACATCCATTGTGCAACAAGACTCAGAAACTCTCTACGAAGCTTGGGAAAGGTACAAAGATTTACTCCGGAAATGTCCACACCATGAGATTCCAAAATGGCTTCAAGTCCAAACATTCTATAATGGACTTTCTGGAATAATGAGAACCACAATAGATGCTGCTGCTGGAGGAGCTTTAATGGAAAAAGGAGAAGATCAAGCCTGGGAACTAATTGAAGAAATGGCCAACAACAATTCCTTATGGCCAACTGAAAGGAGCATGATCCAAAGAATTGCAGGAATTTATGAAAGTGGAGCTAATATAGCAGTCAACACTAAGCTAGATCAGATATGCAAATTCATGGAGACTCTTACCACTTGATCCACAAGTTCACCATATGGAGGAGCACCAGAATCAAATCAACTTGAAGAAACTGTGAATTTTGTCAACAATTTCAACAGACAGGGGAACAATCCATATTCCAACACCTACAACCCAGGGTGGAGGAATCATCCTAATTTTTCATGGAGCAACAATTCAGGCCAACAGCGGAACTATCCACCACCTGGATTCCAGCAACAGAACAAAAGCCCGGAGCAGGCAAATGAACCAGGAATAACAGAAGTGCTGGCTCAGTTAAAAAAGTATGATGCCATCTTTCAGAGCCAATCAGCTTCCATCAAAGCACTGGAAAATCAAATCGGGCAACTGGCCAATGCTCAGAGTTACAGACCACCAGGAAATCTTCCCAGCAACACAGAACCTAATCCAAGGAACCGAGGGAAGGAGCAATGTCAAGCCATTACTTTGAAAAGCGGTACTGAAATCAACAAAGATGTTGGAATCCAGATGTCCCAAGAAGAAGTTCCAAAAGAAGCTGAGAAACAGATGGAGGAAAAAGAAGCAAAGGAAAAAGAACCAGAAAGAATCATTCCACCTCCACATTTTCCTCAGCGTCTTCAGAAAAACAAATTGGACAAGCAGTTTGCTCGATTCCTGGAGGTTTTCAAAAAGCTGCACATCAACATTCCATTTGCAGAAGCCTTGGAAGAAATGCCCAGCTATGTAAAATTCATGAAAGACATTCTTTCACGGAAACGGATATTGGGAGACTACGAAACAATAGCATTAACAGAAGAATGCAGCGCCATCATTCAGAGGAAACTTCCCCCGAAGTTGAAAGATCCTGGCAGTTTCACAGTTCCATGCACTATTGGAGAACATTATATCGGTAAGGCTTTATGTGATTTAGGTGCTAGTGTTAACTTGATGCCTTTTTCTATTACAGGAAACTGCAGATTGGAGAAGCAATGCCTACCTCAGTTTCATTGCAACTTGCTGACCGAACACTTGCATTTCCAAGAGGTGTTGGTGAAAGTAGACAAACTAATTCTCCCAGCAGATTTCATCATCCTTGACATGGAAGAAGACAAAGAAATACCTATCATCTTGGGAGACCATTCTTGGCTACATGTAAAACTGTGATTAATGTGCAAAAAGGAGAACTGACCATGAAAGTACAGGACCAAGAAGTGACCTTTAATGTTTTCAAAGCCATGAAATTCCTGAGTGATGAAAAGGAAGAAGAATGCTTCAGAGTTGATTTTATTGAAAGTATCGTTCAAAATACTGAGCCAAATCCCACAGATACACTTGAAGCTTGCATCACCAACATGACTGACAGTGAGCTAGATGCTGAAATCCTGGAATGTATCAACTACCTTGACAAACCATTCCGATTCAAAGCAACACCACAAGTTGAAAGTTTGGAACTACCAAAGAAAGATCGAATCAAGCCTTCGATTGAAGAACCACCACAGTTGGAGCTGAAGTTACTTCCAAGCCATCTCAGGTATGCATTTCTTGGAAACTCTTCTGAATTACCTGTTATTATTTCTTCTTCACTAAAATCGGAGCAGGAAGAAAAGTTGCTGAGAGTGTTACGAGAGCACAAGAAAGCCATTGGCTGGACTATAGCAGACATTCGAGACATTAGTCCATCATTTTGCATGCACAAAATCTTAATGATGAGATGAGTACAAACCCACAGTGGAGCATCAACGGAGACTCAATCCAATCATGAAGGAAGTCGTGAAGAAAGAAATCATCAAATGGTTAGATGTTGGCATCATTTACCCCATCTCAAACAGCAGTTGGGTGAGTCTTATGCAGTGTGTGCCAAAGAAAGGAGGAATTACTGTGGTCACCAATGAAAAAAATGAGCTAATCCCAACAAGAACAGTGACTGGATGGAGAGTATGCATGGATTACCGAAAACTGAACAAAGCCACGAGAAAAGACCATTTTCCGCTACCATTTATTGACCAGATGTTAGACAGACTGGCAGGACAAGAGTTCTATTGCTTTCGGGACGGATATTCAGGGTACAATCAGATTGCCATCGCACCAGAAGACCAGGAGAAAACTACCTTTACTTGTCCATATGGTACTTTTGCTTTCCGCAGGATGCCATTTGGATTATGTAATGCCCCTGCCACATTTCAGCGTTGCATGATGGCCATCTTCTCAGACATGCTGGAGCAGAGTATGGAGGTTTTTATGGATGACTTTTCTGTGTTTGGAGATTCTTTTGACCATTGTTTGCAAAATTTGGAACATGTGTTACAAAGGTGCGAAGATACAAACCTGGTACTCAACTAGGAGAAATGCCACTTTATGGTGCAGGAAGACATTGTTCTTGGACACCGGATCTCACAAAAGGGGATTGAGGTAGACAAAGCTAAGATAGAGACAATTGAAAAACTACCTCCACCAACATCAGTTAAAGGTATTCGAAGTTTTCTTGGACATGCAGGTTTTTACAGGAGATTTATCAAAGACTTTTCCAAGATTGCTAAACCTCTATGCAATCTTTTGGAAAAGGATGTGCCTTTCAACTTCACCAAAGAATACCAGGAAGCCTTTGAAATCTTAAAACATAAGCTGGTCTCTGCTCCCATCATAGTAGCACCAGACTGGACCCTTCCATTTGAGGTAATGTGTGATGCTAGTGATTTTGCTGTAGGTGCAGTTTTGGGACAACGCAAAGCAAAGATTTTCCACACAATTTACTACTTCAGCAGAACTTTGAATACAGCTCAACTCAACTACACAACCACCGAAAAGGAGTTGCTCGCAGTTGTGTACGCTTTTGACAAATTCCGTTCCTATCTGCTAGGTCCCAAAGTGGTGGTCTACACAGATCATTTAGCAATCAAATATCTGATCACAAAGAAAGATGCCAAACCCAGATTGATCTGTTGGATACTTCTTCTGCAAGAATTCGACGTAGAGATTCGAGACAGGAAAGGAACAGAGAATCAGGTGGCAGATCATCTATCGAGGCTCGAGAATGGAGAAACAGCTGGCAAAGAATTGTCAATCAAAGAAACTTTTCTAGATGAACAACTTTTTGCCATGAAACAACAGGAAGTCCCTTGGTATGCTGACTATGTCAACTACATTGTGTCAGGAAAATGACCGTTGGAATGGACAACTCAGCAACGGAAGAACTTCTTCAAAGAAGTCAAACACTATGTCTGGGATGAACCGTACCTGTTCAAACGGTGTGCTGATCAACTACTGAGACGATGTGTTCCACATGAGGAAATCAACAGTGTTTTGCAACACTATCATTCATCACCATATGGCGGACACTTCAGCGGAAACAAAATTGCAGCCAAAGTCCTACAATCAGGTTTGTTCTGGCCGACTCTTTTAAATATGCTTATCTTTTTGCTTTTCAATGTGACAGGTGCCAGAGAATGGGAAATATTTCCAGGAGAAACGAAGGACCATTGCAAAACATTCTAGAAGTGGAAATATTCGATGTATGGGGTATTGATTTCATGGGACCCTTTGTTCCATCATTCGGAAATCTGTACATCCTGGTTGCTGTAGACTACGTCTCCAAATGGGTCGAAGCAATTGCATTGCCATCCAATGATTCTAAAGTGGTGATCAAATTCCTGAAAAAGAACATTTTCACTCGTTTGGAACACCTCGGGCAATTATCAGTGATAGTGGCTCTCATTTCTCCAACAGATACTTCGATGCACTCCTATCCAAATACGGAGTTACTCACAAAGTTGCCACTGCTTACCATCCACAGTCAAATGGACAGGTTGAGGTTTCAAACATGGAGATCAAGAGAATCCTAGAAAGATTCGTTGGATCAACAAGGAGGGACTGGTCAACAAAACTAGATGATGCATTATGGGCCTACTGGACAGCTTACAAGACACCCATTGGTATGTCCCCATATCGATTGGTGTTTGGGAAAGCGTGCCATCTACCAGTTGAGCTTGAGCACAAGGCGTACTGGGCACTGAAGAAGTTGAATTTTGATTCACAAGCTGCATGAGAGAAAAGACTGCACTAACTCAACGAATTGGAGGAGTTTCGTCTACAGGCTTATGAGAACGCCAAATTGTACAAGGAAAAGACCAAAAAATGGCATGACCGAAAATAATGCACACAGTTGGAACAAAGGCAGCAGGTGTTATTATACAATATATGATTGAAACTTTTCCCTGGAAAGTTAAAATCTAGGTGGTCAGGTCCATTTGTGATCACTCAGGTTTTACCATATGGAGCTGTTGAGTTACTGGATCCCAATACCAACAACACATTCAAGGTTAACAGTCAGCGTGTCAAGCACTACTGGGGAGAATCATTTGAGCGACAAAAAGAAAGTGTCACACTTTCAGATCCAGCCTAACGTTCAAGAAGTCACGTCTAGCTGACGACTTTAAATTTAGCGCTCGCAGGGAGGCAACCCATGCAATTTTTGTATATATTGTGATTTGGTGTGATTTAATTTGGTGTGTTTAGTTTTTGCAGATTAAGTCATTTTAAGATGGAAGAAGCTCTCGCAAATCTTCATAAGCAATTTCCTTCTCTCCCTCAAAAATCTCTGATAAAAGTATATAAAACTCGCTTGGAACGGATGGGGTTACTAACAATTCATGGTGTTCCTAATGATATTCGTTGGGTAATTGAAGCACGAGTTCGATTGGCAGGTAAGTCTTCTGACTCTTTATTTCACATCTGCCTGGTTGTGGAAGAAGCACCTATGCAAAGAAACGTAGAGCTAAGCAAATGGATGTTTGTTACAAATGTGCACGATGAAATTGCAATACTCGTTGTTGTTCTTTAGGAATGGTGTCTGATAATCGCGAAGACAAAATTAAATTCATTAGGGATGGCTTGAGTAAGGAGTCTTTAGATGATATATCTTCGACTCTTGAGACGCATCCCAGTGGATATGTTCATATAGCCATTCGCAAATTACATACACAATTTCAAAAAGATAGACAACTGTTAAGTCTCGGGAATCTGACTCAAAAAGACCATGTTTGCCAATTTATAAGAAAATTGGATAGGAAGCTTGTCCCTGACGCATAAACGTCAATCAAACTGTAAATTCTTGTACATATTATATCTCTTTGTCTTTTCTTAATAATTGTAATTTGTTTTGTTGTTTTCTTTTATTTCCTCCGACAGGATCCAGATCTTGTTGACTATCACGATCTGTTTTATTATTTCGCTACTAATCGTCATCTGGAAGATACTTGTGCTATTTTTTTTACTCACCCTTTTCAGGTACTATAAATTCAACTCATCATTGCACTTTTGAAGACATCCAGAGTAAAAAATGGAAGCCACTTCAAGAAGACGAGTTGAAAACATTTGTGTGTTTTGCGGTAGTACTGTTGGTACTAAACCACAATACATAGAAGCAGCACAGGAATTGGGTCGAGTCTTAGCTGCAAGGAATATGCACTTAATATATGGCGGAGGTAATCTCGGACTAATGGGGATTGTTTCAAAGGCCGCACAGGAAGGAGGCAGTCACGTTTTGGGAATCATCCCAAAACCCTTGGCAGAGGTAAATCTTATTGAACCATCAAACGGAGAGGAACTGATTTTGGCAGGTATGTCTGAACGACTAGTGGAAATGATTAACCGTGCTGATGCTTTTATTGCTTTGCCAGGTGGCTTGGGTACATTGGAGGAAATTTTTATTGTGTTATCTTGGGCGAACCTGAACATACACCAGAAACCAATTGGGCTGTACAACGTTGATGGATTTTATGATTTTCTTTGTGTGTTTCTTGATGATGCTCGGAGAAATGGGTTCATATCAAAACCTTTAAAAGAACTCTTATTTACTGCCAGAACTGCTCCAGATCTAATTGACCAACTCATAGCCTATGAACCAAAAGTTGACCCTATCATTTCAAAGATAAATTGGTCCGAGGACGATCGTGGTAAGAGGCGTCGAATTAATCTGGATCTTAACCTTTAAATTCCTGTAGATTATCGGCTAACCAGGTACGACCTTCTAAACTCTTCTTCTACTGTTTAAGACATTGGGGACAATGTCTCATTTAGGTTTGGGGGAGGGAATTAGTTGATTAGTACATTGTTTTTAGTTTGTATGTTGTTTTTATTTTTAATCCAAAATTTTTCGAAAAAAAAAATTGGAAAATTTTCAAAAATTACAAAAATATTTTGCGTTTTTGTGTTTTGACTAAAAATGTGAAATTGGTAAAGGATAGCTGAGTAAGGAGTTTCCACTCCTGAGACGTATCTCAAACCTATTTTCGAAACAAGTTAATTTTTGTTTATTTCCTTTTAAATTATTTAATTTGTAAATTCTCCTTAACATGGACTAAAATGAATATTCTTATGCTCAGTTGGCAGATATTATCAACATACATGGAAACATACGGACATGAGCTAAAATTGAAAAGTTTGTGATATTCAGTGCTCTAGTTTAATTGGAGGAAACATCTCAAAAAGTGATGGAGTAAAAAAAAAAATTGATATAAAGCATCTGAGATCCGAGTTATTAAGTCTGTAAGGGTGTTTTAACACCTAGTGCCCTAAAACCAACTGGTTTGGGAGTCACTGACCCAAAGCTCGTTACATGGATCAAAGATGCTGCAAAAATATATATATCTGAAGTCTGAGTAATTAAGTCCGTAGAGGTGTCTTAACACCTGGTGCCCTAAAACCAACTGGTTTGGGAGCCACCGACCCAACACTCGCTACATAGATGGAAGGTATTGTATATAAATAAAAAATAGAGAAAAATCAAAGAAAAAAATCAGAAAAATGAGAAAAAATTATTCCATTGCTACAAAAGGTGTGAAATCTGATAGAACTTTAGGACAAAAATATTACTCTCTTATCAACTGCACTTATGACTGCTGTGGGCAAAAATGAGTTGTTTAATATTATGTTGGCTGTGTTTATGAAGAATGGTAAAAATGATCGGATAATTTACTTATTTGGTAATTTAGAATGAAACAAAACAACTAGTAACTTGGAGTAGAAGTTTCACCTGATTAGTTACTAACTTCTTTATTCTATTTTCGCTTGTCTTTTTGCTTTTGTGTGCATTAGTTTTAACTAACTTTTTACTTTTGTAAAATGTTTGTGGGTATCATTGCTGTAAACCCTCACGAGACTACAACTCGTCCACTAGGGACACCTAGGGGTTTAAAGGCTTGTTGCATACGCTAAATGCAACCGTGATCCCTACGAAAGTGGCTTAGTTAATTTTATTTTCATGTTATTTTATTCTATGTTTTGCTCGAGGACTAGCAAAATGTTAGGTTTGGGGGTGTGATGAGTGGTAAATCTATCACTATTTCCCACTCATTTAACCTAATATATTGTATAGTTTCTTGAGTTATGTGAATATTTTGATGTGTTTTGTGTTATTTTGTAGATAAATAAAGTTTCAGGACATTCTGGAGGTGATTTGGAGCAAAACAGGAAAAATTGGCAAAAAGGGCATTTCGGTAAATTGTCCGCGTCGCGACGCCCAAGTCATCAGAGTCGCGACGCTGGAAGCTTACCCGCGCCTATAAATTGAGCTCGAGATTTCAGAATTTGTTGTACCATTCTCTCCCATTTCTTTGATGTAAATAGGTAGTTCTTCTCTCTCTAAGTTTCGTTTTAATTTTTATTTTTTAGTTTTGTAATAATTTTAATTACGTTTTGTAATAATAGTAATATACTTTCTTACTTTTTACAGTTTTTACTATTCATCATGAGGAGGTAACTTCCCCAGCTAGGGTGAAAGGTAATTATTTTACTATTGCTATTTAGATTAATCTCTCTTAAAAATAATATATTCACTATTTAAAATTTGACTTAAAAAGGATACCGCTATATTGGTCGGTTGGTAATTTAATTTTAATCTGGTTTAAACCTGACTAATCAAGGATACCGCCAGATTGGTCGGTTGGTAATTTTATTTTGGTTCCGCCTTTATGGCTGGTTATGGACAAATATTACCGCCTTAATGGCTGGTTGGACTTAATTTGACTTAATCAGGATACCTCCAGATTGGTCGGTTGGTAATAATATCACAAGTTTATATATTATTTTATAGGAGATATCTAAATTAGTAGTAATAAAAGTAATTCCTTTTACCTTAGCATTTATTTTATTGTAATTTACCCTTCAGTATTTACTTTACCGCAATTACTTTTCAGTATTTTATGTCTTTTATTTTACTAGCCCTAGCTATGTGTCGTAACTAAATTAGTATCTAGGGTTGTGATGAATTTCAATATCACCGGTTTATAAGGGGTTAGATTATAGTTTGGGTAATATAAAGATTTTTTTATTGAGTCTTAATCTTAATACTTTTTAATTAACTAGCCATTAATTAAATTGACTAGGTAAACTTAAAATGAACTAGACATAGGGATTTTAAGTTTAAGACCTCAGACTCAATAGCCCACGATCTTCCTTGAGGATAGATAACCCTTTAATAGATTTCCTTACAGGATAAGAATATACCTGTCGGGCGGGGGTAGCCATAATTGGAACTTAATCTTATTGAATCTAGATAATTTGGTTGACATAGACATATGGTTCAATTGGATTATACTAGGTATTTGTAATTGACCATCGGAAGAGGCTTTTACATAATTTAGTGTTCCAGGTTAATAAATCAATATTTTACCCAACTATAAGATTACCACTTCATCTTTAAAATGATATTAAAAGAAATCACAGCCCTAGATAGTTTTTAATATTGAATTTTCTTAAAATCTACTTTCGAACAATTTTATTTACTTGTCTTTAAATTTAGAATCGTCGCCATTTCAAATCAATTAAACAACCTGTTAGATACTAGTAATCATTTAACCTCATAAAATTAATAACTTAGGTATTAAGTCCTCGTGGGATCGATACTTTTTATACTACTTGAACGATACGTACGCTTGCGTTATACGTATGTGTTTACGCCGGTCAAAATGCCACTTCCGTAAGCCAAAATTCAAATTTGGAAAATTTGGCATAAATTTTTAATCTCTCAATATTTACAAACCAATGCGACGATGCTCTTCGTGTTTTTCTGCACTGGGAGAATAAATTAAAATATCATTGATGAAAATGGTAACAAATTGATCTAGGTAGGGTTTGAATACTTTGTTCATGAGATCCGTAAGTGCAGTTGAAGCATTAGTGAGTCCAAATGACATCACCAAAAACTCGTAATGTCCATAATGCGTTCGGAACGTAACTTTGGGAATACTGTAGGGGTTTTATGGCGAAAATCCGGTAACGCAGCGGAATCGCGGAAAATCAAAATTTTCCGATTTCAAATTTTTTCTTGGATCAATTAAATAAACTTATTTATTTAATTACCCAATTATCAAATTCTGAAAAAATTACACAAGAAACCAAATTTCTTGGTAATTACCGAATTGCGCCAATACTTTGCAAATTGATCATTTTAGTTCTAAAATTTTCAAATATAATTTTGGATGATTCTAAATCATTTCTTAAATAATTTCCAACATGTCCAACACATCAAAATCAGATTGCAACAAAATCCCCAATTTTTGTCTAATTGCCGAAACCACCACATATTTTACAGTTTTTGCAATTTGGTCATTTTATGTTCAAAACATGACAAGATCAAATCCAATCAACTAAAAAATTAATATGCATCATATACACTCCTTAATACATCACATATATGAAAAACCCCAAATTTGGAAAGGGTTAAGAACCCTAATTTTACAATTTCTTCAAATTGATAAATCTTACCAAATCATTAAATCCATCACTTTAATTTAATCTAAACCACACCAAATAAGTCTCACCATCATGAAAAAACTCAAGAACAATTATAGGTCATCAATGAGTGGCTTAGCAACTCTAGAATGGCAACATGATCATCAAATAATCAAAAGTAAGCCATTGAAACCATTTCAAGCTTACTTTATAACCTTACATGCATACATCTTTCAAACAAGTTCACAACCAATTAAAACACAAACTATAAGTGTAGAGACATCCTAGCAATACATGTTGTAGCTAAGCATGTTAGAAATATTTTCTATGTTGGAAGATTGAAAGAAAAACTTACAAAACTCAAAGATTTCCAAGCTTTTCTTCTTTGCCTTCAAACTTTTCTCTCAACTCTTTTGTATTTGTTTTGGTAACTTATGAACCCTTAATCTAATGAAATGAAACAAAATAATATATACCTCCACCAAAATGCCCTTGGCCGAATTCAGTATATAGAAAATATCTAGATATTTTAATTTTTGTTTCATTACTTTGCTTTATCAACTTGCATTTTGAATCATTACACCTTTAATGAATTTCAATAAGTCAACAAAAGCAACTCAAGGCATTTCCAATAAATATCAAAAGTAAAGATATTTATATTTTTAATTAATTTAATTATTTAACAATTAAATAATTATTTAAATACAAATTTTTTAAATATATGTATTATATTTACTTTAAATATCCAAATACATATATATTTATGATATATGTCAAATATCACAATTGGACATTTAATTAATGTATATTTAATAAAATCTATCATTAAATACAAATAGATAAAAATTAGGAAATGACTATTAGGTCCATTCGCATGTATTTTTCGTTTAACCTTTAAACGACTTATAAATAATCAGTATTATTCATAAAAGTTGCCATAGTGCTCTACGAGTATATTTTACTAGTGAGACTCTCTAGTTTCATACATATCTGTCACGAAATTCAATTTCGTGTCCATAATTTACCCACTCGTAAATTATGACGACCACGGATAAACTCACTGAATCATGCAGGTCAAGGTCATGGCATATGTATAATTCCTCCGTCACAGATATCCGGATTTATCCCAGAGATATAGATGTAAACGTCAAATCTCTATAGGGACAATCCCGTCGACGTCTCTATTAGCAATCTCTAAAAGAACACATATAACTGACTTCTAAAGTGTACCACGGGCCATGGTTCTTATCTGATTACTAATCATATATGGACTACTTATGCTTTGTACACAGAATTGACGGATCCTATCTCGACACACACAAGACACCCTAAGAATCTATCCACACCCAACGAACAGACGGAGGTCTGATCTAAATAGATCGGTGATGTGACTGCCATCTAAGGGTGGAAGATGTCTTATGTGCCCACATTGATATCTCAAGTCGAAGAACCACAAATGCTACTCAACCCGAGAAGATTCTTATTGACGTATGTGTACTATCCATTAAGAATCTTCAGTGAGTCGTTAAATATTTATCCGCTATAAACACCTACACGTCTATACGAGTCTCCAAGACTCATGGTTCATTGAGAAACCATTGGAATCATATATTCCAGTATACGAGATGTACCGGTCTCAACGGGTTTACTTTACTGACCAAGTAGTGTAAACCTTGATCAGAAACTGTCTAAGAATGATAACGCCATGATACAACTCAATGTCAGTTGCGACGTTTTTGCAACTGCATCATGACTAATCATTCTATGGTCTATTACGTCTTTACCATAGAAGAAGATATATTATATTATAGAAACTACTCATTTTATTCAAAATAAAATGTTTACAATAGTATTTTCAAGGAAATACAATGGGGAATTGGCGCTCTGAGTACAAACCCCAACAAATACTACTTCTCGGATCTTGAGTCGATGATATCCTGACTTGAGATCAATCTTAGAGAAGTATTGAGCACCCTGAAGCTGATCAAATAGGTCGTCAATCCTAGGAAGGGATATTTATTCTTGATAATGACTATATTAAGCTGTATGTAATCAGTGTATAATATGAGAGTTCCATCATTCTTTTTGACAAATACCATAAAAGCACCCCAATGTGAAGTGCTGGGTCTTATGAAGCTTTTGTCACGAAGATCTTGTAACTGCACCTTCAGTTCTCTAAGTTCCATTGCAGTCATTCGGCAAAGGGTACCAAGATGGGTTGGGTCATTTGTAATAGGTCAATATAAAACTCGATTTCTCTATCCGGAGGAATCCCAAGCAAGTCTTTCAGAAAGACATCAAGAAAATCTATGGCTATAATAATTTGTTCTAGACTAACTTTATTTCCCTCCAGCGTGTGGACATAAGTGATTAGCGGAAAATATATCAATATTTACCGCCCCTTTTACTTAATATTTTGTTTAGTTTCTCGGGTTTGATGAACGTTTTGATATGTTTTATTTTATTTTGCAGATAAAATAATATCGGGACTCAATGAAATCATTTAGGACGAAATTTGGATCAAATAAGGGCAATTATTGGACTTGATATATTAATTTGGAGATTGGAAACTTGAAAGGACGTTTTTGACGAAGTGCAGTTTTGGAAATTCCAGTTTTGCGCATCTGTCGTATTTTGGGCATAACTGTTTACTCAGATATCGGATTGAGCTGATTCAAGTTCCAATTACAGAAGACTCAATGATCTACAACTTTGAAAGAGAACATATTTTCAAATTCTGATGATTTCATGACCGAAATTGATGAACCATCCAGAAGTGTGTGGAGTGTAATTATTAAAAGTCATTATCAATCATTTTCAAAGCAAAATATTAATTAATAAATAATTAATTAAAATTATCAAATCACCACCAAACAAGATAAGAAATTAGTGGAGCAATTATGGATTTGGTGGAGTAATTAGTGGAGAAATTAATAATGTAATTGGTGGAGAAATTGATTGATGATTTGATGGTGGCAAAATTTTGCCTATAAATACCAAGCCATTTCATTTGTAAAATTCATACTTTCTTCTTTGAAATTCTTAATGAATAAATAAGATGATTGTATCTAGTTTGTTTATTTTTAGTTTTCAGTAATTAATTTTCAGTTTCGCACTTTCTTTTCTTTACTTTTCAGTTTTTACTTTCCGCAATTTACTTTTACGCACAATACTTTTCTTTCTTTAATTTTTCAGTTTTTACTTTTCAGTAATGAGGAGGTATTTCCCAAGCTAGGGTGAAAGGTAATCTTTTACTGTTACTATTTAGATTAATCTCCCTTAAAAATAATATATTCACTATTTAAAATACTGATTAATAAGGATACCGCTATATTGGTCGGTTGGCAATTTATTTTAATCTGGTTTAAACCTGACTAATCAAGGATACCGCCAGATTGGTCGGTTGGTAAATTTATTTTGGTACCGCCTTTATGGCTGGATTATGGACAAATATTACCGCATATATGGCTGGTTGGACTTAATTTGATTTAATCAGGATACCGCCAGATTGGTCGGTTGGTAAAATAATATCACAAGTTTATATATTATATTATGGGAGATATCTAAATTAGTAGTAGTAAAAGTAATTCTGTTTACCTTAGCATTTTATTTTATTGTAATTTACTTTTCAGTATTTACTTTACCGCATTTTTACTTTATGTCTTTTATTTTCAAGTTTTTACTAGTAGCCCTAGTTATTTGTTGTAACTAAATTATTTATCTAGGGTTGTGATGACTTTTAATATCACCGGTTTATAAGGGGTTAAATTATAGTTTGGGTAATATAAAGATTTATTTATTGAGTCTTAATCTTAATGCTTTTTCATTAATTGGCCATTAATAAAATTGATCTCGTAAACTTAAAATGAACTAGACATAGGGATTTTATGTTTAAAACCTTAGACTCAATAACCCACGATCTCCCTTGAGGATAGATAAACCTTTAATAGATTTCCTTACAGGATAGACATATACCTGTCGGGCGGGGGTAGCCATAATTGGAACTTAAACTTAATGAATCCAGATAATTTGGTTGACATAGACATATGGTTCAATTGGGTTAAACTGGGTATTTGTGTCTGACCATCGACAGAGGCTTTCATATAATTTAGTGTTCCAGGTTAATAAATCAATATATTACCCAACTATATAATAACCACTTCATCTTTAAAATGATATTAAAGAAATTACAACCCTAGATCTTTGTGTCTTTGTTATTTTCCTTAGTATTTTCTTTTGTCTTTTTATTTATTTAATTATTGTGCAAAACCACATTCAATCAATCAAACAGTCATTCTCTTCTCTATTTAATTAGATATTTGTAAATAAATAGATTCAATAATTAATAACAACAGTAGGAATTAAGTCCTCGTGGGATCGATATTTTTATACAACTTGAACGATACGTGCGCTTGCGTTATACGTGTGTGTTACGCCGGTCAATAAGCCAGTAGCTTATACATTTATTGCTTAGAGTATACTTACCCGCAAGGCGGTATAAGGTTATCAGGAACTTCATTATTCTCTCATGATAAACGTAGACTAGCTTATTCAAAACTCAAAATGTGATAGTGTTATGTCTACAATATACAAAAACATAACATATGGAAAACCAATTCATACCCAAAATAACATCAAAGTCTAACATGTCCAGCAATATAAGGTCGGCTGGGTAAATGTCATCGCCTAAGTGAACCGCACATGATTTGATGACCTTATTTGCTAGAATGGCACACCCTATCGGAGTAGCTACTAAAAGAGGCATATCTAAAGTGTTTACTTCATTGTCTAGTCATGATGCAAAATTCCATTATATGAAGGAGTGCGTGGCACCCAAATCAAAAAATATCATGGCATAATAAGAATTCACTAATAAAGTACATGCAACCACGACATTAGAAGATTGAATTTCTTATGGTGTCAAGACAAAGACCATGGCTTGGACTCTGTCTGTTTAAGTCTAGCTTCTATTATAAGTCATTTGGCCTCTACCATCGAATCCTCGACCCACAAGAGGTCACACTGGTGTTGTTGTCGAATTAGCCTAGTTTGAACGGGGAGGAACTGAAGGCTGATGATAATCTTTAATCATGTGGTATGTCTGCCCGCACCGGAAGACGACACCCATCCCTCTCATACATGGTCATAGGTTCGTTTCCCGCAAGTCTAGCATAAAGGTTAATCATAATGAAAGACAGGTGCCGAAGAAACAGCATGCAAAGTAGCATCTTGCCTGGACTTCTAACTTGGTCCTCTATTAGATGAAGTACTCATCCTAACAACGACATTCTGATGTGAGGGCTCACTCTAAGCCTTACTACTCCATCTGGCTAAAATTTCCCAAATCCCTTCATTCTGCTTCATTTCCTGGACTCTCTTTTAGCTTGATTTTTCTTCATTCGCAATTCCAATCACAGGGCCGCATCCAACACATCAACATAAGTGGTTGAGCCTGATTCTGAATGGACCTAAACAAATAATCTTTCAACCCATTGACGAACCTCTCTACCTTCAGCCTCTCGATGCTGATCAAATATGGAGCATAACCAGAAAGTCTAGTAAACTGCATATCATACTCAATAACAATAACCTATTCTGTCTGCTCCAAGTGTTTGAATTCATGAGCTTTAGTTTCCCGAACACTTTTAGGCAGGATACGGGCTAAGAAAGCTCTACTGAATTCTGGCCATGACAGAGGTGTGTCTGAAGTACTCTTCCTTTTAACGAAGGAAGTAAACCACTCATAGGCGATGTATTTCAGTTGAAAATTTACAAGCTCGATTGATCTGACCCGAGTGCATCCAAATGTCATACATATCATGTTCGATCTTCAATAAATCCATTTAGATCAACACTGAATTTTGTACTCGAAAATGTATGCGGGTACATCTTGCGAAAGTCTGGCAATGATACCACTACTGCCAGTCTTGGTTCGGCTGAGACTTAGATAGAGGTTTGAGTATCAATAAAAGGGAGGTACTAAACTGGGTGGGGGTTGGTGTTCTATAGGAGGTGGTATAGGTTGCTGTGTTGTTGGTTGGAAAGTAATTCCACCAACCTATCCATGGACTATCGCATATGTTACATATCCCGTGCCAAATTACCCACATTCTGGGCTGTCATAGACTCCCCTACTGATTCCTGAGGTTCCAATAGGTTTTGGTTAGGGGAAAAGTAGTTGGGTTAGCTCTAATGGGCATGCGTCTTTAGGAGCACTGGATGTCTACATCGAAATCAAGGAAAATGGTTAAGAAACAAAGAATATACACAAAATTATATCGTCAGGAATCGAAGGATTTACTTGGAGTCGATGGAACCCGGAAGGGTGATACTTTACGTATGAGTATCTTAGAAATACTTCATACGTAAAACAATACAACCTTACCACTGCACTCATGTACCTCTAAGATCATACTCTAATACCAACTTTGTCACATCCCAATATATCCAGTATGTTGATGAGCGGAAAATATATCAATATTTACCGCCCCTTTTACTTAATATTTTGTTTAGTTTCTCGGGTTTGATGAACATTTTGATGTGTTTTAGTTTATTTTGCAGATAAAATAATATTGGGACACAATGAAATCATTTAGGACGAAATGTGGGTCAAATAAGGGCAAAAATTGGACTTGACATATTAATTTTGGAGATTGGAAACTTGAAAGTGCGTTTTAACGAAGTGCAGTTTTGGAAATTCCAATTTTGCGCATCTTTTGTAATTTGGGCACAACATTTTACTCCGATATCGGATTGAGCTGATTCAAGTTCCAGATTAAATAAGACTCAAATATCTACAACTTTGAAAGACAAAATAATTTCTAATTCGGAAGATTTAATGTTTGAAATTGATGAACCATCTAGAAGTGTGTTGTGTGTAATTATTAAAGTCATTTTCAAAGCAAAAAAATAAATAATAAATAAATAATAAAAATTATCAAATCACCACCAAACACGATATGCAATTAGTGGAGCAATTAATAATGGATTTGGTGGAGCAATTAGTGAAGCAATTAATAATGGATTTGGTGGATGATTTGATGAATGCAAAATTTTACCTATAAATACCAAACCATTTCATTTGTAAATTCATACTTTCTTCTAAGGAATTCCTTAAGAATACTAAGAAGATTGTATCTTGTTTATTTATTTACAGCTTTCAGTAATTAATTTCCACTTTCGCACTTTCTTTTCTTTACTTTTCAGTTTTTACTTTTCAGTTTTTACTTTTCGTAATTTACTTTTATGCACAATACTTTCCTTTCTTTAATTTTCAGTTCTTACTTTTCTGTAATGAGGAGGTAACTCCCCTTTGTTGGGGTAAAAGGTAAAACTTTTATTACTAATATTTAGATTAATCTCCCTTAATTATAATATATAAACTAGTTAAAACCTGACTTAACGATGATACCGCCATATTGGTCGGTTGGTAATTATTAAAATTGGTTTTAACTTGACTAAACTGGATACCGCATGATTGGTCAGTTGGAAATTAATTATTAATTTGACTTAATCTGGATACCGCCTATATGGCTGGTTGGTAATTATCATGCAAAGTTAATATATTATATTAAGGGAGATATCTAAAATAGAAGTAATAAAAGTGGATCATTTTACCTCAGCATTTTCTTTTATTGTACTTTTACTTTATTTACTTTTCATCAATTTACTTTCAGCATTTACTTTCAGCAATTTACTTTTCAGCAATTTACTTTCAGCATTTACTTTTCAGTAATTTACTTTCAGTATTTACTTTCTGTCATTTACTTTCAGCATTTTACTTTATGTATTTTATTTTATTTAAGTTTTTACTAGCCCTATTTATGTGTCGTAACTAAGTTAGTTATATGGGGTTGTGATGAATTCTAATATCACCGGTTTATAAGAGGTTATTTTATAGTTTGGGTAATTTAAAGGTTTACTTATTAAGTCTTAAGCTTAATGCGTCTTGTTAATTGGCCATTAATAAGATTGATCTGGTAAATCTAAAATAAACTTGACAAAGGAATTTTAGGTTTCAGCCTTAGACTTAATAGATCACGATCTTCCTTGAGGATAGATAACCCTTTAATAGATTTCCTTACAGGATAGACATATACCTGTCGGGCGGAGGTAGCCATAATTGGAACTTAAACTTAATGAATCCAGGTAATTTGGTTGACATAGACATATGGTTCAATTGGGTTATACTGGGTATTTGCATCTGACCATCGACAGAGGCTTTCGCATAATTTAGTGTTCCAGGTTAGTAAACCAATTTATTACACAAACATGAAATAACCGCTTCATCTTTTAAAAGATATTAGAAAGATTCACAACCCTGGATAGTTTTATAAATTTGAATTTTCTTCAATCTACTTTCAAGCAATTCTATTTACTTGTTTTAATTTTAAAGTCACCACCCAATCAAACAATTAATCCATTAGATACTTGTAAACATTTAACTTCATAAATTGATAACAAAATGTTTTAAGTCCTCGTGGGATCGATACTTTTTATACTACTTGAACGATACGTGCGCTTGCGTTATACGCGTGTGATTACGCACCGGTCAAGTTTTTGGCACTGTTGCCGCAGACTTATTTATCTTTCACTATTAGTTTTGGGGTTAGATACGTTACTTGTATCTAATTTCTTACTTATTGTTTTTGTTTTTTGTGTTTCAGGTTCTCAGAAACTACATGAGACGAACTAGAAGCTTTGAACTCTGACCGCTTGACCCAGAAATTGAAAGAACCATCAGACAGTTGAGAAGGGAAAGGCGAGAAGGCCAAGAAGCAATCATTAACATGGAACCTGAACCTTTGAACGTTGCACCACCGATTCCCATTCGAGACAGAACCATTATGGTGGTTGACAGACTCATTTATTGTATTGTACTTCCTCACTTACCAGTAAATACGGGTAACATCAAAACATGCATCCAGATGATTCAGCAGTCAGTACAGTTTGGGGGAAATGCAACTGAAGATCCTAATGCCCACATCAGCAACTTCCTGAAAGTTTGCGGTACTTTCAATTACAACCGAACAGTTGAAGAAGCAATGAGACTGCGGGTTTTTCCATATTCCCTGAAAGACATAGCTAAAGCTTGGCTACACTCGTTACCAGCAGGTTCCATCACAACTTGGAACACTCTAGCCACCAAATTCCTTGCAAAGTACTTTCCACCAGCCGAAACTGCAAAGTTGAGGAATGACATCACATCCTTCGTGCAACAAGATTCAGAATCCCTTTGCGAAGCTTGGGAAATATTCAAAGATTTACTCCGGAAATTTCCTCATCATGAGATCGCAAAGTGGCTACAAGTCCAAACCTTCTACAATGGACTTTCTGGAATAATGAGAACCACAATTGATGCTGCTGCTGGAGGAGCTTTGATGGCAAAAGGAGAAGATCATGTGTGAGACTTAATTGAATATATGGCCAACAACAATTCTTTATAGCCAACAGAAAGGAGCATGATCCAAAAAATTGCAGGAATTTATGAAGTTAGAGCCAACACAGTACTGAATTCCAAGCTGGATGTGATTTGCAAAAATCTGGAAACTCTTAACATGAAAGTTAATGGTGGATCCACAAGTTCACCATTTGGAGGAGTACCTGAGTCAGAATCTTACAACCAACAAGAAGAGACAGTGAACTATGTCAACAATTTCAACAGACAGAGGAACAATCCATATTCCAACACCTACAACCCAAGGTGGAGGAATCATCCCAATTTTTCATGGAGCAACAATTCAGGGCAAATGAAAAACCCACCACATGGATTCCAGCAACAGAACAAAGGCCAGGAGCATGAAAAAGAACCAGGAATAATAGAAGTGCTGGCCCAGTTGAAGAAGCAAGAAGCAAAATACGATGCTTTAGCAGCTGTGGTTCAAAATCAAGTAGCATTGAATCAAAGCCATTCAGCCTCTATTAAAGCACTGGAAAATCAAATAGGACAACTGGCCAATTCTCAGAGTTACAGACCGCCAGGTAATCTTCATAGCAACACAGAGCCAAATCCAAGGAACATTGAAAATGAGCAATGTCATGCCATCATGTTAAAAAGCGGTACTGAAATCAACAAAGATGTTGGAATCAAGGCAACAATTGAAGATATTCCAAAAGAACAAAGCAACAGATGGAGGAAAAATAAGCAAAGGAAAAAGAACAGATCACTCCACCTCCACATTTTCCTCAGCGTCTTCAGAAAAACAAATTGGACAAGCAGTTTGCTCGTTTCCTAGAGGTGTTCAAAAAGCTGCACATCAACATTCCATTTGCAGAAGCCTTTGAACAAATGCCCAGCTATGTCAAATTCATGAAAGACATTCTTTCATGAAAACAGAGATTGGGAGACTACGAGACAGTAGCATTGACGGAAGAATGCAATGCCATCATTCAGAGGAAACTTTCCCCGAAGTTGAAAGATCCTGGCAGTTTCACCATTCCATGCATCATAGGAGAACATAACTTTGGTAAGACTTTATGTGATTTAGGTGCAAGTGTTAACTTGATGCCTTTTTTCTATTTTCAGGAAACTGCAGATTGGAGAAACAATGACTACTTCAGTCTCTCTACAACTTGCTGATAGAACACTCGTATTTCCAAGAGGCGTAGTTAAGGATGTGCTGGTCAAGGTTGACAAATTCATTTTCCCAGCAGATTTTATTGTCCTTGATATGGAGGAAGACACAGACCTGCCAATCATTCTTGGGAGACCGTTATTGGCTACAGGTCGAACCATTATTGATGTACAAAAAGGAGAATTAACCATGATGGTACAGGACCAAGAAGTAACATTCAATGTTTTCAAGGCCATGATTTTCCCAGAAGATGAAAAGAAGGAGGAATGTTTCAGACTTGATGTGATACACAGTACCATTCAGAACTCCAATGCAATGCAAAGTTCTACTGACAAACTTAAAACATGTCAATTACTTGTGGAGCCTGAAGATAAAGCGTCTTTTGCACTGAAAAAGCCAATTCTTGCACTACAGCAAAGCAAGAGAAAAAGTTCCACCAGCTCAACGAATTGGAGGAATTTCTCAATCAGCCTTTTGAGGATGACAAATTGTATAAAGAAAAGTCCAAGAAGAGACAGGATGAGAAGTTAGTGCGCATACAACTGGAACCAGGGCATAAGGTACTGTTAAACAAATCAAGGGTGAAATTCTTCCAATGGAAGCCAAAATCACGGTGGTCAGGTCCATTCCTAATCACCAAGGTTTTACCAAACAGAGCCGTTGAGATACATGATTCCTACTCCAAAAAAATGTTCAAGGTTAAAAACAAGTGTGTCAAACACTATTGGGGAGAATCAATTAAGCGACAAAAAGAAAGTGTCACACTTTCAGATCCAGTCTAACGTTCGGGAAATCATGTCTAGCTGACGACATTAAACTTAGCGCTAGCTGGGAAGCAACCCAAGCAATTTGTGTATATATTGTGATGTGGTATGTTTTAATTTTTGTGTGTTTAGTTTTTGCAGGTTAAGACGCATTTCAGGATGGAAGAAGCTCTCGCAAATCTTCACAAGCAATTTCCTTCTCTCCCTCAAAATTCTCTGATGAAAGTCTACAAAACTCGCTTGGAACGGATGAGACTTCTGATGATCAAAGGTATTCCTAATGACATTCGTTGGGTAATCGAAGCACGGTCCGATTTGCATGTGAGTATTCTGATTCTTATAATTCTTATTGCCTAGTTTTGGAAGAAGCACATATGTAAAGAAACGTAGAGCTAAGAAAATTGGTGTTTGTTACAAATGTACACGCGGGAATTGCAATACTCGTTGTCGTTATTTAGGAATGGTGTCTGATAATCGCGAAGACAAAATTAAATTCATTAAGAATGGCTTGAGTAAGGAGTTTTTAGATGATATATCTTCAACTCTTGAGATGCATCACAATGGATATGTTCATATAGCCATCCGCAAATTACATACACGTTTCCAAAAGGAAAGACAAAAGTTAAGTCTCGGGAATCTGACTCAAAAAGACATTGTTTGCCAATTTATAAGAAAATTGGATGAGAAGCTTGTCTCTGACGCATAGATGTCAATCAAGCCGCTACTTTTCTTGTACATATTATATCTCTTTGTCTTTTCCTAAAAATTGTGATTTGTTTTGTTGTTTTCTTTTACTTTCTTCGACAGGATCCGGATCTTTTTGACTATCACGATTTATTTTACTGTTAACTAATAATTGTCATTTGGCAGGTACTAGTGCTATTATTTTACTCACCCTTTTCAGGTATTATAAATTCAACTCATCATAACACTTTTGAAGATATCCAGAGTAAAACATGGAAGCCACTTCAAGAAGACGAGTTGAAAACATATGTGTGTTTTGCGGTACTAGTGTTGGTGTTAAGCCACAATACGTAGGCAGGCAGGCATGAATTGGGTCGAGTCTTAGCTGCAAGGATTATGCACTTAGTATATGGCGGAGGCAATCTTGGACTTATGGGGATCGTTTCAAAAGGTGTACATGAGGGAGGCAGTCACGTTTTGGGAATCATCCCAAAACCTTTGCAGAGGCGAATCTTATTGGACCATCAAACTGAGATGAACTTATTGTGCCAGATATGTCCGAGCGACTAGTGGAAATGATTAACCGTGCTGATGCTTTATATTGCTTTGCCAGGTGGCTTGGGTACATTGGAGGAATTTTTACAGTGTTTTCTTGGGCGAACCTGAACATACACCAGAAACCGCTTGGACTGTACAACGTTGAAGGATTTTATGATTTTCTTTGTGTGTTTCTTGATGATGCCCGGAGAAATGGGTTCGTGTCAAAACCTATGAAAGAACTCATATTTACTGCCAGAACTGCTCCGGATCTAATTGACCAAATTTTAGCCTATGAACCACAAATTGACCATATCATTTCAAAGATAAATTGGTCCGAGGACGATCGTGGTAAGAGGCGTCGGATTAATATGGATTTTAACCTTTAACTTTTTGTGTAGAATTTCAGCTAACCAGGTACTATCTTCCAAGCTATTCTTCTACTGTTTAAGACATTGGAGACAATGTCTCATTTAGGTTTGTGGGAGTGAATTAGTTGATCAGTATCTTATTTTTAGTGGTGTTCTTTTTTTTAGTCCAAAATTTTTCGAAAAATATAAAAAAAAATGAAATTTTTTCAAAAATACAAAAATATTTTGCGTTTTTATTTTGACTAAAATATGAAATTGGTAAGAGATAGATGAGTAAGGAGTTTCCACTCATGAGACGTGTCTCAAACCTAATTCGGAACAAATTAATTTTTGTTTATTTCCTTTGAATTATTTAATTTATGATTCTCCATAATACTGACTAAAATGGATATTCATATGCTTAGTTAGCAGGTATTATCAACATGCATAGTAACATACAGACATGAGCTATAATTGAAAATTTTGTAATATTCAGTGCTCTAGTTTAATTGGAGGAAGCATCTCAAAAAGTGATGGAGTAAAAAAAAATGTTTGAGATCCGAGTTATTAAGTCTGTAAGGGTGTTTTAACACCTAGTGCCCTAAAGCCAACTGGTTTGGGAGTCACTGGCCCAAAACTCGCTACATGGATCAAAGATGTTGCAAAAATATATATATCTGAAGTCTGAGTAATTAAGTCCGTAGAGGTGTCTTAACACCTGGTACCCTAAAGCCAACTGGTTTGGGAGCCACCGACCCAACACTCGCTACATAGATGGAAGATATTGTATATAAAAAAAATCAAAGAAAAAATCAGAAAAATGAGAAAAATTATTCTATTGCTGCAAAAAGATGTGAATTCTGATAAAACTTTAGGACAAAAATATTACTCTCTTATCAACTGCACTTATGACTGTTGTGGGCAAAAATGAGTTGATTAATATTTTGTCGGCTGTGCATATTAAGAATGGTAAATATAATCGGAGAATTTACTTATTCAGTAATTTAGAAAGAAAGAAAACAACTAGTAACTTGGAGTAGAAGTTTCATCTGATTAGTCACTAACTTCTTTATTCTCTTTTCTCTTGTCTTTTTGCTTTTGTGTGCATTAGTTTTATTATCTTTTTACTTTTGTAAAACGTTTGTGGGTATCGTTGCTGTAAGCCCCACACAAGACTATAACTCGTCCACTAGGGACACCTAGGGGTTTAAAGGCTTGTTGCATATGCTAAATGCAACTGTGATCCCTACGAAAGTGGCTTAGTTTAATTTTAATTGTTTTTGTATTTTATTTTGTTGTTTTGCTCGAGGACTATCAAAATATTAGGTTTGGGGGTGTGATGAGCGGAAAATATATCAATATTTACCGCCCATTTTACTTAATATTTTGTTTAGTTTCTCGGGTTTGATGAACGTTTTGATGTGTTTTAGTTTATTTTGCAGATAAAATAATATTGGGACACAATGAAATCATTTAGGACGAAATGTGGGTCAAATAAGGGCAAAAATTGGACTTGACATATTAATTTTGGAGATTGGAAACTTGAAAGGGCGTTTTAACGAAGTGCAGTTTTGGAAATTCCAATTTTGCGCATTTGTCGTATTTTGGGCATAACATTTTACTCCGATATCGGATTGAGCTGATTCAAGTTCCAGATTAAAGAAGACCCAAAGATATACAACTTTGAAAGACAAAATAATTTCTAATTCTGAAGATTTCATGTCCGAAATTGATGAACCATCTAGAAGTGTGTTGTGTGTAATTATTAAAGTCATTTTCAATCATTTTCAAAGCAAAAAATAAATTAATAAATAAATAATAAAAATTATCAAATCACCACCAAACATGATAAGCAATTAGTGGAGCAATTAATAATGGATTTGGTGGAGCAATTAGTGAAGCAATTAATAATGGATTTGGTGGATGATTTGATGGAAGCAAAATTTTGCCTATAATACCAAGCCATTTCATTTGTAAATTCATACTTTCTTCTAAGGAATTCCTTAAGAATACTAAGAAGATTGTATCTTTTTTGTTTATTTACAGCTTTCAGTAATTAATTTCCGCTTTCGCACTTTCTTTTCTTTACTTTTCAATTTTTACTTTCGCAATTTACTTTTACGCACAATACTTTTCTTTCTTTAATTTTCAGTTTTTACTTTTCAGTAATGAGGAGGTAACTCCTCTTTGCTGGGGTAAAAGGTAAAACTTTTATTACTAATATTTAGATTAATATCCCTTAATTATAATATATAAACTAGTTAAAACCTGACTTAACGAGGATACCGCCATATTGGTCGGTTGGTAATTATTTAAATTGGTTTTAACCTGACTAAACTGGATACCGCCTGATTGGTCGGTTGGTAATTAATTATTAATTTGACTTAATCTGGATACCGCCTATATGGCTGGTTGGTAATTATCATGTAAAGTTAATATATTATATTAAAGGAGATATCTAAAATAGAAGTAGTAAAAGTGGATCCTTTTACCTCATCATTTTATTTTATTGTACTTTTACTTTATTTACTTTTCAGCAATTTACTTTGAGCATTTGAGCATTTACTTTTCAGCAATTTACTTTCAGCATTTACTTTTCAGTAATTTACTTTCAGCATTTACTTTCCGTCATTTACTTTTCAGCAATTTACTTTCAGCATTTTACTTTATGTCTTTTATTTTATTTAAGTTTTTACTAGCCCTAGTTATGTGTCGTAACTAAGTTAGTTATCTGGGGTTGTGATGAATTCTAATATCACCGATTTATAAGGGCTTATTTTATAGTTTGGGTAATTTAAAGGTTTACTTATTAAGTCTTAAGCTTAATGCGTCTTGTTAATTGGCCATTAATAAGATTGATCTGGTAAATCTAAAATAAACTTGACAAAGGAATTTTAGGTTTCAGCCTTAGACTTAATAGCTCACGATCTTCCTTGAGGATAGATAACCCTTTAATAGATTTCATTACAAGATAGACATATACCTGTCGGGCGGGGTAGCCATAATTGAAACTTAAACTTAATGAATCCATGTAATTTGGTTGACATAGACATATGGTTCAATTGAGTTATACTGGGTATTTGCATCTGGCCATTGACAGAGGCTTTCACATAATTTAGTGTTCCAGGTTAGTAAACCGATTTATTACACAAACATGAAATAACCACTTCATTTTTAAAAGATATTACAAAGATTCAAAATCCTGGATAGTTTTATAAATTTAAATTTTCTTCAATCTACTTTCAAGCAATTCTATTTACTTGTTTTAATTTTAAAGTCACCACCCAATCAAACAATCAATCTATTAGATACTTGTAAACATTTAACTTCATAAATTGATAACAAAAGATTTTAAGTCCTCGTGGGATCGATACTTTTTATACTACTTGAACGATATGTGCGCTTGCGTTATACGCGTGTGATTACGCACCGTCATATATGACCGACAAGAGATAATGCAATTGTCCCCTAAGCCATTAACATGAATATTCATTACATAAAAGGACCGACCACATAACATATTTATCTATGAATGAACTTGTATGCATGCTATACATGATCGACTATTATGATAACATTTTAAAATTATACATTTCCCATTATATAAGATATACAAGTTTTTACAATAAGTGAATATACATATACACTTAGTTTCACATTGATAATGTAATATGGCCCTAAGGCATATGTGTGAATGGACCCATGTCATGGGCGACCTATGACTACAACTAGTGTCCATCTGCTCCAAGCTGTCCCAACTGACAAAATAGGAATTCCTCACCAAAAGTGATCAGAAGCTAAACCTGCAACCAAAATCTGAGTAGTTGGGGGGTAAGTAGTTGGAGCGATCTAGTGAGTGAATGCTGAAATAAACGAATAAGAAATAAGAAATAAGAAATAAGTTTAAAGTAACTGGAAACCTGCTTGAGTTTACAAAAATCAAAATCTGGGAAAAGGTCATGCCATGCTTAATTACAAAATTTTAAGGTATAAAACATAATCATGAAAAATCACACCAGTATAGTAACGGGAACCTAGCACCACGTAAATAGGGGAACGTGAACGTGTACATGAATAAGCCTAAGAGGATCACTAGAACCATTAGGCAACCTGAGCATACTCGATTAATTAAACATGAGGGAGTGGCACTCTACTGATGTTTGAAAAACGTGTAATACTCATATAAATAATCTTAACACAAAAACTTATGGCATTTAAACATGTATATAACTTGGAAATTCAACATGAACTTGGAAACAAAATATAAAAATCTATAAAGTTAACATTCATGAAAAACACCGACTTAGTTTGAAAAATACTTAAAATAGGAAAATGAAAATATCAACATCCACTCACAAATCTATAGAGGGGCTCTACGGCTCGTGTGGCCATGCTGAACTAGACAAATTTCTCTGCTTCGAGTCTAAAAAGCATGAATTTAAGTATGGTACTAATGCACATGAATGATATATGAGTATGTGTTAATGAGGAAGTAAAAGTATTTACCTATACCATATATAAGAGAAGGCGAGATAGCACATTAACCTTACTTTTAATGAATCGAATCTATGCCGTAAAATTTTCTAAAGCGGCAATAAAAGTATTGAGGCGGCTGAGTTGATTGACATATTCAAACGTGGTTAGATACCTCAATTTTATATCATAAACACCGAGTGAAATCATATTCATACATTAAACTTCATTTAGCCACACACGACAACAACTCTATTTCAACACAAACACCGTAATTTCGGCAATTACACCCCAATAAGCTTATATTTAACATGAACACCATGCAAGTATCCAACATAATTCATGTTACATTCAACACTACAACAACCCCTTCAACCAAAAAATATGCAACTTACGCCCCTCTAGGCACATGCAAATCTCAGCCAAAACAAATACAATCCCACATATTCATAACAAAACTAATTCATCATCACTATATATAACTCCACCAAGCCTTAATATCCAAGTATTCCCATACCCCCAAATTTGGCCATACAAGACCCATTTCAAGCTGATTGACTTTAACCAAATTAATACATAATCCATGTCATAATCATTAATTCTAGTATGGATAATCACTTATTTAAACACAAACATGTTATATGATTCAATTCCTAAACTTAGGTTTTCATGGGTTCCCAAAATTAAAAACATAAGGATGCATGTTTGTAGAAATCAATAGAAGGAGATGGAATACTTACTAAATAATTGAAAATTGTTTGGAGAGAGTCGTCTAATTGCCTTGAGAACAAAGGAGAATGAGAGGGAATTTTAGGGATTTATGGGCGTGAGAGAGAAAGTAAAATGAGAAAAACGAGAGTTAAAAGTGTTTGCTACTAATTTCTAGATTTCTCTCGAAAATACAAAGTTGACCAGTTTAATGACCGGTATACTGGTATCGGTACCGGTATATCGATTCCAGAGGCTATGTAAAAATGCCTATGCCAGTTCCAAAAGCTTCATTAATCTTCGCTATACCGATTTAATGACCGGTATACTGACATGCTGGTTCCAGAATACATGACAAGGTTATAGGGCCATCGGTATGCAGTTTCCAATGGCTATGACAAGGGTATTGATTCACTAGTATGCTGGTATAGGATCAGAATACCTGTCTCAGTCCATAAATGAAGGGAAAACGACATTAAATTCCACATATTGATTTAGATTTTTTTTTTAATTTTTTCATCATATTTTTAGTTTAAGAAATGTCTGAGTCTCTTCCTTACACACACATATAGACACACACATATAAGAAGAAAATAAACTGAACGCCTCTATAACTTGTATAGAGACCGAATTTCCCTTGACAAATCTACATTGACTATGTCATAAAATGGATGAAAATAATACTTGTAGGCCCATACGTGAAACTATGAGAACAAAACACGAAGACTGAAAATTATTGATTAATAGATTGATTTTTGTGACCTTGATTTTAATTTTAATCTATTTCTTAATTTTTCAATTTTTAAAGATTTTGATAGATGATTTTGTGTGAAAAAATATTTCATTCGAAAAAATGGAAAAAAGAATATATTTCGATTTAAACGAATTATTATGGTAATTTATTAAATTATCTTAAAAAAATAATAAAATGTTATATTTTTATCAAAACAATTCCTATTCATATCGACTTGACTACAAATTTTTAGATTGTTTAGTATTTTCACCATTTTTTTAGTTTTATGAAGGTGTGATTCTCTTTCTTATATATAATATATCATTACAAATCAGAAAAGAATATGAATGTCTCTACCGCTTCTATAGAGACTAGCTTTCTCTTGGCGGATCATCATTGATTAGGCTCTAAAGAGGATGAGAACAAGGCTTATAAGTTGATGAAACCATGCTAGAAAACTGTAAAAATATAATTCGAATGCTAATAATTTCCGATTAAGAGACCGACTTTTGTGAACATGATTTTAATTTTAATCAATTTTTTAGTTTTCCAATTTTTTTTAAGGTTTTGATTGACGTCTTATGTGAAAAAGAGAAGAATTTTGTTATAAACGATAGAAAAATAGAATATGTTTCAATTTGAACGAATTATTATCGTAGTAATTTATTATATTTTTTAAATATAAAATTTCCGATTTATATTTAAACGGTCCCTATTTATATTGACTTAACTAAAGACTTTAAGATTATTTAATTTTTTTAATCATTTTTTTAGTTTAAGGAATGTCTGAGTCTCTTCCTTATATTATATTATATTATTATAAAGAATAAAAGAATTTGAACGCATCTATCTCTTCTATAAAGATCGGTTTTCCCTTGACGGATCATTATTGACTATGTCCTAAAGGGGATGAGAACAAGAATCATAGGATGATAGAATCATGCCCGAATGCTGTGAGAATAAAATCTGAAGGCTAATAATTACTGACCGATTTTTGTAAACTTTATTTTAATTTTAATCAAATTTTCGATTTTTCAGGTTTTAATTGATGATTTTGTGTGAAAAACATAAGGATTCTATTAGAGATGATAGGAAAAGAGAATATGTTTCGTTTTAAACGAATTATTATCGTGGTAATTTATTATATTTTCTTAAATAATGATAAATTTTCTATTTGTATTAAAACGATCCCTTTCATATTGACTTGACTAAAGACTCATAGGTTGTTTAATTTTTTCATTTTTTTTTATTTAAAAGAAGGTCTGAGTCTCTTCCTTATATATATATATACTAGTATGAGCCCGTGTTTACGGCACGGTATTACAAAATTTACAGAGAGATTGAAATTCAGTTATTTAATTTGTTTATAATGAAATAATTTTATTTTTTAATTTATTTGTTAGTTTTCATTTTCCATTAATAAATGATTTCATTCTCTAATTTATTTAGTAGTTTTCAATTTCCATTTTTATAGAGATTCTATAATGAAATGATTTTTTATCAGTCATTAGATTATAATAAAATGATTTGAGCCGCCAATTAAGCCACATAAAAATAACATTTGGATACATTATCTCTCTTAATCCTAACTATCCGTTACATTCTCTTTCCCCCCACACCATTGTGCTTTATAATATATACTAGTTTTTGCCCGTGCCTACGGCACGGTATTACAGTATTTGGCCCGTGCCTACGACACAGTGTTACAGTATTTGCTCGTGCCTACGGCACGGTGTTACAGAATTAAATGATTTTATTTTTTAATTAAATGATGTCCGTGCCTACGGCACGGTGTTACAGTATTTGGCCGTGCCTACGACACATTGTTACAGTATTTTCCCGTGCCTACTGCACGGTGTTATCGAATTAAATGATTTTATTTTTTAATTAAATAATTTTATTTTAACTTTCTATTTTTTAATTTGAAAATTTTTGACCATTTCCATCAATCAATTCACCATCTTTCCTCAAATTACCAATGAAATGATCTGGGCCGTCAATTAAGCCACATAAAGAGAGCCGTTGGATACACTCTCTTTCCTCAAACACCATTCTCCTTTATTGTACAGATATATATATATATATCATACTATTTCATTACAAAAAAGAAAATAATCTGAACGCCTCTATCGTTTCTATAGAGGCTAGTTTTTCTTTGGCGGATCATCATTGACTATGTCCTAAAAAATATGAGAATAAGGTTGTAGTCTGATAGAACTATGCTTGAAAGCTGTGAGAATAAAAATTGAAGGGTAATAATTACATGAATTCTTTATTCACTTGTGTCACTTTAAGGAATCGAACCCAAAACCTACTATATATAGTTGAGATGTCTTGACCAAGTTAGTTAGCACTTGTTGACAATTTTTCATTATAATTGAATGATTTTTAGTGAGCTCTTTATAGATGAGTTTTGACTTTTTTTTTTTTGTTAATTTTCAGCGATGTAAAATGTATATTTTCAAATTAATTTTCAATTAATCTTAAATTATTTTCGATCAATCACAAATCACTCTAATCATTATTGGAGTAATTTGCTACTAATTTCCAATTAAACTACCCTAAATCTGAGTTCACTTTTAATAATATCTTAATAATCATTATAATTTCCAGTTTTTCTTGCTTTAAATCTTTTTCCCTTCTAAAAATAGTGTTACTCAATTGTTGTCAAAAAAGTTTTGCTGTTCAGAGAACCCTTATTGAATTGTGGAAATAAAAGGGCTCATTTAGAGCTAATTCTTCTCGGTTACAATAGTAGTATGCGTGAAGTGTTATCACTAATAAATAAATATATTATATGCGTAATCATGTTAAATATAATTAATATTTATTTGATATTTTTTTTATTATTTTAATGCACATGTCAAGATACTATCGATTTGTTGTATGAGTGACATGATATATCATTATATTCTAAAATGATATTTTGTTTTTTGACCCAATTAAGTAGTTATCTCTTTTTCTATTAATCTCTAATAAGATTTCACCAAATTGCTGATCAAAGTTATGTTATGTTATGTTATGGTAGAAAGGTGTACAGAAAAGTTCATTTGGTGAAAGTCACATGCTTCTTGGCCAGCAAGCCTCCCTCTACACAGACATAAATTGCTATTACAAAGCGTTAATTCAACTCTTCTCTGCATGTTTTCCAATGGAGACAAATATATATATATATATATATATCAAGGCCTCAATTCTCAGAGAGACAATAATTCTACTTTGTGGTTGCTTATTGCCATGTGATACTTTCCATTTAGTCAATGTGGTTACTGGGTAGCATTGTTGAGTAGTAGCAAACAAATTTACAAATAAATCCAAGATTTTTATTTTCACTAGAAATTTCTTCCCACTTGGTGCTCTTTGTTGCTATTCACAAAAGATGCTTCAATTCAATAATTGTCTCTATGCATCATTATGTGTGGTACTGTTCTATGCATTCAAGGGTCTTTGGCTCCCCAAAGTAATCTTTACAGATCATTGTGACTTACTCTCTAGAAGGACACAATCTGTTACACTAGCTACGTGTAGACTTAAAAGTTGTACCCAATGCATAAGATTTCCGCTACAAGTAAAATTTAGGGAAGATTGTAATGTACGTAGTCTTATTCATGTTTTTTTCTCCGTGTTTCCAAGATTTGAATTCGTGATCAAACGGATATCATGCAAGAAGGGCATGCCTTGGGCATAGGCGTAGTAAACATGTTCCTATTGCCCCTGATTAATTAGCCTAAGGTCCCAATTTTTAATTTTTATTTTAGAAACCGTGAAAAGATTTAAGGTAATGTGCATAACATGAACACCTGAGAGAGAATGAGAAAATTTGATTTTAAAGAGAGGAATCCCAAAATTCCAATTTCCAAATTTGCAACAAAACAAAAGGGGAAAAAAGATAAAATATTTTGAGCTCCATAATTTTACTTCTCCTTAAGCCCCCGAAAATACTTAAGATCGAATCTGCATGCAAGTTAATATTTGACCATAGTGTTATACATTAGACACATGAAGACTTAAAATTGAAGGAAAGACAAATGAAGCCTTGGATTTCAGGCAAAAACTATTGACACAAACTGTGAAGAAAGGGGAACACTATGCCCTGTTCAAAAATTGCCTCGAGTGGATGATGATGATATGGGCAGGCGCATGTTGAGCTGGTGAGGCATATATTTTTATTTGATATGATTTAAAGTTTTGAAGTGATAGGGGGAGCATAGAAGTACTGCTCCATGGATACAACACACAAGGGACCGTTGGATAGGGAACATGGATTTGATTGCTGGTTGTTGCTTTCTTTACTCTTATGGAAAATTAATTTTTAAATATGGTTGTGGTAATCATTTTGTAATTTGTTATCTTGCAAGAAAATGCAAGCCAAGTTCAAGAACCAAAATGAAAGTAAAGAAAAAGATATTTATATGAATGGGGATGAAAATAAAACCTGAATGCGGATAAAATTATACCCAAAGGTTGTAAGTGAATCTCTTTAAGCTTCTGTAATTTTGTTTCTTCTTTTTAAGCGACTTCTGAAAGAGTTTGGCTAAAAGTGCTTTTTGCACAACTATAGTATCATACAAATAGAGGTACTTTTTACCTTTCGAGTTTCTTAAAAATTCAGCACTTGCAATGACACATATCTCTCAGAAATGTCACCTTGATCAAGCCAGTGGTTGAGTGAAAGATAGCTAGATTCCATGGAACAATTATGCGAGAATAAACAGTATTATGCGATTCAAAAAGTAAATGATGTTTCTAAGGGCATATTTTTTAATGATATTTTAGTGATATTTCTGTTTCAAGCGATTGTATATTTTGGAGAGAGACTATTGTGGGAACACAGGAATCTGGGGCGACCCATGCTGTCCCGGGCTCGCGGCCCAGTTGGGAGTACGGAGTAGCCACGGGGGACTAAACCGGAGAATAATGGAGTCGCCACCCGGTGTGAACCGGGAAAATGAAATTTAAGGCCGCACTCACCCCTCACAAGGGAAGACCTCAAACCGTTGGGTTCGGAATGGTCCCTTACTTATGCCATTTGTAATGAAAGGATTTACATAATAATTTAATCAGGCTTAAGTAACACTTATTCCTAAGAATATCATGCTTCTATATTCACGGGTACAAAATAACACTTATACATACATTTCACATATATCTCATATCTAAGAACACATGCCTGAAAATACCTCAAAGTAACAATGAACATACAACTTCATTCAGCATATCATATTCATGAAAAACACAAGCATACATAATAACCGCACACAAACATACATGTGAGCACTTTTCCAAGTGATACGTGTAATTGTATCCCAATACAGACCGCATTACCGTCCATTCGGAATCGGCTACGGAATTTATGTCTGGGTTTCCATCCGATATATCACAAGAAATAATACTCCAAAGTCATCATGGCATAGGTATATGAATCGTAATGCGTTAAATCAAGACTAAGGCAAACGACGCAACTAATGGAATAAACATTTTTCATTATTATGTGCACAAAGTAAGAATGACTATGTGTGGTTCCATAAAAAATCACCTAAGAAACAATTATACATGGCATGTGATGAATATGTCTCAGTCAGTGTGTTCGCGTTCGTGTAGCGTTCATAAACACGTTCGAACGGTGAACAGAAGGTTCACGTTCGTATGGCGTTTGTTAACGCGTTCGAACGGAAATGAAACAGAATGCTCACGTTCGTATGGCGTTCGGGAACGCGTTCGAACAGAAATGAGACCTGATGCATGATAAGGCAAAAATGCACGCGCGTTCGAGTTGCGTTCGTAGACGCGTTGAACGGGGACAGATCTGATGCATGAAATGGGATGCAATAAATAAATGGCGAATAGTACAATGCGAGGCGCGACAAAGCATCGTGGTAAAGGGCTTTAACCCTTCCCCATAGGGGATCTTTCATTCCACTTACTAAGCCCATGCGCTCGATCGCATCATGCATACAAACATAAAGACAATCATATCAAATTAAGTATGCCCGATTGAACACATCTTACATCCAATCCGAACACACATCAACCAGCGCGGCAAAGCATCGTGGTAAAGGGTTTTAACCCCTCCCCATAAGGGATCTTTCATTCCACTTACTAAGCCCATGCGCTTGATTGAACCATGCATAAAAAGATATTAAACACAATAATGTCAAACTTAGTATGCCCGATTGAACGTATCTTGCATTCAACCGAACACACATCAACCGGCGTGGCAAAGCATCGTGATAAAGGGCTTTAAACCCCTCCCCATAGGGGATCTTTCATTCCACTTACTAAGCCCATGCGCTCGATTGAATCATGCATACATAAACGACATACAAAATCCAAATGACGAAAAATAAATAAACCAAAGCAACACAAAACAAAAGAGGTGCCGTTTACTCAAGCAGTACGTGGAGTTGTGTCCCGAGTACAGATCATATTACCGTCCATTCGGAATCGGCTATGAAATTTATGTCCGGGTTTCCATCCGATATACCGCGAGAGTTGACACATCTCTCATTCATCCAATACCCACAACACACATCATCACAAACGAGATTTAACGAATAAGTAAAATACGATCAAAATAAATAACAAAAATCAAATAAAGATGAGTGTGAAAAGTACCCTCAGGTCTAACCTTTTAAGCCGTCTCTCGGACTCGCGTTTCACGAAGATCGGAAGGGGTAAAGCTCCGCAACTTTTCTGGTTCACTGGTTTGCCTTTTCCTTCGCTGTTTTGCCGCTCAAGCTACTGTTTCGAGTCAGTTTTGCTGCTGTTTCCTTGTGGTTTCGCTGCCGTTTCCTCTGTATCTCTTGCTTACTGTTTTTGGGTGTGTTCTTCCTGTAATTTTCCTGTGTGTTCTGTATCTTATGTGTATGAGCTAGCTAGGGTTGAGAAGGTTGGTGAATGGTTCTTTTTATAGGCAAAGGGTTAGGCTTGACAAGGAAGGGATTTGGCTAATTAAAGAGGGATTTGATTTGGTGTTGGATAAGGGAAGTCAAAGATTGAGGGGGGACAAATCTTGGCTAGATAGGGAAGGTTGAATATTTAGTTTATGTTGATTAGGCATACAATATTTTAAGTGTTGGGAATAATATATTGGTTGATTGATTTTAACTTGGTATGATTATATTTGATTGGTTTATGGTTTAAATATTTTTATTTAATTGACTTTTAATTTTATTAATATTTGATTTAATTAGGATGTGTCTTATGGGCTTGGTGGGCTAATTGGGCTTGGGTTGAGGCTAGCAGCAAAACCAGAATTACCGACACCGTTCGAACGCTTCCTCGAACGCTACACGAATGCCCGCAATCTGTTTGCCGTTCGAACGCATACACGAACGCAGCACGAACGAAAACAGTGAACCTTGTTTATTCTGAATTTCCCCTTCCGATATCCGTTTCCCGCGGCTTCCGTGACTCAAAAGGTAGTGCCTCCAAATGAGACTCATCATCGGGTTTCACATGCAAAAATACAATGCCTACAACTATACTTGAAACATGAATGTCTCTAAAATGTCATAGAAAAATGCCCCCTAGAATTATTAAGAAGTAAAATGTGTCCAAATGTTACACTAAATCATAAATAAAAGTTATGTCTCACGTGGTTAAAGATGGCAATTTGATCGATATCTTAGATAACCGATCGAAAAATTATCCGATATCCAAAATTTAATAGATAGTGGTGAAATCGCCTACAATCACACACAAACAAACAATCTCTATATCCAAGAGGGAGGTGAATTGGGTGATGACCTAAATTTATGGAATTAAAATTATTGTTGATTTTACGCTACTAAGTAGATTTACCAATTAAGCTTATCAATCAATTTTTCAATCATAATATATTACTAATATGCAAGTCACTAAATAATACGCAAATATAAAATAAACTTGCGATAATATAAAATGAGTTTAGAGATATAGAAAATTGACACTGTATTTATAGTATTTTAGCTAACTCTTTGCCTACATCCACTCCCCCAAGCCACGCTCGAAGATTGCCACTAAGTTGAATTCACAACTGACACCGAGTTTTTCATGGCTCACTCGCAACCAAGAGTTTTTTTCCCATAAGTTCACTCCAAACCTTTACACAAGAGTTTTCTATTGGCCCACTCCTAAACCTTTACAATGATTTTTAATCCTAAGTCACTCACAACCTTTACACAAATTGTTCTTTTGAGTATACTCACTCAACAAGGGACTTCCCAACCATAAGTGTTTGAATATAGAAGTTTAAAGTACAACTTAAGCATTCACAAAAGATAAGAAGATTAAAGTGTGAGTTGCTAAACCAAAAAATCTAAGTTCACTACAAATGATATGAAGGTGTAGTGTGTGAGCTTGAATATGAGTGTATGATGATGAAGGTTTTGTTTAACTCTTGTTTTTGCCTTAGATCGATAAAATTATATGAAGGTTGAAGAAGATGGAAAAAATGAATTTGGGGCTCAATTTATAGAGAATGTGTAAAACAACTCATGCTCTCTATCTGAGTCTGGTATGCCGGTCTGCCAAAATATAATGGCTATATTACCATTGAAGATTAAAATACAGTACCGGATATTACTGACCGGTATGGAGGCCGGTATACTGGTGTGTTTATCGGTATGGGGACCGGTATGAACCGTCCCGGTTCCAGCGGCTGTAAAAACTCCACCTGATTGATATGGGAGATCGGTATGGAGCAACTTGGTTCCAGAGAGCATACAAATCTGCCCAAGGCAGAGCAAGGTCACTGGTATGCCGGTGTGGGAGACCGGTATGCCAATCTCAGTGCAGAAAATGCAAAATTCGAAAGTTAAAATCATTTTGCACATGACCTTAATGCATCTAAATGAATGTGCATATGAGTCATATGAGCTTAAAGGCTTGAATTAACAACTCACTTAAAAAGAGAGCCATAAGTTAAGACGAAAAAAGATTTTCTTCAATAAGCACTAGTCTTCACATTCAGCTCTTCACCACCAACGTGCTTCGACATCTTTTTGTAATATCCGCTAATGCGCGTCGAAGTCTTCTAGTGTTGCATCATCAAAATTCATCTTGAGTGCTATGACACTAACAAGTGAATACTTTCAAATATGAAATTAAGTATCCAAGATGAACATTAGTCGGTTATGAATTTTAGTATTTTTGATATCCGATATCCAATATCCAAACAAAAAAAATAAAAAATATAATACTATTAATTATAATACCAAAATTATTTTTTAGATAAGAGTAATTAATTAATTATTTATTTTAATCTTTCAAATTTATCATTTTTTAAAATTTTCAATTATTTTGGATATCTGAATATTTGGTAGATTTAGGATCCAGATATCGACTGAGAATTTTGAAATGATGCTCCCACTCTTTGCCTCCATTTGAACGAACAAAAGTTGTACTGATTACTAATCAGGAAAAAAAACTTCTTGATATACAGCTGATTCCATATTAGCAGCTAGCAAGATAGTATCGGATTCACTTTAAATAATTTTCAAAACTTACATATTTATGTTGGTAAGCATAATACTATCAAGATATCGTGACATAGGACCCATAAGGCTCTTGATCAATTATTGTCTAAGATATCGTGTCGCTTATTAATTACAGATAACATTGTGTTACATACTTATCTTGTGTGCAACAAGTTGCCAGCCATGATATAATTTTTTTTTTTAGAAACGTTGTAAACTCCGTCATCAAATTATCTGACTCAGGCTTAAGCGGAGTAAGTAAAACTTCTGATTGCTCCAAACTCTTATAAAAAGTGCACCCCTAAATTCAAACTTATGACTTGACAACCAAATCTTAAGCCTTATACCATCAAACCACACCTCTTGGAGACGCTACCCATCATATAAAAAGCTTGAACATCAATAATATTGTTTGGTACATTGTTCTCTATTTTCATGAAAAATTCAATTATTTTAGTTACACGCATATGACTTAGGATTTGGTTGCTCAAATCCTAGGTTCGAATTCAGTAATGCGCTTCTTGTAAGAGCTTTTGACAGTAATGAGTTTTACGTATTCCGCTTAAACCTGAGTCGGATGATTTGGCGACGGAATTTCCAAAGTTTTTTTTAAAAAAAAGTACATCGCTTGTATCCTAAGTTTTAAAATAATGTACATAATTAATATATCATATAAGTTGGTATAACAAAGAACGAAATTTTAAAGCGTCCCTCGCTCCCTTAATACATGACCACATGGTTTGGTATAGAGATATTTTTGAAAATGTCAAAAATACGGTTATAGTTGAAGTAGGTATGTAAGATATGCTTGTAATTTCAACTGTTTATGTGGCCAATAAATCTGGAACAGTAAGAAAATGGATGTAGACAGTTGCTGAACTTACTATAATCTCCAAGTGTTCTTTATATTTTACTACTATTTTTATTTAAACGTTTTTCAATAATAATTAACAGAAAAAGATATTATGCTTGAAAAGTATGTCTCGGTATCCGAATCGAAAAGACAAATCCAAAATAACATTGTTTTGGATTTGCCTTTTCGCTCACAATTTCCGAATGTTAGAAACCAAAATACGAGAGTTTGAAGAAAAATATACTAGTTTTTTTTTTATTTCAATATGAATTATAAATTGCCTTTATGTAGACATTACAAAGGAACCAATAATAATTACATAATAATTAACAACTAACATTAATTACATAACAACTAACAACTAACATTAATTACATAACAACTAACAACTAACATTAATATCATATCTATCAATATTAATTACATATTAACTAACAATAATATCATATCTTTGACATCCCCTCAAACTCAAGATGGTAGTCAGGAAACTAGATTGAGTTTGGAAACGAGGGTTGTGTAACGGCCAGGAAGATAAGACTTGGTGAAGATATCAGCTATTTGATTATCGGAGCTGAGATAGACCTGTTTGGAGACATGAACAATGAAATAAGAACTGTTTGGAGACCGGTATAAGGAGATAAGACATGTTGGAGATAAGACATGTTTGGAGACATAAACAAGGAGATAAGACATGTTTGAAGACATAGACAATGAGATAAGACCTATTTGTAGACAAGGACAATGAGATAAAACCGATTTGGAGACAGAGATATTGAGATAAGACCTGTTTGGAGACAAAGATAAGGAGATAAGACCTGTCTGGAGATAGAGACAATGAAATATCTAGAGATTGGAACTCAGGAGTCCGACACCATGTTAGAAACCGAAATATGAGAACTTGAAGAAAAACATACTAGTTTTCTTGATTTCAATATGAATTACAAATTGCCTTTTATATAGACATTACAAAGGAACCAATATTAATTACATAGCAATTAACAACTAACATTAATTACATAACAACTAATAACTAACATTAATTATATAACAACTAACAATTAACATTAATATCATATTTATCAATATTAATTACATATCAACTAACAACAATATCATATCTTTGACACCGAACAAACTAATATTGCTCATAATTAATTAAATTATTGTGAAGTGAGATTTTTAATGTTGGTAGTGTTGCAATTATAATTAGAAGTTTAGAACTAAGTTTTCCTTTTTAAGGGATGCGATTATATAATATGCCAAAAGAAACAACTTGAGTTTTGATTGGAACTATCTCAAATTCATTTATAGGGCCATTTGAAAAAATGGAATTAAACACACAACGTAACATGGACACATGATATTTATTTGAATTTATTGTGTGAATTAATTATTAATTTGAGTTTGATATTTATATTGGCCACTTCTATGTCTTGTTATATAGCCATGTCATCAAACACAAACTTTGCCCATTTCGCATGTTAGACACATATTCTTTTAGATTCCTATCAAAGCTTAGTGTATGTCTTTGTCAAAGCCCTAATTCAATCGACACAAAATTCCCACGCATGATCATGTTCACAAACTACTCTTGCCTCTTGAATTTTCTTATCTTTTCAGACTTGTAATTAACACAGTATTAAATTTGGCGACTAGTGATTAATATTTAACACTAGAGTTTGACTGATGTTGTTAGGATTTATATATTTTGCAATAAGACCTTTATCATAATAGCTTAAAATATAAATTAAAGAATTATTCGGATGATTCAGAAAACGTATAACTTGATTTAAAATTCATAGATGAGCGAAAACTTGATAGATCTGTTGAATATTTACACCGAGGAGATCACCATCTGCTATCATTTTCTTTACTCTCCCTATTTTATTTTGTTTCTCACGGCAGTATGCTATATATACTAATAAATAGCATAACAATACTTATATAGGTAAAATTGTGGTGTGAAGCTTTTACTTTATGCTTCACATCACACCTTTAATAATATACATGAATTACTATTCATAAAAGAGACATAAAACTTAAAAATAATTAAAGGAAGCTTATTGAGTAAGTTATGATAATAGAGTGAGGGTGAGACCTTAACTCACTAATTTATAAAGTGTAGTGGACTCACCTATCAAAAACTTGTAATCATTCAAAAGCCCGCTCTAATTTTCACACATCAAATAATATAGAGTTCATCCCACTTTATTAGATCGAACAATTGAGTTTTAAAGTTTCTATTACAAAACTAATATCTTAGCACTTTATTAAAACTTATAACACAATTAATAGAAGCCCACAATAATATTAGAATAAAATATTATAACATTCTCTCACTTGGACAATATCAATTGTAAATGTTTTAATACTAAGATTACTTTATGGATCTAAAATTGGTTCAGAAATAACTCTAGTTTATCATTGATATAGAATCATAGTGGTAGCTAAATTATAATGCAACATAGTATCTTCCATGGTCACGTATATCAAACGACCTTATCGACATGAACAAGATGTGATATAACAGTAAGATACAATGACACTCACTTTATGATCTAAAATTTATGTGTTGTTTTCTCTTATCGGTCACCAATTTCTCTACTTTATGCAGCTCAGGCACGCATGAGAAATCAGGGCTTAAATGATAAGCATATATGTCGTTCATCTCTTTATTATCTCGAGATAAACTTTATGTGTCACAAGACATACCAATAAGGCTTATTAACTTTATGCCTCAAGTCAATGCTTATGATTGACACCCATTATAAGACTTTACACAATGATATATCAAACAATAAATATTAATATCTTCCAATGAAGATGTTATTTTTTATAAATAATCATTGTAAAATATCCAAAATACATATACAAACTTATAAATAAAATAACATAGAGCAATGATATCTCACACTAACCTAGGGTATCAAAAGACTTTACCAAACTCATACAAGCAATATATTTTGCATAAATAATGGGTCGAAGACATTTGGTGAAAGGATTATCAATCATATCATCTGTACCGATATGCTCTACTATAATGTCATCTTTCTCTACTAGCTTCTTTATTGTCAAGTATTTGACCTCCATATGCTTTGACCCGATGATATTCTTATTATTTTTCACAAATAATACAATTGAAAGATTATCACAATACAACCTTATAGTTCTATAAATGGAGTCAACAATTGAAATTTCTATAATGAGATTTCGTAGCCAAACAGCCTGTGACGCTGCACCAAAATATGCTACAAACTCAGCCTGCATTGTGGAAGAAGTTACTAATATCTGCTTGACACTTTTCCAAGATATAGTTTCACCTGCTAGCATAAACACATATCATGAGGTAGATTTCTTATCATCTGAACAACCATTAAAGTTAGAGTCTGTATACCCTACTAGTTCAAGATTCTCAACCTTTCTGTATGTCAACATGTAATCTTTTATCCCCTTAAGATATCAAAAAACTCTATTGGTAGCAATCCAATGTTCCTTTCCAGGATCAGATAAAAATCTTCTCAATAAACCAACTGCAAATGCAATGTTAGGTTTAGTGCATACTTGTGCATACATCAGGCTTCCTACTACACTAGCATATGTCAATACCTTCATGGACTCTCTCTCAACTTCATTCTCAGGTGACTGTGTCAGGCTTGACTTATCACTTTCAGTAATTGGCACATTCCAAGATTTACAATCATGCATGCTGAATCTCTTCAGTATCCACTCAATGTATGCCTGTAGGACACAAAAATCGGCGACGTTGTTCCGGGCTCGCGGCCTGGTTGGGAGTACGGAGTAGCCCACGGGGGACTAAACCGGAGAAATAACATGGAGTCGCCACCCGGTGTGAACCGGGAAAATGATTTAAGGCTGCACTCACCCCTCGCAAAGGAATACCTCAAATTGTTGGGTTCGAAATGGTCCATTACGTATGCCACTTGTAATGAAGTGATTTGTGCAATAATTTAATCGAATCTACGCAACATATGTTTCCAATAGTATTCTACTTCTAAGTTCACATACATAAAAGTAAACTAGAACAACGACAGACATATAATTTCCTAAACACATTAAATCGATAAACATGGCAATACAAGTAAAACATAAATATAAGAGAGACATAATTAGGTTTCTAGTGCGAAAGAAACAATCACGGAAGCAATCATGTATGGGAATATAATGGAAGAAACAAACATGCATGAAATGGGATGAAACAGATGAAATCTCGTTCTTGGAGCGTTTGATAACGCGTTCGAACGGAAAATGGCCGAGAACATGCGTTCGAGTTGAGTTCTTGGGCGCGTTCGAACGGGATAAGACCTGATGCATGATAAAGCAGAAAATATGCGCGTTCGAGTAGCCAAAGGTTGTAAGTGAATCTCTTTAAGCTTCTGTAATTTTGTTTCTTCTTTTTAAGCGACTTCTGAAATAGTTTGGCTAAAAGTGTTTTTTGCACAACTATAGTATCATACAAATAGAGGTACTTCTTACCTTTCGAGTTTCTTAAAAATTCAGCACTTGCAATGACACAAATCTCTCAGAAATGTCACCTTGATCAAGCCAGTGGTTGAGTGAAAGATAGCTAGATTCCATGGAACAATTATGCGAGAATAAACAGTATTTTGCGATTCAAAAAGTAAATGATATTTCTAAGGGCATATTTTTTAATGATATTTTAGTGATATTCTTGTTTCAAGAGATTGTACATTTTGGAGAGAGACTATACTTGAAACATGAATGTCACTAAAATGTCATAGAAAAATTCCCCCCTAGAATTATTAAAAAGTAAAATGTGTCCAAATGTTACACTAAACCATAAATAAAAGTTATGTCTCACGTGGTTAAAGATGGCAATTTGATCGATATCTTAGATAACCGATCAAAAAATTATCTGATATCCAAAATTTAATAGATAGTGGTGAAATCGCCTACAATCACACATAAACAAACAATCTATATATCCAAGAGGGATGTGAATTGGGTGATGACCTAAATTTATGGAATTAAAATTATTGTTGATTTTACGCTACTAAGTAGCTTTACTAATTAAGCTTATTAATCAATTTCTCAATCACAATATATTACTAATATGCAAGTCACTAAATAATACGCAAATATAAAATAAACTTGCGATAATATAAAATGAGTTTAGAGATAGAGAAAATTGACACTGTATTTATAGGGTTCAGCCAACTCTTTGCCTACGTCAACTCCCCCAAGCCACGCTTGAAGATTTCCACTAAGTTGAATTCACAACTGACACCGAGTTTTCCGTGGCTCACTCGCAACCAATAGTTTTTTCGCCTAAGGTCACTCCAAACCTTAACACAAGAGTTTTCTATTGGCCGACTCCTAAACCTTTACAATGATTTTTGTTCCTAAGTCACTCATAACCTTTACACAAATTGCTCTTTTGAGTATACCCACTCAACAAGGGACTTCCCAACCATAAGTGTTTGAATATGGAAGTTTAAAGTACAACTTAAGCATTCACAAAAGATAAGAAGATTAAAGTGTGAGTTGCTAAACCAAAATATCTAAGCTCACTACAAATGATATGAAGGTGTAGTGTGTGAGCTTGAGTATGAGAGTGTATGATGATGAAGTTTCGTTTAACTCTCTGTTTTTGCCTTAGATAAAATTATATGAAGGTTGAAGAAGATGGAAAAAAATGAATTTGTGGCTCAATTTATAGAGAATGTGTAAAATAGCCCATGCTCTCTATCTGAGTCCGGTATGACGGTCTGCCAAAATATAACGGCTATATTATCATTGAAGATTAAAATAAAATATTGGATTACTGACCGATATGGAGACCGGTATACTGGTGTGCTTATCGGTATGGGGATCGGTATGAACCGTCCCGGTTCTAGTGGCTGTACAAACTCCACTTGATTGATATGGGAGATTGGTATGAAGCAACACCGGTATGTCAATCTCAGTGCAGAAAATGCAAGATTCGAAAGTTAAAATCATTTTGCACATTACATTAATGCATCTAAATGAATGTGCATATGAGTCATATGAGCTTAAAGGCTTAAATTAACAACTCACTTAAAAAAAGAGCTATAAGTTAAGTCGATAAAAGATTTTCTTCAATAAGCACTAGTCTCCACATTCAGCTCTTCACCACCAACGTGTTTCGACATCTTTTTGTAATGTCCGCTAATGCGCATCGAGTCTTCTAGTGTTGCATCATCAAAATTCATCTTGAGTGCTATGACACTAACAAGTGGATACTTTCAAATATGAAATTAAGTATCCAAGATGAACATTAGTCGGTTATGAATTTTAGTATTTTTGATATCCGATATCTAATATCCGAACAAAAATAAATAAAAAATATAATACTATTAATTATAATACCAAAATTATTTTTTAGATAAATGAGTAATTAATTAATTAATTAATTTAATCTTTCAAATTTATCATTTTTTAAAATTTTCAATTATTTTGAATATCTGAATATTTGTTAGATTTAGGATCCAGATATCGACTGAGAATTTTGAAATGATGCTCCCACTCTTTGCCTCCATTTGAACGAACAAAAGTTGTACTGATTACTAATCAGGAAAAAAAAAACTTCTTGATATACAGCTGATTCCGTATTAGCAGCTAGCAAGATAGTATCGGATTCACTTTAAATAATTTTCAAAACTTACATATTTATGTTGGTAAGCATAATACTATCAAGATATCGTGACATAGGACCCATAAGGCTCTTGATCAATTATTGTCTAAGATATCGTGTCGCTTATTAATTACAGATATAACCTTGTGTTACATACTTATCTTGTGTGAAACAAGTTGCTAGCCATGATATATATAATATATATATAATATATATAGAAACATTTCTCAGGTTTAAGCGGAGCAAGTAAAACTCATGATTGCCCCAAACTCTTATAAGAAGTGTACCCTCTGAATTCGAATTTATGACTTGACAACCAAATCTTAAGTCTTATACCATCAAACCACACCTCTTGCAGACGCTACCCATCATATAAAAAGCTTGAACATCAATAATATTGTTTGGTACATTGTTCTCTATTTTCATGAAAAATTCAATTATTTTAGTTACACGCATATGACTTATGATTTGGTTGCTCAAGTCCTAGGTTCGAATTCAGTAATGCGCTTCTTGTAAGAGCTTGTGGCAGTAATGGGTTTTACGTATTCCTCTTAAACCTGAATCGGATGGTTTGGCGACGAAGTTTCCAAAGTTTTTTTTAAAAAAAAGTACATCGCTTGTATCCTAAGTTTTAAAATAATGTACATAATTAATATATCATTTAAGTTGGTATAACAAAGAACGAAATTTTAAAGCGTCCCTCGCTCCCGTAATACATGACCAGATGGTTTGGTATAGAGATATTTTTGAAAATGTCAAAAATACGGTTATAGTTGAAGTAGGTATGTAAGATATGCTTGTAATTTCAACTGTTTAGGTGGCCAATAAATCTGGAACAGTAAGAAAATGGATGTAGACAGTTGCTGAACTTACTATAATCTCCGAGTGTTCTTTATATTTTACTACTATTTTTATTTGAACGTTTTTCAATAATAATTAACAGAAAAAGATATTATGCTTGAAAATTATGCCTCGGTATCCGAATCGAAAAGACAAATCCAAAATAACATCGTTTTGGATTTGCCTTTTCGCTCACAATTCCCGAATGTTAGAAACCAAAATATGAGAGTTTGAAGAAAAATATACTAGTTTTTTTTATTTCAATATGAATTATAAATTGCATTTATGTAGACATTACAAAGGAACCAATATTAATTACATAATAATTAACAACTAACATTAATTACATAACAACTAACAACTAACATTAATTACATAACTAACAACTAACATTAATATCATATCTATCAATATTAATTACATATTAACTAACAATAATATCATATCTTTGACATCCCCTCAAACTCAAGATGGTAGTCAGGAAACTAGATTGAGTTTGGAAACGAGGGTTCTGTAACGGCCAGGAAGATAAGACTTGGTGAAGATATCAGCTATTTGATTATCGGAGCTGAGATAGACCTGTTTGGAGACATGAACAATGAAATAAGAACCGTTTGGAGACCGATATAAGGAGATAAAACATGTTTGGAGATAGAGATAAGGAGATAAGACATGTTTGGAGACATAGACAAGGAGATAAGACATGTTTGGAGACATAGACAATGAGATAAGACCTATTTGTAGACAATGACAATGAGATAAAACCGGTTTGGAGACAGAGATATGGAGATAAGACCTGTTTGGAGACAAAGACAAAGAGATAAGACCTGTATGGAGATAGAGACAATGAAATATCCAGAGATTGGAACTCAGGAGTCCGATACCATGTTAGAAACCGATATATGAGAACTTGAAGAAAAACATACTGATTTTCTTGATTTCAATATAAATTACAAATTGCCTTTTATATAGACATTACAAATGAACCAATATTAATTACATAGCAATTAACAACTAACATTAATTACATAACAACTAATAACTAACATTAATTATATAACAATTAACAATTAACATTAATATCATGAAAAAAACTATTATTTTAGTTACACGCATATGACTTAGGATTTGATTCCTAGGTTCGAATTCAGTAATGCGCTTCTTGTAAGAACTTGGGGCAGTAATGCGTTTTACGTATTCCGCTTAAACCTGAGTCGGATGGTTTGGCGGCGGAATTTCCAATGTTAAAAAAAAAAAATACATCGCTTGTATCCTAAGTTTTAAAATAATGTACATAATTAATATATCATTTAAGTTGGTATAACAAAGAACGAAATTTTAAAGCGTCCCTCGCTCCCTTAATACATGACCACATGGTTTGGTATAGAGATATTTTTGAAAATATCAAAAATAAGGTTATAGTTGAAGTAGGTATGTAAGATATGCTTGTAATATCAACTGTTTATGTGGCCAATAAATCTGGAACAGTAAGAAAATGGATGTAGACAGTCGCTGAACTTCTGTGTTCTTTTTATTTTACTACTATTTTTATTTGAACGTTTTTCAATACAGAAAAAGATATTATGCTTGAAAATTATGCCCCAAATTGTATCCAAATCGAAAAGACAAATCCAAAATAACATTGTTTTGGATTTGCCTTTTCGGCCACAATTCCCTAATGTTAAAAATCGAATTATGAGAACTTGAAGAAAATATACTAATTTTCTTGATTTCAATATGAATTACAAATTACCTTTATATATGTATTATAAAGGAACCAATATTAATTACATAATAATTAACAACTAACATTAATTACATAACAACTAACAACTAATATTAATTACATAACAACTAATATTAATATCATATCTATCAATATTAATTACATATCAACTAACAACAATATCATATCTTTGACATCCCCTCAAACTCAAGATGGTAGTAAGGAAACTAGATTGAGTTTGGAAACGAGGGTTGTGTAACGGCCAGGAAGAAAAGACTTGGTGAAGATATTAGTTATTTGATTATCGGAGCTGAGATAGACCTGTTTGGAGACATGAACAATGAGATAAGACCTGTTTGGAGAAAGAGGCAATGAGATAAGATATGTTTAGAGACAGAAATAAGGAGATAAGATATGTTTGTAGATAGAGACAATGAGATAAGACATGTTTGGAGACAGAGACAAAGAGATAAGACCCGTTTGGAGACAGAGACAAAGAGATAAGACATGTTTGGAGACAGAGACATGAGATAAAACCTGTTTGGAGACAGGGACAGAGAAATAAGACCTGTTTGAAGAAAAATATAATGAGATAAGACCTGTCTGGAGACAGAGACAGAGAAATATCCAGAGATCGGAACTCAGATGTCTGATACCATGTTAGAAACCGAAATATGAGAGCTTGAAAAAACATACTAGTTTTCTTGATTTCAATATGAATTACAAATTGCCTTTTATATAGGCATTACAAATGAACCAATATTAATTACATAGCAATTAACAACTAACATTAACTACATAACAACTAACAATTAACCGTAATTATATAACAACTAACAATTAACATTAATATCATATCTATCAATATTAATTACCTATCAACTAACAACAATATCATATCTTTGACACCGAACAAACTAATATTGCTCATAATTAATTAAATTATTGTGAAGTGAGATTTTTAATGTTGGTAGTGTTGCAATTATAATTAGAAGTTTAGAACTAAGTTTTCCTTTTTAAGGGATGCGATTATATAATATGCCAAAAGAAACAACTTGAGTTTTGATTGGAACTATCTCAAACTCATTTATAGGGCCAATTGAAAAAATGGAATTAAACACACAACGTAACATGGACACATGATATTTATTTGAATTTAATTTTGTGAATTAATTATTTGAGTTTGATATTTATATTGGCCACTACTATGTCTTGTTATATAGCCATGTCATCAAACACAAACTTTGCCCATTTCGCATGTTAGACACATATTCTTTTAGATTCCTATCAAAGCTTAGTGTATGTCTTTGTCAAAGCCCTAATTCAATCGACACAAAATTCCCACGCATGATCATGTTCACAAACTACTCTTGCCTCTTGAATTTTCTTATCTTTTCAGACTTGTAATTAACACAGTATTAAATTTGGCGACTAGTGATTAATATTTAACACTAGAGGTTGACTGATGTTGTTTGGATTTATTTTGCAATACGACCTTTATCATAAGAGCTTAAAATATAAATTAAAGAATTATTCGGATGATTCAGAAAGCGTATAACCTGATTTAAAATTCATAGATGAGCGAAAACTTGATAGATCTGTTGAATATTTGCACCGAGGAGATCACCCTCTGCTATCATTTTCTTTACTCTCCCTATTTTATTTTGTTTCTCACGGCAGTATGCTATATATACTAATAAACAGCATAACAATACTTATATAGGTAAAATTGTGGTGTGAAGCTTTTACTTTATGCTTCACATCACACCTTTAATAATATACATGAATTACTATTCATAAAAGAGACATAAAACTTAAAAATAATTAAAGGAAGCTTATTGAGTAAGTTATGATAATAGAGTGAGGGTGAGACCTTAACTCACTAATTTATAAAATGTAGTGGACTCACCTATCAAAAACTTGTAATCATTTAAAAGCCCGCTCTAATTTTCACACATCAAATAATATAGAGTTCATCCCACTTTATTAGATCGAATAATTGAGTTTTAAAGTTTCTATTACAAAACTAATATCTTAGCACTTTATTAAAACTTATAACACAATTAATAGAAGCCCACAATAATATTAGAATAAAATATTATAACATTCTCCCACTTGGGCAATATCATTTGTAAATATTTTAATACTAAGATTACTTTATGGATCTAAAATTGGTTCAGAAATAACTCTAGTTTATCATTGATATAGAATCATAGTGGTAGCTAAATTATAATGCAACATAGTACCTTCCATGGTCACGTATATCAAACGACCTTATCGACATGAACAAGATGTGATATAGCAATAAGATACAATGACACTCACTTTATGATCTAAAATTTATGTGTTGTTTTCTCTTATCGGTCACCAATTTCTCTACTTTATGCAGCTCAGGCACGCATGAGAAATCAGGGCTTAAATGATAAGCATATATGCCGTTAATCTCTTTATTATCTCGAGATAAACTTTATATGTCACATGACATACCAATAAGGATTCTTAACTTTATGCCTCAAGTCAATAGTTATGATTAACACCCATTATAAGACTTTACACAATGATATATCAAATACACCAACTGTAAATGCAATGTTAGGTTTAGTGCATACTTGTGTATACATCAGGCTTCCTACTGCACTAGCATATGGCACTGCCTTCATGGACTCTCTCTCAACTTCATTCTCAGGTGACTGTGTATTACTTTTAGTAATTGGCACATTCCAAGATTTACAATCATGCATACTGAATCTCTTCAGTATCCACTCAATGTATGCCTTCTGAGAGAGACCTAATATCTTTCGAGTTCTATCCTTGTGGATTTCAATACCCAAAAAAATGATTCTCCAATATCTTTTATATCAAAATGCCTAGACAGTGACTGTTTTACCTCATGCAGCATTCCTAGATCGTTACATGTAAGAAAAATATCATCTACATAAAGCATGAGAAAGATAAATTTGCTCATGCTGATCTTGATATATATGCATCTATCAACTTTACTTTCCACAAAGCCTAAAGAGGCGATTACAATGTCAAACTTTAGGCACCATTATCGAGAGGCTTGTTTCAAACCATAAATAGACTTTTTAAGTCTACAAATAAGATGATTGACACAGTCACAAAATGGTTCTTTACTCATAAGTATAAGAGTGTCGAAGTAATAAAATAACCTGGTAAGTCCGGGGTCGATTCACAAGGAATAGATTTAGTAAAATAAAATAATAATTCAAGTGACAAAAAAGGCTGAATTGTTTGAAGTTATGGGCAATTTTAAATTGAACTGCAACAATAAATTTGAATGTTGGGGCTAGGGGATCCACTATTGATATTTCAAATATAGAGAAATCTTAATTTTTATCCAGTTAATGTACTTCAGGAATTAATTATGTCAAAACATATAAAACTAGCCATAAAGACGGTGATAATATTTATCTATAATAAGTTCAGTTAGGTACTCAATTATTCCAAATAAATAAAACCAGTCATAAAGGCAGTAACAAAGTTTGTCAATAATTCATTCAGATTTAAATTACTCTCTCATATAATATGGGATAAAGTATTAATTGTGCCAACCAAAATTTGATTGTCTACATAGATTCAAGACACCCACAAATATAAGAGAATATTAAATATTAGTCTTCAGAATATAATTCATATATTATAATATAAGTAAGATTAATTTATATTCTCATATTTGGAGTTTCACCCTTTACCCCATCAGAATGAAATTAGCTACTGATGATTTGAATAAAAAACTTGCATAATTTTATTACTGAAAGAAAAAAGATTACAAGAAAAATAAAATACACAAGACACTTCATCATTATTCTTCAAGAGATAAAATGAAAGAAGTGTGAAAAAAATGAGAGGTGAACACCTCTATTTATAGCAGAAGTGCTCATCCCTCAATTATAAATTATAACTTTCCAAATTAAATACAAACAATAAAATTTTACTAATTTATTTTTTCTTTTCCTTATTTGACTTTTTTTTTTTTGTTAATCATTTTGCAAATATTTGTCAGAATCCACCTTTAGGTGGATTTTGAAATTTCAAGTTATTTTTTTATTTTTTTATTTTGTTTTCTAATAATTAAAATTACATGCAACACACATTGACTTCTTTACCAATTTTGATCTTGAAAGCCTCAGAACTAGGAAATCTTAGAGTAGCATTGTAAATATTTGAGTATTCTTTCATTTGAGACTGGAATCGCGTCAATCCGATATCAGAGTTCAAAATTATGGTAAAAATATGAAAATTGCGCAAAACTGAAATATCACGTCAATCCAAATATCACGTCCATTTTCTAGTTATGCATCTAAAGTATTATTTCACCTACATAAGAAATAAAAATCACAATAAAAATATATAAAACATGGATTTAATTATTATTTCACAAATGTGCTAAATTAAGGGGATTATGAAACTATAAGTGTAAAATGATTTTTTCTCTTTATTAAATGTATATTTTGTAGTGTTCATCACACCCCCAACCAGCTAATTACTAGTCCATAATAATTTAAGCGAAAACTAAACAGACAAATTCTTATCCAATTTAATAATTATTTATTTCTTTCTAAATTATTAAATAAGCAATTTCTCTTGTATTTTTTTACCCTTCTTCCATACACATATAAGACAAAGTATCAATCAATTCATTGTGCTCACAATATTCACAGGTGTTGTTGAAAAGAGAATATTTTTGTCCTAAAGTTATATCAAAATTCACACATTTTGGCAATGACAATTTATTTATATACAAAAATAGTTTTTTTATTAATATTTTTTAATAATACATATTTAACCCTTGTAACGAGCTTTAGGTCAGTGACTCCCAAACTAGTTGACTTTAGGGCACTAGGTGATAAGACACCCATATTGGCTTAATTGCTCAGATCTCATATATTAAAAAGAAGAAGTGTCTGATTTCCTTAAGCTTTCTCTTTAACCTATGTAATGAGCTTTGGGCTAGTGACTCCCTGACCAGTTGGCCTTAGGATACTAAGTGTTAAAACACTCATACAGAATTAATTGCTCGAGTTAGAAAGGCTACAAAATCAAGCTTATTCACACATATTTTTTTTATTAAAACAACTCAAGCCCTACTATTTTACGCGAACAATCACGGCTTGGTGAGGCAAGATGTCCAATTACTAAGTAAAAGCTTGATTATTATTATTATTATTATTATTATTATTATTATTATTTTATTATTATTATTATTATTATTATTATTATTATCATTTTTTAAACTAACTCAAGCCCTACTGTTTTACGCGAACAATCACTACTTGCTGAGGTAAAATGTCCGGTTACTAAGTAAAAGCTTGGTTAGTTTTTTATTTTTTTATTTTTATTTTTTTGAATAAAAACACAAATCACACTGCCTTTCGGTGCTATCTCTAACCAACTAGAGAACTTAATATTACCGAATTTGTACTTACAACCCACGATCATATGTTACCGTGTATGTTGATAATATTTGTCAAATGAGCATATGAAAATCAAACTTTAATCAATATTATGGAGAATTCAAAAATTTGAATGATTAAAAAAGAAATGAACAAAAATAACTTGTTACGAATTAGTCTCAGGAGCGAAAACTCCTTACACTACCATTTATGAACAACAATTCCACTTGGTTAGTCAAAATTTTTTTGTTGGTTTGTATATAGTTTTTTGAATAAAAACACAAAAGAAAATCAACACAATTTTTTTTAACACAAAATAAAAACAACATAATTTTTTTTTTTAAAAAAAACAACGTAAAAATAAAAATATTTTGTATACACAAATGAAAACATAAAAACAAAAATTATCTAGTCAATTATCATCTCCCCCAACCAAATTGAGACATTGTCCACAATATTTGAATAAGAAGAAGTAGAGTTTATAAGACATCACTTGGTTAGTGTGGAAAAGACAATTGAATCAACAACACTACTATTTAACTAAAAAAAGTTACAGATTAAGATTCAAGTCCACTTTACGCTTTTTTCCACGATCGTTATCTGACCAATCCAGCTTGGAAAGAATTGGGTCGATTTTTGGTTCATAGGCTAACAGTTGGTCGATTTATTCAACATCTTTTCATGTAGTAAGAACAATATCTTTTGTCGGTTTCAAAATGAACCCAAGTCTTTTAGCATCCTCAAGAAATACTAAAATAAAATAGAAAAATGATCTACATTAAGTAGTCCAATGGGTTTTCGGTGAATATTCAAATTTATCCATGACGTAACTGTGAATATTTCTTCCAATGTACCCAGCCCATTTAGTAAAGCAATAAAAGCGTCAGCATGATTAATCATTTCAGTGAGCTTTTCAGACATACCTAAGATAATTTATTCTTCTCCATTTGATTTTCCGATGAGATTTCAGGCTGTCAAAGTTTTTGGGAAGATTCCTAAACCTTGACTGCCTCTTTCTTGCATGGCCTTTGAAACACATCCCATCAATCCAATATTGCCACCGCCATATGTCAGAGTTGGTGCTTGGAGCGCCAATCAAAATAATGTATTGTACATTTTAATTTTTATTAATAAAATAACTACATTTTCATTTCATACATTTTTAATGACATTGTCATTATGCATATTAGATTGATGTATAGATATACTAAGAATGACATCGACCGTAGAATAGTCATGTAATAATACTGGACACTAGATGATCCGACATTGGGATAAATATTACTATTGTAAACTATTTTTAAAGTAAATATTCCTAGTCGTTGGTTTTGGAGTACGGTTGAATTCCTATAACCTAGAAGACTAGCACATGACGTATATTGGAATTGGAGTTCCCATGGTTTAACCCAATATACCATGAGTTTTGGAAGCTCATATAGACATGTGAGTATTGGTTGGATCGAATACTGAATGACTCACATGTGATTCCTAATAGTTGGAAGTACACATCACCGTTAATAGGAATCTCCTCAAGTCGAGTAGCATATGTAATTCTTTGACTATAGGATAACATTGATTTTTTGTGAGATCCGCACCCTCTGATACCATGTATGTAAGAAACCTTTCATGGTCTTGTCTCTAGATGTTTGTTGGGTGTAGACCGATGTACTCGTTAGTCAAGTGCGAATCAAGATAGGATCTGTCAGCCTGTATGTGTACCATAAGGGGTTTAGGTATCCATTTAAATAAGTCACGATTCTTAAAAATTTGGACAAAGTCAATAACCTAGGGTGGATCACATCAGTTGCAAGAAACCGTGTACATGTCGACATGAGATGTGCACCTCAGAAACTTGGCGATGTATTCTCTGTTTCTTAAGCACAACTCGGATAGCCTACGACGGAGGGATTGATAAACATATGTGATGGTCTCGACTTGTATAGTTCAGAAAGTTTGTTCGTGTTCTTCGTGAATTCGGAGGTGGCCGAATTGCGTACATATTAGCTAGGCTTATATGACGAATGTGTCTGAACTTAGAGGAGTTACAATATGAAGTGTACTCGTTGAGTACTTGGGTAGCCTATTAATTTTGATAAAAGATATATTTGATATTATAATTACCAACTAAGATAATCAAGTGTTATTGGATAACATTGATTATTTACTTCAACCTAATTGGATTAATGGATTAATTCAATATTTACACAAGGGTTTTATCATAATTTCATAATTATCTCTACTATTTGAAGATATTATGAAAATTGCAAGTATGTAATTATAGGTGTTTTTGGCTCTCTTTAATTGGATTAAATCATAGTGGCAAACATTGAACTAATCCATTTGTTAATATTTGTCTTGATTTAATCAAAGTGATAGACAAAGGTGATTAGTCACACCTAATTATACATATTTGGACAAATTAGATTAAGTCCATATAAAATTTGATTAGAACTTTTATTGATTAAAAATTACCTAAGTTTGTAGGAAGGTTTTAATTAAGCTTGAGAAAGCTAAATACAAGCAATTCCTAGAGAAATTAGCTAAAGTTAGAGAAGTGTTTAAAGAAGCTTTGTGAGGTCTCTACAATATTTCATCTATGAGAAATCAAGATTGGATCTTGCAGTAAAGCTTGTTAGCATTGGAATCAAGATTGGATCTTGGAATCAAGCTTGCAAACCTTGGAAGTTCTCCAACCATTTCAACAAGGAGAATGAGATTGGATCTTTGCATCAAGATTACTAGGTAAGTTTGAACTTCTCTTAAGCTATATTATTCATTAGTGAGTTTTTCATTAATGAGACATATAGCGATGAATTATGTATTAGATGTATGATTACATAACTTAAAGTTAAATTAAGGCTAATAAATTGTGTTAAGATGCTTTTGACCGGCGTAAACACACACGTATAACACAAGCGCACATATCGTTCAAGTAGTATAAAAATATCGATCCCACGAGGACTTAATTCCTACTTTTGTTATTAATTGTTGAATCTATTTATTTACAAATATCTAATTAAATGGAAAGAGAATGATTGTTTGATTGGTTGAATGTGGTTTTCCTTAATTAAAATAAATAAAATAAACAAAAGAAGATACTAAGGAAAATAACAAAAGACTCAAAGATCTAGGGTTATGAATCTTTATAATATCTTTTAAAAGATGAAGTGATTATTTTATGTTTGTGTAATAAATCGGTTTACTAACCTGGAACACGGAATTATGCGAAAGCCTCTGTCGATGGTCAGACGCAAATACCCAATTTAACCCAATTGAACCATATGTCTATGTCAACCAAATTACATGGATTCATTAAGTTTAAGTTCCAATTATGGCTACCCCCGCCCGACAGGTATATGTCTATCCTGTAAGGAAATCTATTAAAGGGTTATACATCCTCAAGGAAGATCGTGGGCTATTAAGTCTAAGGCTGAAACCTAAAATTCATTTGTCAAGTTTATTTTAGATTTACCACATCAATCTTATTGGTGATCAGACAACAAGAAGCATTAAGCTTAAGACTTAATAAGTAAACCTTTAAATTACCCAAACTATAAAATAACCCCTTATAAACCGGTGATATTAGAATTCATCACAACCCCAGATAACTAACACATAACTAGGGCTAGTAAAAACTTAAAAGTAAAAGACATAAAGTAAAAATGCTGAAAAGTAATTGCGGTAAAGTAAAAGCTGAAAAGTAAATTACAATAAAATAAAATGCTAAGGTAAAAGGATCAACTTTTACTAATTACTATTTAGATATCTCATTTTATATAATATATTAACTTGTGATAATTTTACCAACCGTCCATATAGGCGGTAACCTGATTAAGTCAAATTAAGTCCAACCAACCATAAAGGCGGAACCAAAATAAACCCGCCATATAGGCGGTAAGAAAATTTAATTACCAACCGACCAATCTGGCGGTATCCTTGATTAGTCAGGTTAAACCAGATTAAAATGAATTACCAACCGACCAATATAGCGGTATCCTTTTTAAGTCAAATTTTAAATAGTGAATATACTATATTTAAGGAGATTAATCTAAATAGCAATAGTAAAAGAATTACCTTTCACCCTAGCATGGGGAAGTTACCTCCTCATGGTAAATAGTAAAAACTATAAAAAGTAAAGAAAGTAAATTACTATTATTACAGAACGTAATTAAAATTAATTACAAAACTAGAAATTAAAAGAAACTAGATAGAAAACTCTCTATTTACATCAGAGAATTCAGAGAGAATGGTACCTCTAAAACTGAAATCTCGAGCTCAATTTATAGACCCCGGTAGGCCTCCAGCGTCGCGACGCCAGCACTTTTTGGCGTGGCATGATGAGGGCTTGACACGTGGCGATTCTGGATAAGGAGATAAGGCGACATGTGGCATGGTGGTTGCAAACTCAATTATTGCGACACGTGGCGGCTTCTGATTGGTCAGCTCAGATTCTTATCCGCCACGTGTCGATTTCGGATAAGTGAGCCAATAATTGATGCTGACGTGGCGACACGTGGCGAAAGTGATTGTCGGCATCATAGAATTGCAACACGTGGCACGCTGTGATTAGTTGATGATGACGTGGCATTTTGACTCGGTCAACCGGTGATGTGGATGATGATGTGGCTGACAGGTGGAGTGACACGTGGCGATGGCGACTGTCGGCACAGTAGGATGATGACACGTGGCACGGTGCACGTTAGCAGATCAGCTATGATGGTGACACGTGGCACGACGCACATTAGCAAAGTCAAATTTCCTCAGATTCTGACTTGTGGACCCGGCGCACATTAGCACTTTCCGGCGCATGTTAGGCATCGCGACACCAAAAGCTTACGCGTCGCGACACGTGAAATGACCATTTTGCCCTTTTCGTCCAATTTTTACTGTTTTGGCCCAAATCACCTCCAGAGAGTCCTGAAACTTTATTTATCTACAAAATAACACAAAACACATCAAAATATTCACAAAACTCAAGAAACTATACAAAATATTATGTCAAATGAGTGGGAAATAGTGATATAATTACCACTCATCACACCCCCAAACATAACATTTTGCTAGTCCTCGAGCAAAACATAGAGTAAAATAACATAAACATCTTTAAAATAAAATTTAACTAAGCCACTTTCGTAGGGATCACAGTTGCATTTAGCGTATGCAACAAGATTTTAAACCCCTATGTGTCCCTAGAGGACGAGTTGTAGTCTCGTGAGGGTCTACAGCAATGATACTCACAAACATTTTACAAAAGTAAAAAGGTAGTGAAACTAATGCACACAAAAGCAAAAAGACAAGCGAAAAGAGAATAAAGAAGTTAGTGACTAATCAAGTGAAACTTCTACTCCAAGTTACTAATTGTTTTCTTTCTTTCTAAATTACCGAATAAGTAAATTCTCCGATTATATTTACCATTTTCCATATGCACTGCCGACAAAATATTAATCAACTCATTTTTTCCCACAACAGTCATAAGTGTAGTTGATAAGAGGGTAATATTTTTGTCCTAAAGTTTTATCAGAAATCACACTTTTTTGTAGCAATTGAATAATTTTTCTGATTTTTCTGATTTTTTTCTTTTATTTTTTTTTTTATTTTTTTTATTTATATACAATATCTTCCATCTATGTAGCGAGTGTTGGGCCGGTGACTCACAAACCAGTTGGCTTTAGGGCACCAGGTGTTAAGACACCCATACGGACTTAATTACTCAGACTTCAGATATATATATATAAATATATATATATTGCAGCATCTTTGATCCATGTAGCGAGCTTTGGGACAGTGACTCCCAAACCAGTTGGTTTTAAGGCACTATGTGTTAAAAAACCCTTACAGACTTAATAACTCGGATCTCAGATGTTTTTTTTTTTTACTCCATTGCTTTTTGAGATGCTTCCTCCAATTAAACTAGAGCACTGAATATTACAAACTTTTCAATTTTGGCTCATGTCCGTATGTTACTATGCATGTTGATAATATCTGCTAACTAGCATATGAAGATCCATTTTAGTATTTATGGAGAATTTACAAATTAAATAATTTAAAATGAAACAAACAAAAACTAACTTGTTTCAAAAATGGTTTGAGATACGTCTCAGGAGTGAAAACTCTTTACTCAGCTATCTCTTACCAATTTCACCTTTTTAGTCAAAATAAAAACACAAAAACGCAAAATATTTTTGTAATTTTTGAAATATTTTCAGTTTTTTTTTTGTATTTTTCGAAAAATTTTGGACTAAAAATAAAAACAACACACAAACTAAAAACAAGGTACTGATCAACTAATTCCCTCCCCCAAACCTAAATGAGACATTGTCCCCAATGTCTTAAACAGTAGAAGAAGAGTTTTAGAAGATAATACCTGGTTAGCTGAAATTCTATATGAAAAGTTAAAGGTTAAGATCCAGATTAATCCGATGCCTCTTACCACGATCGTATTCGGACCAATTTATCTTTGAAAGGATAGGGTCAACTTGAGGTTCATAGGCTAAAGGTTGGTCTATTAGATCCGGAGCAGTTCTGGCAGTAAAGAAGAGTTCTTTCATAGGTTTTGACACGAACCCATTTCTCCGGGCATCATCAAGAAACACACAAAGAAAATCATAAAATCCATCAACGTTGTACAGTCCAAGCGGTTTCTGGTGTATGTTCAGGTTCGCCCAAGATAGCACTATAAAAATCTCCTCCAATGTGCCCAAGCCACCTGGCAAAGCAATAAAAGCATCGGCACAGTTAATCATTTCCACTAGCCGATCAGACATACCTGACACGATCAGTTCCTCTCCGTTTGATGGTCCAATAAGATTTACCTCTGCCAAAGGTTTTGGGATGATTCCCAAAACGTGACTGCCTCCTTCCTGTACGGCCTTTGAAACGATCCCCATTAGTCCTAGATTGCCTCCGTCATATATTAAGTGCATATTCCTTGCAGCTAAGACTCGACCCAATTCATGTGCTGCTTCTACGTATTGTGGCTTAGTACCAACACTAGTACCGCAAAATACACATATGTTTTCAGCTCTTCTTCTTGAAGTGGCTTCCATGTTTTACTATGGATGTCTTCAAAAGTGCAATGATGAGTTGAATTTATAGAACCTGAAAATGGTGAGTAATAATAGCACTAGTATCTTTCCAAAGGATGATTGTTAGCTAAACAAAAAAAAATCGTGAACGGTCAAAAAGTCTGGATCATGTCTATGAAAATAAAGATAATTACAACAGAAAAGCAAATCAAAGCAATAATTAAGGCAACAGAATTGTGTACGCAATACGCCACTCGCTTAGTATAAATTCATTAGGATGCGTCTCAAGAATCCATTCCTTACCCAGCCATCGATAATGAATTATCTCTTATCTTTGTCAAACACCATTCCTTCTGTCTTATGCTTTGGTTGAGCTTTTCCCTACAAAAATAACACACAAAATTAAAAACTCTACAACATGTATACACAAAATATAAAAATAGAATTTACAACAAAGTGCATGGGTTGCCTCCCTGCTAGCGCTAAATTTTTCATCTTCAGCCAGACGTGACTGAAATCCATCTGTCAATGAGGTTTCAGCGTCGTTTTGGATGTCCGATTAAAGACAATCCCGTGCGCGTTGCTTTTGAAGGGTCTCTTCCAACGGTAATGTGATAAAAAGAATTTTGTCACATTCAATGCTCGTGCCACCTTTTTAATCTTTGTCGCTCCAGTGGTTCCTGAAAAGAAAGAAATAAAATTAGGAGGTCTCGTATGGTGCTTGACTTGGAATGGGATTTCCCTTTTGTCAAGCTTATGGGTGATATCTAAATTGTACTCCCCAAAACAGTGATGTTTCTCCTGAATGCTTGAGATCTTCAATTTGGTCTGACAATTGCTCCTCCATTTGCTCTGTTTCTTGCTCCACCTTTTCCTCACAAATGTATTTTAGGATTTCCTCGTTCAGTTCTTCATCTGTCATCTGTGAAAAACATGCTCCATAAGTGTCAACCTGAGGATGTAAAGAGGTGTCAGATTTTAGGTCTTCATCCTCTGATCTGAGTGAAATGATTGGCTCATGTAGATCTTCTTCAAACATTTGTGCAATGGAAGCTCCAAGATCTTCATTTGGAGGATAGAAAGTTTCATCCTCCTTTGTTGGTTCAGTTGGTACAAATAGCTCAGCTTCTTTATCCTCGTCGGAGTCTGAATAATAAAAGTCAAACAGAGACTTTGTTGGTTTGGGTTCCTGAACTGATACCTCAGATTCTTGATACTGCTCAGCCTCATCCTCTGTTATGATGTCATGATGAATCTCAGGATATTCGAAGACTTCTTCAGTATTATTTGAATTTGCTCCGTGAGATATGTGATTCAGGTTATCTGTTAATTGTCTAACTTGATCTGTCATCCTTTGTATAAACGCCGCTTGACTCTGAATTTGTGCATCAAATTGAGCTTCCCGTTCCTCGAACCAATCTTTGAGTATGTGAATCAACTGATCTTCCTTTGATGGTTCTGGTTCTTGATGAAGATCGTAGATGGATGGTGGATAAGATGGAAAGTATGATGGTTATTCGTACCTTGAATGATTCCAATAATTCTGCCACTCTGAAAGGTATATACATTGATCGCTCAGGTGGTTACCATCACATATTACACATCTCCCCATTTCGTTCTGATGAGCAAATGTAGTATTGCTTGATTCTGACATCCAGTGATAGTTGTTGGGCTGGACAACAGGCCTCAGAAAACCGGACTGTTGCTCCCAAATTTGGGGTGTATCTTCTAGTAAAGCTCGTGATCTCTCAATCTCCCAATAATGTTCCATTTTTTCAATCACCTGAAAACAAAATAAAGAAATAAAAATTACAGATAAAGAAAATTAGATACAAGTAAATTAGATAGCTTCAAAATTAATAACTCAAGAAAAATAAGTCCCCGGCAACGGCGCCAAAAACTTGACAGGCGTAAACACACACGTATAACGCAAACGCACGTATCGTTCAAGTAGTATAAAAATATTGATCCCACGATGACTTAATTCCTACTGTGTTATTAATGTTGAATCTATTTATTTACAAATATCTAATTAAATGGAGAATGGAATGATTGTTTAATTGGTTGAATGTGGTTTTCCTTAATTAAAATAAATAAAATAAACAAAAGAAAATACTAAGGAAAATAACAAAAGACTCAAAGATATAGGGTTGTGAATCTTTCTAATATCTTTTAAAAGATGAAGTGATTATTTTATGTTTGTGTAATAAATCGGTTTACTAACCTGGAACACGAAATTATGCGAAAGCCTCTGTCGATGGTCAGACGCAAATACCCAATTTAACCCAATTGAACTATATGTCTATGTCAACCAAATTACCTTGAATCATTAAGTTTAAGTTCCAATTATGACTACCCCCGCCCGACAGGAATATGTCTATCATGTAAGGAAATCTATTAAAGGGTTATTTATCCTCAAGGAAGATCGTGGGCTATTAAGTCTAAGGCTGAAACCTAAAATTCATTTGTCAAGTTTATTTTAGATTTACCACATCAATCTTATTGGTGATCAGACAACAAGAAGTATTAAGCTTAAGACTTAATAAGTAAACCTTTAAATTACCCAAACTATAAAATAACCCCTTATAAACCGGTGATATTAGAATTCATCATAACCCCAGATAACTAACACATAACTAGGGCTAGTAAAAACTTAAAAGTAAAAGACATAAAGTAAAAATGCTGAAAAGTAATTGCGGTAAAGTAAAAGCTGAAAAGTAAATTACAATAAAATAAAATGCTAAGGTAAAATGATCAACTTTTACTAATTACTATTTAGATATCTCCTTTAATATAATATATTAACTTGTGATTATTTTACCAACTGTCCATATAGGCGGTAACCTGATTAAGTCAAATTAAGTCCAACCAGCCATAAAGGCGGAACCAAAATAAACCCGCCATATAGGCGGTAAGAAAATTTAATTACCAACCGACCAATCTGGCGGTATCCTTGATTAGTCAGGTTTAAACCAGATTAAAATGAATTACCAACCGACCAATATAGCGGTATCCTTTTTAAGTCAAATTTTAAATAGTGAATATATTATATTTAAGGGAGATTAATCTAAATAGCAATAGTAAAAGAAGTACCTTTCACCCTAGCATGGGTAAGTTACCTCCTCATGGTGAATAGTAAAAACTATAAAAATTAAAGAAAGTAAATTACTATTATTACAGAACGTAATTAAAATTAATTACAAAACTAAAAATTAAAAGAAACTAGATAGAAAACTCTCTATTTACATCAGAGAATTCAGAGAGAATGATACCTCTAAAATTGAAATCTTGAGCTCAATTTATAGACCCCGGTAGGCCTCCAGCGTCGCGACGCCAAAGCCTTTGGCGTCGCGACGCCAGCACTTTTTGGCGTGGCATGATGAGGGCTTGACACGTGGCGATTCTGGATAAGGACATAAGGCGACACGTGGCATGGTGGTTGCAAACTCAATTATTGCGACACGTGGCAGATTCTGATTGGTCGGCTCAGATTCTTATCCGCCACGTGTCGATTTCGGATAAGTGAGCCAATAATTGATGCTGACGTGGCGACACGTGGCGAAAGTGACTGTCGGCACCATAGAATTGCACACGTGGCACGCTGTGATTGGTTGACGATGACGTGGCATTTTGACTCGGTCAACCGGTGATGTGGACGATGATGTGGCTGACAGGTGGAGTGACACATGGCGACACGTGGCGATGGCGACTGTCGGCACCGTAGGATGATGACATGTGGCATGGCCCACGTTAGCAGATCGGCTGTGATGGTGACACGTTGAACGGCGCACGTTAGCAAAGTCAAATTTCCTCAGATTCTGACTTGTGGACCTGGTGCACGTTATCACTTTTCGGCGCATGTTAGGCGTCACGACGCCAAAGGCTTGCGCGTCGCGACGCGCGAAATGACCATTTTGCCATTTTCGTCCAATTTTCACTGTTTTGGCCCAAATCACCTCCAGAGAGTCCTGAAACTTTATTTATCTACAAAATAGCACAAAACACATCAAAATATTCACAAAACTCAAGAAACTATACAAAATATTAGGTCAAATGAGTGTGAAATAGTGATATAATTACCATTCATCAGCTTCGGAAGTAAAAACCCAATATGCTTGTTAATTCGGTCAAAGATGAAATAATTAATAGGAGTTTGGAACTCTAGATTAAAGCTTAGAGCTATGGCTACCATTCTAGAATCACTTGACCACCTTTGAGTGAACTAGAGTTGTTCATGAGATATTTCATAGTGGGATTCTAAATTTGTTTGTGTTTTGATTGAAACAAATACATATAAGTATTTAGAATACATGTATACTAGTTATATAACATGTGTTGATGGTGGTTATGATGCTAAAATTAGATTTTAGATGTATTTGAAGTATTATGAGAAAATTAGAAATATTTAGTATTGGTTTGAAGTAGAAAAATACTCACTGTCTAGGGCAGCATCGTGACATGACCCCTCAGCGTCGCGATACCGAGCATCAGATCTAGGAGCGTCGTGACGCACACTCTTCCGTGTCGTGACGTTGAGATGTTCAGCTCTCGCATTGTTCTCACACTTTGGAGCGTTTCGACACCCAAGCTTCCGCGTCGCGACGCGCAGAGTTGATACTTACTGAAATTTCATTTTCTCCGTTCCAGAATTTCGGGAATCCGTTTTGCTCCCCGTTTTGTCTTACGGACTCGAAACTGAATCTATTTTTACATAAAATATTTTTAAAATACACCAATGCTAGATATCCATGGGTTAGACCCACTTCCACTGCGCTGGGCACCGATCCAACCCTAGGGGTTCCTTATCTGCCTCAATAGAATGGTATCAGTAGCAAGGCTTAACCACACAACACATGTTGCATGTTAGACATGTTTTTGAATCGATGCCTCTGTATTTTAATTTAATTATGCATAAGTCATATTTGATATGTATTGTATGTTTTAAATTAAAATTTTAACCTAATTATGTTAAAGACTTGATTGTCATAAATTTCCTATGATTAGATGATTACTTTATTTTAAGTAATAGTATTAGTAATGTTGGAGCATTATTGGAAGGTTCGTCTTTTCAATACTGAGATGAATGAGTTTTTACTACTTATATCCAAGACCGTCATTATTGTGAGGGTATAAGTGCTCAGAACTGAGGTCACTCCGGTAAAATATTAGATGTAGCGTGATGAGTTAACACAGTCACCCAATACCGTTATTATTGTGAGGGTGTATTGATGAGTGGTAAATATATCACTTTTTCCCACTCATTTAGCCTAATGTTTTGTATTGTTTCTCGAGTTTTATGAACGTTTTGATGTGTTTTGTTGTTATTTTGCAGATAAATAAAGTTTGGAAAGCATTGGAGGCAATTTGGGGTAAAAACGGACAAAAATGCGTCAACAGGGATATTTTCATCTTTTACGCGTTGCGACGCTGAAGGCTTGCGCGTCGCGACTCCCAGAGTGCGCCAGACTTGCTAACTTGCGCCTTGTGCCACGTGTCGAAATCTGATTGGTCAAAACTTGCTAACGTGCGCCGATCATGCTAATGTGCGCCGTGCCACGTGTCACCATCACAACGGTTCTACTAACATGCGCCGGCCGCCACGTGTCAACAACTCATTAGACCAAACCAAGCGCGTACCACATGTCATCTCACCATTGGACCGAATTATTGACGAATTAGGTGCTGCCACGTGTCAAGCCGTTATTGGACCGAAATTCCCACCTATCAGCGCCTGCCACGTGTCGCCCTGCTATTCGACCACATCGCCAGCCAACCACAGTGTGACACGTGGCTCAATTATTGCTGCCGAAAGACGCGTGGTCAACACGCGTGGACTCCGCGTGGACTGTTGCCAGCGTCGCGACTCTAGTGCATTTCCAGCGTCGCGACGCTGGACCAAAATATGCCTATAAAAGGAGGCCGCCAGATTCATTTTTCTTCATGCTTTCCTTGGAGAATTCTCTCTGATTTTATAGGAAGCATCTATTTTTGTATATATAAATAATATTTTTTATTTATGTCTTTTAATTTTCAGTAATAGTAGTTCTCTTCTTCTACCTTTCTTTAATGTTTAGTAGTTAATTTTCCGCTGGGGTAAAAGGTGAAACCTTTAATATAATTATTTAGGTAAATCTCACTTAATTATAATATTTAAATTATAATTTAACCTGATTAATTAATGTCAGACTTTATTACCGCCTATATGGCTGGTTTAAATATAAATTACCTTACCGCCTATATGGCTGGTCTTTATGTGACAGATAATTACCGCCTATATGGCTGGTGTAATTGGACTAAATGGATTACCGCCTATATGGCTGGTTTTAAATGTTTAATATTATTAATTCCTGAGAAAGCAGAATATAAAATAATTTATATATTATAATAAGTGAGATTCCTAGATAAGAAATATTAATTGTGGATCCTCTAACCTCAGCATTTTATTTTATTCTAGGGAAGTGATGAAACACAATATCCACACTTAATAATTGATTTTCTTTTTATAGGTAATTCTTTAGTTTGTTTATTGAGTCTTAAGCTTAATGCTTCTTGTTGTCTGATCACCAATAAGATTGATATGGTAAACTTAAAATGAACTAGACATAGGGATTTTAGGTTTCAGCCTTAGATTCAATAGCCCACGATCTTCCTTGAGGATAGATAACCCTTTAATAGATTTCCTTACAGGATAGACATATACCTGTCGGGCGGGGGTAGCCATAATTGGAACTTAAACTTAATGAATCCAGGGTAATGTGGTTGACATAGGAATATGGTTCAATTGGGTTATACTGGGTATTTGCGTCTGACCATCGGAAGAGGCTTTTGCATATCATCGTGTTCCAGGTTAGCAAATTAATTTATTACACATAAATAAGAGAGTCAATTCATCTTTTTAACAATATTGTGTGGAGTCACGACCCTAGATCTTTTGAGTCTTTTTTTGTTATTTTCCTTAGTATTTTCTTTTGTCTTTTTATTTATTTATTTATTTTGCAAAACCACTTTCAACCAATCAAACAAACATTCTCTTCTCCCTATAATTAGATACATGTAAATAAATAGATTCAATAATTAATAACAACAGTAGGAATTAAGTCCTCGTGGGATCGATATTTTTATACTACTTGAACGATACGTGCGTTTGCGTTATACGTGTGTGTTTACGCCGGTCATGTACATACGAAGCTCATTAGTGGACATTGACAAGTATACACCTGGAATACGTCTTAATCGAAGATCGTCTATAGTTTGAAGATAAGACACGGTTCAAGACCAAACTAGGAGTCACATGAATGTGATTTGTTAGGGTTGGTGCTCTGAGCGCCAATTTTATTATGTTTTTCCTTGTAAATACTTATGTAACATTTTTTTATGAATAAAATGAACAGTTTCTTTTATATAACTTCTTCTTTAATATGGTAAAGACGTAACCAACCTTAAAATGATTAGTTATGATACTGTTGCAAAAGTTTCGCAACTGACATTGAGTTGTATCATGACATTGTCATTCTTAGATAGTTCCCGGTCAAGGTTTATACTACTTGGTCAGTAATGTAAGCCCGTTGAGACTGGTACATGTCGTATATTGGAATCTTGGATTCTGATGGTTTCTCAATGAACCATGAGTCTTGGAGACTCGTATAGATGTGTAGGTGTTTATAGCGGATAAACATTGAACGACTCACCGAAGATTCTTAATGGATGGTACACCAACGTCAATAAAAATCTTCTCGGGTTGAGTGAGCATAATGATTCTTTGACTTGAGCTACCACTGTGGATATATGAGTTATCTTCCACACTTAGATGGCAGTCACGTCACCGATCTATTTAGATCAGACCTCCGTCTGTTCGTTGGGTGTGGACTAATGCTCAGGATATCCTGTGTGTATCAAGATATGATCTGTCAGCTCTGTGTACAGAGCATATGTATTCAATATGGAATTAGAAATCTGTTAAATCCATGGGCCCGTGGTACACCGTAGAAATTAGTTCTAAGTATTTTTTGAGAGATTGCTAATAGAAATGTTGACGTGATTATATCTATAGAGATTTGACGTTTGTATCTATATCTCTGGATTAATCCGGATACCTGTGACGGAGGGATTATACGTATGCAATGACCTCGACATGTATGATTCAATGAGTTTATCTGTGTTCGTCATAATTTACGGGTGGGTGAATTATGGACACGAAATTTGATTCAGTGACGGATATGCCTGAATCTAGAGAGTCTCACTAATGAAATATACTCGTAGAGTACTAGGACAATTGTTATGAATAATACTGATTATTTATAACTCGTTTAACGGTTAAACGAAAAATACATGCAATCGGGACCTAATCGTCATTTCCGAATTAATATGTATTTGTATTTAATATTTGATATTATTAAATACACATTAATTAAATATCAAATTGTGATATTTGACATATATCATTAATATATGTATTTGAGATATTTAATGTAAATATAATACATATATTTAAGATATTTATATTTATTATTTAATTGTTAAGTAATTAAATTGATTAATAAAATAAATATCTTAAAGCCATGATTTGCTTTATTAAAGCTTTTAAATGGCTTGATATTAGAGGTCCATTTGTTATTTACTTTATAAAAGTTAATGGTTATCATTTATTAAAGTTAAACTTGTTCCAGTGGAATTAATACAAAATTGAAATTGCTTATTATTATTTTTTTCTTACTTTCCAAGGCTCACGGCATTTGAAGAAAAAAAATATATAAGCTTTTGTTTCAATTTTATTTCGTTACACAAGTTGGAAAAAAAAAAAAAATTACAAAGTAAGGTTGAGAGAAAACAAGAAGAACAAAGAAAGGAAATTAAGCAAATCCTTGATTTTTGTAAGTAATTTCCAACTTTCTTCAATTAGGAAATTATTTCCATGTATCTAGGCTTCAATTTGTGATGCTTCGAATTTTCTCTACTCCTCTAAGTATGTAATTTAAATTGTTCTTAACTTGTTTGAAGGTGTTTAAGCATGTATGTTTAATTAATAAGCTAATTAGGTGTAATTATGCTTATTTGATTAATTAAATATTAAAGTTGTCATTCTAGAATTAATTAGCCATTCATAATTAACCTAGAATTGTTCTTGATTAATTTCATGATGATGAGACTTGATTGATGTGGTAATTGGAATATTAAAGTATTGAATTTTGTCAATTTAATGTAAATTGTCCAATTTGAGTAATTTGTGAAATTAGGGTTCTTAACTCATTCAAATTTTATGATTTTTCATATATATGATATAATTTGATGTATATTTGATGGATGTCAAATTTGGGAGTGATTGGATTTGATCTTGATATTTTTTGAACAAATTGGGCCAAATTACAATTAATTAAAAATCTGGGCAGATTCTGTAATTCTGGAAAATTCTGGGCATTTTCGAAAATTCTGGAATGTTTCTGGATTTGAGTTGCAAATTAAAAAAAAATTTTGGGATTGATTTAGAATCAATTAAATATGTAATTGAAAGCACCAAAATAATTAATTTGTAAAAGTTTGGGGTAATTTGGTAATTAAAAAAAATATGATTTCTTGGGTTAAAATTTCATATTTTAAGTATTGGTTAATTAAATAAATAAGTTTATTTAATTGTTCCAAGAAAAATTTTTGAAATCGGAAAAATTCGTTTTCCTCACTCCGCTGCTCAAACCCGTAATTCCTTATAAAACCCCAACAAAATGGTATCAGAGCGAGTCTGATTCTGGAACCCCGATATATGAATATGCCTTTAAAATTCAATGTTAACTTTAATCTTGACTTTAATGCATGCATGTGTTTATTTAATTTGATTAAATAAATTAAAATCATCTTTAGCGGAAAATCTCTATTTAAAATAAGGTTTCTAATTTAATATGTATTTGATGCATATTAATCGGTCGTCTTGTCAATACCGCTTATCGATAAATTTTCTGCGACTATATCCGAGAACGTGTCAAAGCTGCGAGGATATGGCCGGTAGAAATTTATTTGTACCAGATATATTTGATATTAGGTGAATTCAAGCGAAAGCGGAATCCTGAACGTGCCAAAGCTGTCAGGGGTACGTAAGTATCTTCAATTCATTATTGACAAGTTTAACCTTGGTACGCCTCCTTGTGAACGTGCCAAAGCTGTAACAACGAGAAACGACCAGGACCGAAAACCCATGAGTCACTATTTGAGTTATTGACAATGAGTTGTCAACCTAATGAATATACGTAGGCGAGAACGTGCCAAAGCTGTGAGTTGAAATATATTCATGGGGACCACCTTTCACTATTATGTTATGATTTGATTATCGCATGTTTTGTATTTTATTTGGGGATTACAGTATTGCATGAAATAGTGGGAGGGGCATTTTTAGATTAAAAATCCATGATCTAGTTAATGATTTATGATATATTATGAAATTGTATAATCTTTTATCTGCTTACCGTTGATTCGTTATCTATTTGATAGATTTGCGATGGCGGCACCTCCAACCAATCCTTTTGCTCGTATGTTTGATACGAACAAGCTAAAAGGCGTATAAAACTTTACGGATTGGGATATAGACTTGAGGATTGTCCTCAATTCCGAGAAACTGGGGTATATTTTGGAAGGTCCATTACTGCTTGCTATATCACCTGATGCATCTCCAAATGAACATGGGACTTTCCAGCGATGGAAGGATGATGATTTAAGGATTAAATCATTCATCCCGAGTTCTCTTTCTTCTGAGCTTAAGAAGACTTATTTTGAGATGAATGATGCATATAGAATGATGACACAACTTCGTGAATCGTTCATGAACCAGGAACAGGTCGTGGTTCATAGAGTTTCGATGGAACTGTTCCATTCTAATCTTGATGAGGGGCAAACTGTGAGCACGCATGTGCTTCACTTGATCGAGCAGTTTAGGCGACATGATTTCCCTCTCAATGAAACTCTTGGTCGTAGTGTCATTCTCGGTTCACTCATGGCTTCATATCGCCAGTTCGTCATGTACTTCAACATGAATGGGATTCACTGTTCTTACTGTGAGTTGGATATGATGTTTCTCACAGTAGAGGAAGATTTAAGGAATGAAGTTCCGACTCGCCTTCCGAAACCCACTTCACTTTCCGCTTCTTCCCAATCCAAGGCGAAGGGGAAGAAGACGAAAGGAAAGAAAAAGAAGGGTTTCAATATTCCTCCACAAGGTAAGACAACAAAGCCCAATAGAGCTTCTGAAGACAAGTGCCACCAGAAAGTCAGACACTGGAAATGAAACTGCCCGGACTATCTCTCGCAACTTAGGAAGGAAAGAGCATCGACATCAGGTACTTTTATTTTTCCTATTATCGATATCTCATTGGCTTGTGAAGCTATGACATCTAATTGGATTTTGGATTCTCCTTGTCCTATCACATTTGCAATACATTGCAGGTGCTGACGGGAAGTAGACGGCTGAAATCTGGGGAGATACAGTTGCGATTCAGGAGTGGCGACTCTCTAGATGCAGTTGCAGTGGGCGTATGCGAGATTCCCTTACCCAGTGGGAGACTTTTGTTAAATGAATGCTATTTTGTGTCAGGATGTGTGGCGAATATTATGTCCATTTTTGTATTAGATACTGAAGGTTATAATGTAAATATTAAAAATCGTTCTTTGTATTTATATGATAGTAATAATATTCAGATCATTTGTTGTCCAAACGAGTACGGTCATTACATATTGCGTACCTCACAAGATATCTTTAATACTGGAATAAATAAACGTAAACAATCTGATATAAATAATACTGAACTATGGCATATGCGGTTAGGTCATATAAGCGTGAAATGCCTAACCCAATTGGTTAAGGATGGTTTGATACATGATCTCACCATTGAACTTTATCCAACTTGCGAATCTTGTATTCTGAGTAAAATGACTAAAGCCTCATTTTCGGGTGTTGGACACCGAGCCACTGACTTATTGGAACTCGTACATTCTGATGTATGTGGTCTCTTAAGTCAAACTGCTCACAGTGGTTTTTCTTACTTTGTCACCTTTACCGATGATCTGTCACGGTACAGTTATGTCTATTTGATGAGACATAAATCGGAAACCTTTGAAAAGTTCAAAGAATTTCGAAATGAAGTTGAAAAATAAACTGGTCAATATATTAAATGCCTTCGATCTTATCGAGGCGGTGAATATATGAGTGAAGAGTTCACTGATTATTTAAAGGAGAATTAGATTCTCGCTCAATATACTCCTCTCGGTACTCCACAGCACAATGGAGTGTCAGAGAGGAGAAATCAGACTTTATTGGATATGGTCTGATCGATGTTGAGTTATACAGATTTACCATATTATTTATGTGGTTATGCTCTTTTAACTGCCACACATCTTTTGAACAAGATTCATTCCAAGGCTGTTTCTACGACTCCGTATGAGATATGGACCGGTAGGAAACCGAATCTTAGTTATATTAAGATTTGGGGGTGTCCTGCATACGTCAGGATGGCTCAGCAAGATAAGCTTTTGCCTCGAGGGCAGAAGTTTAGGTTTGTTGGATATCTCTACGACTCCGTATAAGATATGGACCGGTAGGAAACCGAATCTTAGTTATATTAAGATTTGGGGGTGTCCTGCATACGTCAGGATGGCTCAGCAAGATAAGCTTTTACCTCGAGGGCAGAAGTTTAGGTTTGTTGGATATCCTTAAAATACGAAAGGATATTTGTTCTATGATACCGAGTATCGAAATGTGTTCATAGCTCACTTCGTAAAATTTCTAGAAATAAATTTTTGGTTGAAGATGGAGATCATAGACAGATTGAACTTGATGAAGTACAACCTGGAACCAACGAACTAATGGAGGAACCTATAGTTCAAGAAGATGGAGAACCTTCAACACACACACTATGTAGGTCACAAAGGGTATCTAGACCTCCTGAACGCTTGTATTTGATACAAGAAAAGACTCTCGATGTTCTCTTAGTTGAAGAGACTGACCATTTTACCTATAGAGAATCGATGTTGGACATCGACTCCGTGAAGTGGCAAGACGCCATGAAATCCGAGATGGACTCAATGAATGAGAATCAAGGTTGGAACTTGGTTCCGCTTCCCGAAGGAATTGTTCCTATCAGTTGTAAATGGATTTACAAGAGGAAGCGCGGGCTCGATGGAAAGGTTGAAACCTTTAAGGCCCGACTGGTAGCTAAAGGTTACTCGCAGCGACCTGGTGTCGACTACGATGAAACTTTTTCTCTAGTGACAATGCTAAAGTCCATCAGGATTTTGTTGTTAATTGCCGCATATCATGATTACAAGATTTGGTAAATGGATGTCAAAACGGCTTTTCTAAATGGATTTCTTGATGAAGAAATCTATATGGAACAGCCAGAGGGTTTTGCATCCAGCGAGAACTCGGGCATGGTATGCAAGCTGAAGAAGTCCATTTATGGACTTAAACAGGCTTCACGAAGTTGGAATCTTTGATTCGACGAGATAATCAAATTTTCTGGTTTTCTCAAGAATTCGTAAGAATACTGTGTGTATCAGAAGGCCAGTGAGAGTATGGTGGTATTTTTAATTCTTTATGTTAACGACATCTTTATCATTGGGAATAATATCGGGATGATGCAAGGCGTCAAAGCTTACATCTGTAAGAATTTCTCTATGAAGGACCTGAGTGAAGCTTCTTATGTCTTAGGCATAAAACTCTATAGAGATAGAGAAAGGAAGCTTATTGGGTTATCCCAATCAACGTACATAGATAAGATCTTAGAGCGGTATAATTTTGGTAACTATAAGACAACAAATATACCGTTCAGACATAGCTTACATCTTTCGAAGAAGATGTGTCCGCAAATAGATGATGAGAAGATTAGAATGTCTAATCAACCTTATGTTTCGTGTTTGGGCAGCATCATGTATGCCATGTTATGTACTAGGCCTGATATCAGTTTCGCAGTTAGTATGACGAACAGATATCAGTCCAATCCAGGAAATGACCATTGGATGGCCATTAAACATATCCTAAAGTATCTTAAAGGTACTAAGGATAAGTTTATTATTTATATAGGAAACAAACTGCAAGTTAATGGGTATACGGATTCCGATTTCCAATCGGATCATGATGATAGAAAGTTTACATCAGGATTTGTGTTTACCATTAACGGTGGTGCAGTTTGTTGGAAGAGTTCCAAACAGGGGTCGACAGCTGATTCCACCACAGAGGCGGAATATATTGCAGCTTCTGAAGCTGCAAAGGAAACTGTTTGGGTTAGGAACTTTATCAAAAAATTGGGAGTAGTCCCAAGTATCGAGAATCCGATTCCGTTATACTGTGATAATACTGGAGCCATTGTGCAAGCAAAAGAACCAATGGCGCATCAGAAGTGGAAGCATATGGAACGAAAGTACCACATCATTCGAGAGATTGTGTCGCGATGGGACATTGTCGTGTGCAAGGTACCGAGTGAAGATAATGTAGCAGATCCGCTTACGAAGGCCATACCTCCGAAGTTATTTGATAAACATGTGAAGTCGATGGGTATTAGATACAATCGATATTGGCACTAGAGCAAGTGTGAGATTTTGTTAGGGTTGGTGCTCTGAGCTCCAATTTTATTATGTATTTCCTTGTAAATACTTATGTAACAATTTATTATGAATAAAATGAACAGTTTCTTTATATAACTTCTTCATTAATATGGTAAAGATGTAACTGACCTTAGAATGATTAGTTATGATACTGTTGCAAAAGTTTCGCAACTGACATTGAGTTGTATCATGACATTGTCATTCTTAGATAGTTCCCGGTCAAGGTTTATACTACTTGGTCAGTAATGTAAGCCTGTTGAGACTGGTACATGTCGTATATTGGAATCTTGGATTCTGATGGTTTCTCAATGAACCATGAGTCTTGGAGACTCGTATAGATGTGTAGGTGTTTATAGCGGATAAACATTGAACGACTCACCGAAGATTCTTAATGGATGGTACACCAACGTCAATAAAAATCTTCTCGGGTTGAGTGAGCATAATGATTCTTTGACTTGAGCTACCACTGTGGATATATGAGTTATCTTCCACACTTAGATGGCAGTCACGTCACCGATCTATTTAGATCAGACCTCCGTCTGTTCGTTGGGTGTGGACTAATGCTCAGGATATCCTGTGTGTATCAAGATATGATCTGTCAGCTCTGTGTACAGAGCATATGTATTCAATATGGAATTAGCAATCTGTTAAATCCATGGGCCCGTGGTACACCGTAGAAATTAGTTCTAAGTATTTTTTGAGAGATTGCTAATAGAAATGTTGACGTGATTATATCTATAGAGATTTGACGTTTGTATCTATATCTCTGGATTAATCCGGATACCTGTGATGGAGGGATTATACGTATGCAGTGACATCGACCTGTATGATTCAGTGAGTTTATCTGTGTTCGTAATAATTTACGGGTGAGTGAATTATGGACACGAAATTTGATTTCGTGACGGATATGCATGAATTTAGAGAGTCTCACTAATGAAATATACTCGTAGAGCACTAGGGCAACTGTTATGAATAATACTGATTATTTATAACTCGTTTAACGGTTAAACGAAAAATACATGCAATCGGGACCTAATCGTCATTTTCGAATTAATGTGTATTTGTATTTAATATTTGATATTATTAAATACACATTAATTAAATATCAAATTATGATATTTGACATATATCATTAATATATGTATTTGAGATATTTAATGTAAATATAATACATATATTTAAGATATTTATATTTATTATTTAATTATTTAATTGTTAAATAATTAAATTGATTAATAAAATAAATATCTTAAAGTCACGATTTGCTTTATTAAAGCTTTTAAATGGCTTGATATTAGAGGTCCATTTGTTATTTACTTTATAAATGATAATGGTTAACATTTATTAAAGTTAAACTTGTTACAATGGAATTAATACAAAATTGAAATTGCTTATTATTATTTTTTTCTTTCTTTCCAAGACTCACGGCATTTGAAGAAAAAAAATATATAAGCTTTTGTTTCAATTTTCTTTCATTACACAAGTTGAAAAAAAAAATTACAAAGTAAGGTTGAGAGAAAACAAGAAGAACAAAGAAAGGAAATTAAGCAAATCCTTAATTTTTGTAAGTAATTTCCAACTTTCTTCAATTAGGAAAAATTTTCCATGTATCTAGGCTTCAATTTGTGATGCTTAGAATTTTCTCTACTCCTTAAGTATGTAATTTAAATTGTTCTTAACTTGTTTGAAGGTGTTTAAGCATGTATGTTTAATTAATAAGCTAATTATGTGTAATTATGCTTATTTGATTAATTAAAGATTAAAATTGCCATTCTAGAATTAATTAGTCATTCATAATTAACCTAGAATTGTTCTTGATTAATTTCATGATGGTGAGACTTGATTGATGTGGTAATTGGAAGATTAAAGTATTGAATTTTATCAATTTAATATAAATTGCCCAATTTGAGTAATTTGTGAAATTAGGGTTCTTAACCCATTCAAATTTTGTGGCTTTTCATATATATGATATAATTTGATGTATATTTGATGTATGTCAAATTTGGGATTGATTGGATTTGATCTTGATATTTTTTGAACAAATTGGGCCAAATTGCAATTAATTAAAAATCTGGCCAGATTCTGTAATTCTGGAAAATTCTGGAAAGTTTATGGATTTGAGTTGAAAATTAAAAAAATTATTTTGGGATTGATTTGGAATCAATTAAATATGTAATTGACATAATTAAGCACCAAAATAATTAATTTGTAAAAGTTTTGGGTAATTTGGTAATTAAAAGAAATATGATTTTTTGGGTTAAAATTTCATACTTTAAGTATTGGTTAATTAAATAAATAAGTTTATTTAATTGTTCCAATAAAAATTTTTGAAATAGGAAAAATTTGTTTTCCTCGCTCCGCTGCGCAAACTCGTAATTCCTTATAAAACCCCAATATGATTGACCTTTGAGGTCTACTTAATGAGCTTATAAAGGCCAAGACCGTCGAAAGTGTGAGGCTGAAGTAAATGTCATTGGATCCACTTTCCGCTATGAAATTTTGATTACATAATTACGTAAAGTAGTGGGGGCACTAATAGATTTAAAATTTCATAATCAATTAGTGTTATTATTTTGAAATGAAAACTATTCTACTACCGTTTAAAATATTATCTTCTAGATGGTTGTCCCAAATCCATTGATGAGATTTTTGGATTCTAATAAACTAAAAGGAGCCGAGAACTATTTCGAATGAGAAATGAACATCCGCCTTGTCTTGGAGTTTGAAAAGTTTACTTATGCAACTATCATTGTTGAAATCGATATTGACTCCACTCTTGAAGAGCGAGAAACTTTTACAAAATGTAATGATGATGACCTGAAAGTGAAATCCTACATTTTAGGATCGATGGTTCCGGATTTACTGAGACAGTACATAGAGGTACCAGATGCTTGGAGCATTATGAGAACACTCAAGGAGTTGTTCGAGGTAAATCAAGAAATCGAAATATATCAGAGGTCTAAGGAATTGTTTCGTGCTGAACTCAAGGAAGGAGAAGCTGTCAGCATTCATGTTTTGAACATAATTGACCAGATCTGATACTTGGAATGACTGGACATTGTGATTGATGAACAGTTGGGCCGTATTTTGATTATGTCTTCTTTGTCTAGAACTTATGCTGGCTTTGTATTAAACTTCTATATGCACTCGATGCAAGCCAGATATGAAGAACTTCATAATATGTTATGCACGGTGGTGCATGATTTGAGGAAAAAAAAACCCCACTTTGTACCTCCATGGTGGAGCTGGCTCTTCAAAGACATCTGGGAAGTCAAAGAATATCAAAATGGGGAAGAATTAGATTTCAAAGGAAGCGCAAATGTGCTAAATCGTAAGTTAGCTCGTGATCAATGTCTACAATGCAAGAATTATGGACACTGGAATAAGGAATGTCCAGAACAAAAAGGAAAAGCGGGACCTTCATGTACGCTTTGTATTTTTCCTATTATTGACATCTCACTAGTCTTAGATGCAAATAGTGGATGAGTGTTAGACACTGGCAATCCTACTCATATTTGTGACTTCATGCAGGTCATGAGGGTTAAAAGAAGATTGAATAAAGGGGAGATTCGGCTTAGAGTTGACAATGGCGAGACATTGGATGTCAATACCATAGGAACGGTTGTTCTATATCTCCCCAATTGATGTAAATTAGATTTACATGAATGTTATTATGTACCCTCACTTATCAGACAAATAATATCACTGCCAATATTAAATAAAGCGGGATATAAAATAAACATTAAAGATGGAGCTTTATGTTTATATGATAAAGATAATTGATTGAAATGTGAATGTTCTTTATCTAACGGTCACTATGTTTTGGAAACATATAAAGATGTTTTTAATGTAGAGGAAAATACAAGTAGGAAATCTGAATTAAATAATACTGAATTATGATATATGAGATTGGGCCACATAGGTGTTAGACGTCTATCCAAATTAGTAAAGGATAGTTTGATTGAAAATCTTACCTTAAATCCTTATCCGATTTGTGAGTCATGTATCCAATGAAAGATGACAAAGGCCTCATTTCTTGGTGTTGGGACACCGTGCTGAAGATTTATTGGGGCTAATACACAGCGATGTGTGTGGTCCATTAAATCATGCCGCTCATGATGGTTCAAACATACTTCATGATTTTCACAGATGATAAGTCTAGATATGGTTATGTCTATTTGATGAGACATAAATCAGAAATATTTGACAAGTTCAAAATATTCTGAAACAAAATAGAAAAACAAACCAGTAAATTCATCAAGTGCCTTCGATCAGATCGATGCGGTGAATATATGAGTGAAGAATTCAGGAATTATTTAAGGAAGAATGGAACTCTTGCCCAATATAGCCCACCGGGAACACCTCAACACAATGGTGTGTCTGAGCGTATAAATCGTACTTTATTGGATATTGTGCAATCAATGATGTGCTATACATATATTTCTTATTACCTTTGGGGTTATGCTTTACTTACTGCTGTCCACATACTTAATATGGTTCCATCAAAAGTTGTTTCTACGACCCCTATCAGATATGGTTCTTTAGAAATCCAAGTCTTAGGTACTTAAAGATTTGGGGTTGTCTTGCATATGTTAGAGTTGCGCAGCGGGATAAACTAGCATCCGGGGGTATAAATATAGGTTCGTTGGATATCCTGAAAATTCCTTGGAATATCAATTCTAAGATTCTGAGTAACGAAATGTATTTGTTGTTCGTTTTGCCAATTTTCTTGAAAATGAATTTTTGAGAGAAAGTGGGAATTGTAGACATATTGAACTTTATGAATTTGATCCCAACAATAAGGAACCTGAGATGGAACCAGAGATCCAACTAGGTGAAAGATCTACAACATAAGTTCTACGTAAGTCGAATAGAATATCAAGGCCTTATGAGAGATTATTTTTAACATCTGATGTGAGCCTTGATGTTCTCCTCTTGGAGGAAACAGATCTGACTACTTATAAAGAAGCGATATTGGATATCGATTCGGGAAAATGGTAGGAAGCCATGAAATCCAAGATGGATTCTATGCATGACAATCAAGTATGGGACTTAGTTGAACTTCCTGAATGAGTTAGTCTATTGGTTATAAATGGGTTTACAAAAAGAAGCGAGAGCCCGATGGAAATGTGGAAATCTTTAAGGCCCGACTGGTAGTGAATGGTTACAATCAACATCATGAGATTGACTATGAGGAAACCTTTTCACCAGTAGTCATGCTAAAATCCATTAGGATTCTTTTAGCCATTGTTGCATATCATGATTATGAGATATGATAGATGGATGTGAAAACCGCTTTCCTAAATAGATTCATTGAAGAGGATATCTATATGAAACAACCAGAGGGTTTCGTATCCAGTGAGACTTCAAACTTGGTTTGTAAGCTCCAAAAGTCTATTTATAGACTTAAATAGGCATCTCGAAACTGGAATCGTCGTTTTGATGAGATAATTAAATTATCTGAATTCTTCAAATCTTAGAATTAAAAGAAGTGATCTCTGGAAAAAATATTAAACTGGAAACTCAGATAGCACACCGGAAATATCCAACACACGAACTAGAACATTCATGAGTACTCCAGAATACTCTGAAACGGGAATGATTTGGAGGATCATTCTGGAATAACCTACAATGTGCCAAAGGTCATGATGTCACCCAATACTCTCTGCCCAACATCAGTCATGATGCATATATATTTATGCTCAATCTTTCTATGATGAGTAACTCTACATAAGATTAATCTCTCTGCTCAAGATTAACCAGCCATAATAACAGTCTGCTTACCTCAGCAAGAGGAACAAATTTCTTATTTAATAGAATTTTATAGTGAGCCGCTACGTAACGCGATAGGGAGACTTAAAAATGTTTAATATATATATATATATATATGTTATTATATAATAATAGCAACAACAACAACGACGACAACAACAACAATAACAACAACAACAACACACACACACATACATATATATACATAGTTAGGCTCAGGTAAGGTAACAACAACAACACACACACACACATATACATATATATACACGGTTAGGCTCAGGTAAGGTAAGGTTCATAGGGACTTAATGTGGACTGTAACATCAAATAAAGACAAAAAATTTTATGTCTTTTAACCGAATGTGAACTTTATGTGGACTGTAAGGTGTGGATTGAAGCCTGGCCGTGTTACAGAAGACATTTTTGTCTTTATCTAATCTTACAGTCCACATAAAGCATGGTCAGACTCTAATCTACACCTTACAGTATACATAATGTCCACATTCAGCTAAAAAACATAAGACTTTTTTTCTTTATTTGCACTTACCGTGCACATAAAATCCACACGAACCTTATTTGAGCATGACTAGATATTGCACGTGCCTACGACATGATATTAAAGAATTTATTGCATGATTTACCATTATCATTTTCAGAGAGACTTAGAATTCCGTCATTTAATTTATTTGGTAATCTACAATTGATATTTTTAGAGATATTTTATAATGGAAAAGATTTTGTTATTTGATTTGTTTGGTAAACTATAATTACCAATTTTATTAACATTCTATAATTAATGGATTATTTATCAGCCATTAGATTATAATGAAATACTCTGTAGACCCGGCCGGCGGTTTGGTTCCGGTTCGAAACCGAACCGAACCGGCCGGTTTCCGGTTCCACACTTAAGTGGAACCGGAACTTTGAACCGGTTTGGTTCCGGTTCCGGTTCGGTTCCTAACTTTTTTTTTTAATTTTGAAAATTAATTAAAATAAATGAGATTAATTTTATAAATAAAAAAAATTATTACATTGAAGAGCTTGAGCTTAAATTTTTAAAAATTTAAGTTGCATACGTATCCTCCAAGGGTGAGAGGAATCAAAGCTCACGTAGTTCCATTATAATTTTAAGACATATCCCCTTTTTAAATTATAATTTTACAATTATCAATCATCATTATCAGTTGATCCATCGGCTCCGGTTCCGCTTGCACTTGTTGTTGCACTTGCAGAAGCATTATCGAACAAATCTTCAAAATCATCGGGGGCATCTTCTTGTTGTCTCAGATCAGCTCGAGTCCAATCATCCACACAAGCTGTTGCTTCTAGAGTGATTGGATGTAATGAAGATCGCCTAGCTTCCAATATATTACCTCCCAAGCTGAATGCTTGCTCAACCGCAACGGTGGAAATAGGTGCTGCCAATATCTCTTTAGCAATAATTGATAAAACATGATATATATTTTGATGCCGGTTCCACCATTCAAGGATTTTAAAATTTTTACTGCATAAACTTTCATTAGAAAACTCAAAATTTGTAGATAAATAATTATCTAATTCAGGGTTATTAGTTGTCGTATCCCTAGCTTTTTTATTTCTTTGCAATAACCAACGATCCCATGCGCTAAGTCTTGTTTGAACTACCGGTTCGCTACTACTAGATTCACCTAATGTTCCTAAGTTATATCTTACAATATAATCATTAAATAAAACAATTAAATCATTTCTTAATTTCGTCATTAATCTTGTAATATCAATTTCATCTAATATTCCTAAATAACCATAATAAGCTTGTAAAGCACCATTCAAACCTTCTAATTTTAAATATATGATCAAAAACAGCAGTAATAAGATAAAGTAAAGAAATTTCTCTAAAATAATTCAATCATTTTACCTTCATAACAGTAATGGCTTCTAACAAAATAATATCATTAGGATCGCTACTGTCAACATGCTCATCGAGAGTGCCAACAATATTTAAACTCTCAAGAAGAAATAAATGTGCTGTAGGATAATAAACACCGCTAAAAACTAAAGTAGCATCATTAAAAACTCTTAAAATATCTAAAACAATTTCACAAATATCCCATTGACTAGGATAAAGTGTGACATTTTGAACATGTTGAGAAAAAAAACTACATAATGCATCTTTGTATTGAAATGCTTGACATAAAAGAAAATAAGTTGAATTCCAACGTGTTGGAACATCTCTTGAAAATTTAATCGGTTTAATACCATTTATTTTACAAAACTTCGTCCATTCTCTCCTAACTTGAGAATATGACCAAATACAGTTAAGTGCCGTTTTAATTGGATCAAGGAAAAATATCAGAACATATAGAAATACAACCTTTCATCTCTTTAAATATTTCATTTATGTTGGTCATCAAAAACTCTAATATTTTGTTGGTCACATATAATTTACCATAATTTTAGACCGTCTTGCACACATAATTTATAGAATGATGGTAAATGATGCATCAATCCAATGACAAGTCACACCCATGTATGAGTGTGTTTGCCAATGGTCACTCCAAATATCAGAACATATAGAAATACAACATTTCATCTCTTTAAATATTTCATTTAAAATAATTTTATCATCTTTGTATAATTTAAAAATATGACGTTTTGTTGTGTTTCGAGTCATTCTACATGCAGCAGGATTTAAAGCATTATGCACGTAATTAGTAAAATGAAGTTTTTCACCAAAGATTAAAGAAAGATGTGCCATACAAGTTAATTTCGTAAATTCTTCTCTATTTTTTGCATCAGAATATTTAAATAAATCTACAGCACTCGTACCTCTACTAGATGATGCGTACCTGGCCATTTGAGTTTGCGTCGTATCAATGCCAAATTCAACCGGATGATGTTTTTTCATGTGCTTGATCATATTACCGTATCCACCAGAAAATTTATAGATAACCCCACAATAGTTGCAAATTGCTCGTTGTGAATCATCTTCTAGGCGTTCCAAATTAAAATGAATTTTGAAAATATCCGAGGACCGAGACTTAACTTCTTTTCTCCGTGATTGTGCAGTGACACTAGGGCCGCTCTCTTGGGTTGGCACATTTGACATTATGTTCTCAGATGAGCTTGCCATTTTTCGTTTGAGAAATTAGGAAGAAAAATAAGAAAATTGAATAATTGTTAAAATTTTAACAAATTAACAACTAATTGAATTGAGATTGAGAATAAGAGAATTGTATGAATTGAGATTGAAAATAAGAGAATTGTAGGAAATGAGAGAGTTGGGAATTTGGTGTGTTGAAATAATGAAAAATGAATCATATTTATAGATTTTTTTGATACCAAAAATGCCCATAAATATAATTGTTTTATTACCGTTATTAGGGATATATTAGTAATTTATATTTTAATTTATAATTTTTTTAATAAATTTTTTTTTTTTTTTACTTAGGGCTCCCTGCCCCCCAAACGGCTAGTAGCCGTTAGCCGTTGGGGTAGGGTTCCTGTTGGAACCGTAGAACCGGTGGAACCGTAAGATTCCACCGGTTCCGACCAGTTCGAGTTGGGGACGAACCCCAACCGAACCGGTCGCCAACGGTTCCGGAACCGGAACCGTGGCCGGTTCTATATATATATATATATATATCAATACTAAATTTTTATACCTACGTAAAATATTTTTTCGCCTGTGAACAAAAATTAGTGCGGATATTATATATACACATACAGCAATAAACAAACCAAAAAAAAGAGAGAGAGAGAAATCAAATCATTTTCAGTTAATAATAATACGCAGGTGCTTTGCCATCAATTCAAGCTAAAACTCACCATCTTTATTTCATAAACATTCACATGATCTCTTTTCGTATCTCCTCAATTCAAGCTAAAACTCATTATTTTTATTTCATAATCTTTCACATTCTCTCACTTCTTTTAATATCATGTTTGTTAGTTTTGTTTGGAAAAGTGAGAGCGGTGTGAGCAAATATTGTGGCGATTGAGAATCTGAAAATGCTTGTGAAAGAAATGCATCCGTTATGCTGCATACAACTGGAAAGTCCGGAGACAGGTGACCAGTCACCGGAGATGTCGTTGATGAGGTTGAGGAGTTCACCGGCGGGAGCGGTGACCGGTTTTTGCGGATCTGAGGGAAATGTGAAAGGATCGAAGGCCACGGTGGCGGGGGTTTTGTACAAGTGGACAAATTACGGTAAGGGATGGAGATCCAGGTGGTTTTTGTTGAAAAACGGAGTGCTTTCTTACTATAAGATACGGAAAACGGAGAATTTGAATTTACTGCCGGAGACTGATGACGTCAGATTGATTGGTGAAATTTCGACCAATCGGCTTTTGAGAATGGACAGTGGCGGTTTTAGACGGAAGCAACAGAAACACGTTGGCATTGTTCATTTGAAGGTATTAATTTAAAAATAAATAAAAATCTTTTTTGGCGGTTGATTAAAATTCTTAAAAATTTGATTAAAATTTTACTTTTTTGAGTGTCACCATTTTTTATTTTTAATTTAATTTAATTATCGTTTGAAAAGAGGTTAGCAACAATGAAGAACCGAAGGCCATTGCTTTTTTTTTTTTGGTCCTTTAATATTTTTGATTTGAGGAGCACTTTTCTCTCTCATCATTTATAATTTTTTTATTTTTTTATTTTTTTTTTTCAAGTTCATCTTTTACCTTTTTTCAAAAATAAAAAAGTGCATCTTTAATATTTTTACAATAATGACTATAAAATTTCTTATAATCAAATACAATTGAGAAAAAATAAAGAATAATTTTTTTCTCATTTATAAATTTTTTATAACCATTATGGTAAGAATATAATTATTGTTTACCTTTAATTTAAAGCCTGCAGATTTCTTAAAGTTTAACTGGCTGTTTATTTGAGTGAGTCACGTCAGCAGGTGGGCTCGATGGGTTTTGATAGGTTACGGTGTAGGTCTAGATATTCTTCCGTGGTGTCACATCATCTCTTCATCGGTATTGGTTGGATTCATTAATCAGATTTCATATCTTCATCATCCATTTTTTTTCATTTTTGATTGTCACTTCCCATCCTTTCATCTTTGGTCCATCAAAGCTTTTTAAAGAAAAGAAATGATGAAACTTGTTGAAAAAATAGCGGTGGGTAATTTGTTTGGGGCCGTCATTTCATTTGGGCGTCTGTGTTAAAACTTTTTTAAGTGAACTGAACTAAAGAAAAAAGAAAAAAAACTGAAGAGGCTTTAACAACTGTGAGAGGTACTTTAACTTTAGTGAGAAAATTCTTTGAGCTTATTACATTGACACGTATGCTCCTTCCTCTAGATCTGAATATAAAGAGGTTCCCATTTTGTTTTGACCTAGCGGTAAAACAATCTTCAGGTTACTGAGATTTAGTGGTCTCTTTGTTCATTAGTGGTAATTTGCTCACTTGGGTCGTTGGCTTTTGGTGATCTGGAGGAGGTTGGATTGATTTCGCATCTGGGTACAAATATTTTCTTAACTTGTGCATTTATTATCTTGTTCTATGTTTTTATGATGAGCATATGTGATAGTTTTTTATTGAAGAATGTGATGATGATTATCACATTGTTTACAGAGATTTTATTCGAATTTTTGTAGCAGATCTTATCATTTAGGGAGAGCAAGTCTGATGATCGTCGGTTTTATATATTTACTGCTACAAAGACTCTACATTTGAGAACTAATTCAAGGCGAGATCGGGTTGCTTGGATACAAGCTTTGATTTCAACTAGGAGCCTATTCCTACTGACACTGAATGATAGTCTCTCCATTGTACCAAAAGATTTATCTATTTCAACTGAGAGGCTTACAAAGCGCTTAGTTGAAGACGGTGTCAATGAAAACCTCGTCAAGGACTGCGTGCAGATCATGCTTTCAGAGTTTAATGAAATTCAAGGACAATTCAAGGTTCTTTGTGAAGAGCGATCCAATTTACTTGACACCATAAGACAGTTGGAGGTAATCAAATTAATTACGAGTATGCTTTGTTAATGAGAATGCTTGTAACATTCTTGAGGACTAGTTTTTCTCTATAGCTACAACTTTTAATTTGATGTAAACTAAATTTAGTATTTGCTGAATTTTTATGTTTACTTGGGTGGTGCATTAAATTCAGTTTTTTCCTATTCTAGATTATAGTTTAATATAGATTAGATGTGATAATTTAAGTAATTTATTCTGTTTGTTGTGCTTGAGTGTATTGTGTTTACGACTAGTTGCAAATTTTCAACCTTTTGATATTTATATCAAGGCTTCTTGGGAATTAATTAATCTCTCAGCCTCGAATTACATTTTTTCATCCCTCACCACATCATCTCACAATTCAAATGGTGATGTTCGTTTGATGGGAATATAATATATGAACTTACCATTTATAAATATTCGGTTCAACAAAAAGAATATAGAGCGTGTTTGACAATGGAAAGATAAATACTTTCTTTAGTTATGTTGATGCATCAAAGGCATACAACAGATGTTGTCATGTCAATAGCTAATGGTATATACCTATATCAAGAAACTAATTATATGAAATATATTGAGACAGGTCTGCTTTCAAGATTGCTTATTGTTATATATTTTGTTGAAATCCTAATGGAATACCTCTAGGTTCCAGGTTTTACAACATCTACTTCATTTCTCAAAATATAAAAAAATTGTACTTATTTGGAATTATTAACTTTTCAGCCTGTCATTTGAGGGATTGAAAATTGAACCGTTTTACGTCCTCAACTAAATAGACATTCAGATTTCCTATTTCATGTTTCTGATACGTGCAATGACCAGGGTCTAGTCCAGCAACATTCACATGCAAAATAACCTTTCTTTCCCTGTGGGCTATTTGAGATATTCGAAGATTCTTACTTTAGATGTTATTTCTTAGTCCACAAGTCGCCAGAGGTCAGTTGGAGTTGCATAAAACTTTCTTGTCAAATAAATGCGGCAAATCTGTTCCGTTATGATGGTTAATTAGATATAAAGCTTAGTTATGTTTGCTAAGTACACACCCAAACTTACACATGCAGACACACTAACTCGATCTCAGCTTCATTAGATAATGTCTATGAAAGACAGGTAGTTGCTTCTCGACTAAATTCCTTTAGGTTTTATTGATCTCTACTATTCTGAGCTATTACAGCTATAGAGTTGATTGTAATATTCTGCCCTGACCTTGCTATTTTGGTTTCCTTGCATTTTTTAGTCTTGCTTTTCAGCCAAAATTCCCAAATAAATTGTCTTATTATTTCCTATGTGCAAGGAGTTCTAAAGTACTCTTCCAGGGAGTTATTATGTTTAGTGAGAACACTCTTTATCAATTTTGAAACCGTGTAGGAACTAGAATGAGTGAATGAAAACCTACAATGTGTGTGAAACTAATAGAAGAAACTAGTAATATTGCACCAACATGATGGTTTTGTTTTATATAAATGTAATTTAGGCTCCTTTTTATTTGCTTTTGCTAAAGGACCCAAAAAGTCGGTGCAACCTCTAGTGACCTTGTCATGGGATCGGCAGAGAATTCATGTCATGTCCTGTTTCAAAATGTTTTCATTCATTTTCATTATTTTCAGAATTGGATTGGTAGTTGTCGTGAATTAGTCACCCTGATGATATAATTGAATGGAACCAAAAATCTATTTATTTTTCCAATGCAAGGCCATCATGTGTGTGTATGGGCATATATTTATTTAGATAGATGGAAATATGGATATTGAAACCCAAAGGTTGAAAAGAATACGCGTCGCCTTTTTACTCTTAATATGCAATCAGTGACAACTATTATTTGTCACCACATGCAAGTGGTTTGAGTTTTGTGTTTTGGCAAAGTTTCATATCAAAAGAAGTACATTAAATAATTTTGGCTGCTTGCTGTTTTGTCGGTTTTCTATTTCAACTGTTATATTCTTTTAATTGTCTGTGATATTTAAATTTGACTTCCTTCTATAAAATTGTAAGTGTGACTTAAATGGTTAGATCGTTTAAATTTATCAAATAAGCATTGTTTATCTATTTTACATCAAAAACTTTTATTTTGCTTATGCAGGCTGCTAATATTGAAACGGATGCTTATGGAATTCCTGATGGTGAATACCAGTTGACCAAGCATGAATTTTCTAGTCTAGGCCGTGTAAAATATAGTGGTACTGCTAATATCCATCATTTAAGCTTCTCTGTATTTAAATAGTTTAATATTTATATTTTTGTAATAATGTTCTTGACATATTTTTTCGATTTTTAGAATGCAGCACAACTGAGTCATCTGATGATATTGAGAAACAAGAGCTTGAGGAGGCATCAGATGAGAATGAAACTTCCTTTTATGATACAAGAGAGTCCTTTACCGAAGCCTCTGTTAATTGTGGGCCTGTAAAAGGAGTTGCAGATCAAGCCAATCAGCAAAAAGAACCAGGAAACACATTTGATAATGTGGAGATGTATGATGAGATGGAAAAATGTGGTTTTAATTATCCAAACATTGAAAGGCGAAAGAAGTTTCCTGATCCAGTTGAGAAAGAGAAAGGTGTTAGTCTTTGGTCTATGATTAAAGATAATGTGGGAAAGGATCTCACACGAGTTTGTCTGCCTGTTTATTTTAATGAACCAATATCTTCCCTTCAAAAATGTTTCGAGGACTTGGAATACTCTTATCTTCTGGATCGAGCATACGAGTATGGAAAAACGGTAAGACTGAAATATGTTAATTCTTGGTGTCTAGTCAGCCTGCCATGCTCTAGAATTTATGTACCTACATTGGTAACATGTGTGTGTGCATTCCCTTGGGATGAGTCCAGTTCAGTGTTTATAAACCTTCAATAAGAAGGGTGTGCATGTACGCATGCGTGTTTGATGTGAGGATCTTCTAATTGTCTTGTAAATTCCATAGAATTTTCATTAAAGAATCTTTTACTTTTATATATGTTAAATCTTACATTACACTTCCTCGGGCCATGTAATACAATATCAGGGAAACAGTATTCTAAGGGCTCTAAATGTTGCTGCTTTTGCTGTCTCTGGATATGCTTCCTCTGAAGCCCGGTACTGTAAACCCTTCAATCCTTTACTGGGAGAAACTTATGAAGCAGACTATCCTGACAAAGGAGTTCGGTTTTTCTCTGAAAAGGTTAGTATCTGGGATTTTCCACCCAACATGGTGAAAAAGATATATGCAGCAGTTGTATTGAACTTTAGACCAATTAGCTAATAAATGAGCACTTTTCACTTCTCAACAATTAGCAGTGAATAGCCATTTACTTTTTTGGCAAAGACTTCAGCTAATGAAAATTGAAGAAGGTTGAAAAGGATGGGACTTGTGTTGAGAGCCATCTGGATGGTTGAAAGTAAAAGAAAGAAAAAGGCAGCATCTTCTTTTTATTTCCATTTATAGTGGGGATGACAATTCCATAATTAAAATCCGTAAAGGTATTGAGATACCTTTTGTCAAAGCTTTTGGAGGATTTTTTTCCCGAAGCTGTTCTTTAGTGTACATTATAGATAAACAAATAGTTATAAATTGTGAAAACATTCTCTAGAAACGTAGGAACTGGACAAAAAAGGCATGATATGAAATGCCTTATCTTTTCATCACGCTGTTGATTTCAAGTATATTTTGACCAAATTCTCATGAATAAATAGGCTTCCAATTATTTGAATATAAATTCATGTTTCATATATTGTATCCATAGTGGCATAGTTGTTAAATTAATAATTCTGAATCAAAGCATATTTCAGTAATTTTTTTGAGTTACAGGTCAGTCACCACCCAACTGTTATTGCCTGCCATTGCGAAGGTAAAGGGTGGAAATTCTGGGGTGACAGCAACCTCCACACGAAATTTTGGGGGCGGTCAATTCAGCTTGATCCTGTTGGAGTTCTGACCCTAGAGTTTGATGATGGTGAAGTGTTCCAATGGAGCAAGGTGAGGGCTGCTGCATGTTTTTGTTTGGGTGGCAATTTGAAAACTCCATTTTCTAAGACATTCTGGCTTCTTTTTCTATTTTTTTTATGGGTCAAATTACATACATGTAATATTTTTCATTTTGTCTTAGGTCACAACAAGTATTTATAATCTTATCCTTGGTAAAATATATTGTGATCACCATGGGACAATGCAAATTCATGGTAATCGCCAATTTTCATGCAAACTCAAGTTCAAAGAGCAGTCTATTCTTGACCGAAATCCTCACCAGGTTAGTAATACGTTTGAGCAAATTCTACCTTATTTGTTATTTTGTAATTACTAGACCCTCTGATATTGCTTAATGATGTACTGGCTTGATTGCTTTACTTCTTTGTCTACAAGGAATGTGCTGGATTAGGGTATTATACTATTATCAGACTTCAAAAGCAATTATTTAATTCATCTAATGACATCTAACTTTTACACAGGTCAATGGGTTTGTTGAAGATGCTTCAGGAAAAAAAGTAGCTACTTTATTTGGGAAATGGGATGACAGCATGTATTATATTACTGGGGATGGAAATGGCAAGCAGAAGGATTGCAATGTCTCCTTGCTGTGGAAAAGTAACAAGGCCCCATCTAATCTTACTCGGTACAACTTAACATTGTTTGCAATCACACTAAATGAGCTAACGCCTGGACTGCAGGTAGAGATAGTGTATTAAATCTATCTCGCACGCAATTTCATTTTTCCTCTTATGCATATCTAGTTGTTTCTTATAGCTGTGTCTGATCCTGGGTATTTGATCACGGATTAAGGAGAAGCTTCCACCTACGGATTCCAGGCTAAGACCAGACCAGCGGCATCTGGAGAATGGTGAATATGAGAAGGCAAACGCAGAGAAACAACGGTTGGAAAAGAGGCAAAGAATGGTATGATGGTACATCCCTCTTATCTTCTTGACATTACCTTCCGTTTATCTCCTTGACATTCCTATATGTATTCAACTTGTGGATTGAATTTTATATTCGTTTATGACTTTATACTACAGATTCTCAAAGTTAATATTCATTTTATGAATGTTTCTTGCCTTAATTGAAACTTGCCTGATGATGACCGTACTCATTTTTGCACGTGTCTTGATTACCATGTGGTCTATTTATATGTTGATGGCTATATATATCTCATAAAACTCCTAGTGAACGGCATCGTTTTAATATCCATACATTTAATATATTGAACCAGTTTTACAATTTCTTAGCAATAAATATACTGCAAAGTGTGTGGTTCCCTAATCTTGATTATAACATTGTCTTTGACGCACAAGCATGAAGGATGTAAACTGTGAAACATTTAAATGATGATGTTGAATGAAATATTGTTAATAGTGTAAGTTGAAATAGATCTTCTTAATACATTACGAAGCATTTACTATTATTCTTATATTATATCATACTTACTCTATTTTGCACAGTCAAGAAAATTACAAGAAAATGGGTGGAAGCCCAGATGGTTCCAGAGGGAAGGTGAAAATGGATCCTTCCGTTATGCAGGTGGGTATTGGGAAGCACGAGAGCAGCACAAGTGGGACGAATGTCCAAATATATTCGGAGATTTTGACGAAGAATGTTCATAACTCTGAAGACTCTTGATATTATCAAGGTTCTTACTTTCTTACTTGAAAACTACGATAATAATAGACTGCAAGTGCAATTTGCACTGTATTGTGCTTCTTCACAGCAGCAACAATCCACATTTTTTGGTCAGAATTGAGCGTAAAGTCTGTATGTTTATCCCAGTCCAACTCTATATATTTAGAATTTGTCTCGCTGCTGGAGTGGTAGATTGTTCTGGTCATTGAAGGTCTGCCAGCAAAATGAATTCAAGTCTCCTTGTTGCCCGAATACACTGTTGCCTATTTCTTCTTTTGATTTCTTAACGGCTTTATAATGATCGCCTGTTTCTTCAGTAAAATTATTCAATTTTCCTTCTCTTTCCTTAATTCCTCAATTCTTTCTTTGATCCAAACAACTGGAGAATACTAGGCTGAAGGGAAAGTGGAAAAACATATGCTTATTCCAATAATAGCTCAGATTAACTTTTTTTGTAGCATTTTGTTGAGAGCTAACCCCCTTAACATTTTGATGATATGCAGAATGAGCCGGTTGCGGTTGTTCCTGATTCTCCAGGTTGCTAAAGTTGCAGTCTGAAGCCTAAGCCTGTAACATTTGGATGAAGATGAGGAAAATAATCCATTATAAAGTTTCTGCGAGAGGAAGGGGTTAGTGGCAATTATTTGCGAGTAATTTAGTCTAATGTCTCTGTCATCTCCATAGTTCATTTGCATTAGGTCCTTCAACACTAGTAGCAATATTTATTTTATATGAATGAATGAATGAGAGAAAAATCTATTTTAGCCAGCATTCAAAAATGGACCCAACTATTGTTATGTGATTTTTCTAGTCTACCATATATGTGCCTGTTGATGAAATAATATTTAAATCGCCTTATGTTGTGTATTTTTCGATTAAGCGATTTGTGATTATGATATGAATTTAAATAAATAAATCAAAAAATATAATATAATTTTTAGTGGGCCTACATTTAATTAATAATAAAAAAAAATAAAATTAAAACAGAGAAGTCGATTTAATTTTAAAACTACATGATTTAATTTCCCAGGGCAACAATCGACTTCGCGAAGCTTCTACCCAGAGATCGAGTGCATGTAGGTTGAAACCAACAGCCACGCCATCACCTCCTAATTGATCAAATTCATATATTGATATATACATAAAAATTCTACGCAAATTCATTCGCTCGATCTTTAGTCAATTTAAACGATTGTATAGGATTCCTAAAAATAAGGTCTCATAAAAATTTATGTTTATATATTTAAGTGTATAATAAATTTTTATTAATTTTTTATGTGAAAAAATAACAAAAATTTTCTAATTAATTAGTTAATTGTAATATAAAATTAGTACATTTATTATATTTTAGTCATCATTTACTTCGATGTTTTTTTTTTCCATATAAATAATATAATTTTTTTCATTTTTCTAAAAATATCTCTAATTTAACAAGTCATCACTAAATTTTTTTTGCCTAAGGCCCCAAAAAAACTTGAGCCGGCCCTGATGTATGTATCATATAAGTAATATAGAAAGATATCAATTTCACGAGAAATTATTATTCTCAATAACTAATAAATCTTGGATTAGACTAGTAATTATGAAAAGCAATGAGAAAACGGAAGAGAAATAATCTAAAACTAAATCTACACTGTAACTTTTCTAATAATCATCCATTACATAAACGAAAGTTTTTCATTATGAGATATAATAATCATTTAAATTATTTAAAGTGTAAGAAAAAAAATCATAACCAAAATAAAGAATTACAAACATTTCATGAAATTAATCATAACTAAATATCAGATAATTTAATAATGTAACAAATGTAATATATAAAATAACAACATAATATGATTATACTTCAAAAATTTAATAAATCAAATTACTCAGTTAATTCGTTTCGATTAAGTTTTTTTAGTTAAAAATTATTCTAATTCGGTTCGTTTTGATTAGATTTTTTAATTAAAAAATTGAACAATAATTTTTTTAATTAAAAAATTATTATTTCAGTTTGATTCTTTCGGTTCTGTTATATTTTTTCAATTTCAATTTTTTTTTTTATCCACTCCTATAAAATATATTAGATAATGTAAAATGAGGAGTGGGTCTATTTCAAATGAACTAGGTGTCAATTCCAGGCATGCCTCTGGAACCAAAACAATTCCCAATCGAGTTTGTTTATGAAGTAGTTTTTAGGATTATTATTATTTCAATACTTGAGAAATTAAAAATAATAATAAATGGGTGCATCTGTACAAAAAATATTAAAATATTAAAATTTTATTATTATATCCTTATAAAAACCTTATATTTCATTATAAAAATCTTACATTTTAGTTGATAATCTATTACAAACCCAACCCATTATTGAAATGATATTGAACCCAATTTTATTCCGTATTGAGTATTGAAAATTCGGGGTTATCCTAAGTTCTGACCCTATGCGGAATTACAGACAATAAGCAGGACAAGTCCTGTTACTGCTACTATGGAATTGCAACAGGCAATTTAACAATCAACCAACTAAAAATAATAAGCTGCAAATGTAAAAACAATAACAATAATAAGCAGCAAAAATAAAATCAATCACACAAAATTCAACACAATGATTTTGGTGACGAAGTGGAAAACTCTTCCGAGTAAAAAACCACTCCGGGTATAGGCTACCACCCGAATCCACTATATCGAGAAAAACTTACAGCGATGGTCAAGACCTATGGTGGCAACTCCACCGACTCAAGTACCTCAATACTGCAAGAACTCAAGGCAACTCCTCAAGCCCGCGACCCACGGTTTTCTTCAGAACCTCTGAAGTCTCTGAGTAGATTATATCACCAATGACGCCGGAACTCCGACTACCAAACTTCCTCCTAAAGAACTCTAAAGGATTAGGGAATTTGGGTTAAGTTGTGTTGAAGGTTTATCAAAGAATGGATTTCACCATTAACAAAGAAGACATGAGATTCAAAGAGTCTTCAAGGTGAATCAAAGAGAGTTGAAAGCTTTGAGAGTATTTGGCTCAAGGGAAATATGCTTCAACTAATGAGAATGGCGGCTAAGGGTTATATTTATAGGTAGGGTGAAAAGCTAGGGTTTTGCAGGCCAAAAACGTGTTCAGATCGCAGTCGTGTTCGAACGCATACTAGAACGCTCCACGAACGCGCCCTTTCTGTGAAGACTCGTTCGAACGCCACTCGAACGCACAACGAACGTGAGCTCTCTGGAATGATCTCGTTCGAACCCAACAGGAATGTGACTCGAACGTTTGCTCTCTGGAGTGCTCCCGTTCGAACCCAATAAAGAACGTGCCACTAACGCCACACATTCGAACCCAATAACGAACGCAACACCAACGCCAATTGTTCGAACACTGCAATGAACGCACCACGAACGCATGTCTGATGCACAGCAGCCAAATACCAGTCCAATTGCACAAAGATCTTCACGACAGATTACAACTCAATTGAACTTTTTTTGTCACAGATACATGCCAATAAAAAAATGGAACTAACAATCTCCCTCTTTGGCATTCCGTGCCAAAACACTACCTAATACAAAGACTACGGTAATAGACCCAAAAAGCAAATAGTCAACTGTCAACCATCAAAACAGTGACTTATTAGAAATAGACTCGATCTAACACCTAACAAAGTAGTCTTGAAAATAATGCCACCACAGCAACATACTTGTTACCTGAAACATCCAAAAACAACTATATACCGTGAAAAGCATTGGGATAATCAAGTAAAACATAAAGCAGGAAAAAATCTCATGCATGTACAAGTAGAAATCCCTCTCCCCCTTAATCTTAACTCCCCTTAAAACGAAGATATCCAAAGGATATTCTACGGCTCCCTCCTATATATTAAGTCTCTCCCCCTTAATATATTACTCTCCCCATTTTTGTCACGAAATGACAAAGGGCAAATGAAACAGGAAAAATAACAGGAGATCAGGAGACACACATGCAAGAGCATAAACAAACAGGAATTACTCCCCCTCACTAACAGGCACAACAGTTAGCAAAAAACAAACGGGAAGTAAACCAAAACTCAGAAAGGTGCACAAGAAGGAAAAAAATATGCAATAACATGAAGCACACACAGGCACATACTGAGATAAATAAAAATCCTGTCAAAAACTGACTGAAACAGCATTTCAAGCTGATACAATGATACCCAGTCAGTATTCAGCTGTTTATGACATGAAACAATATGCATCATTTTAAAAGTGGCTAAATACAACTTATGCATATGACATAAACACCAAAGCATATAAAGCACTTGCGTGAAAAATAAAGTGCATAACGAATCAAGGCTTAAGACCTTATTTTATGAGCTGGACACAGCCAAAGAAATCCATCTCTAAACAAACCAAGTCCACAAAATATGTGTTCAAACCCAGCACCACTAGGACCTGAAAATAAGCAACATTGGTTGCATGCTATATTATTTACCCCAGAAATATCATGAGCTCATATTTAATAACTCTTTCGAGTGAAGGGTTTTTGCCCTTATCTTTTGAATTTGGCCATTTTGGCTCTTTTGCACTTGAGTCTCATTTTTTTTATTTTATTTTTGCGAAGGGGGATAGCAAGGTCATCTAGTCAAAGGTCACACTATTTAGCAAACGGATAGATAGAAATTAGATTGCTATTCCAAAAACTCATACATGCGACCAAGCCTTGATAAAATAAAACGTGTATGTGAGGTGCAAGCACATGATATACCAAAGGTTTTTATCACACACACTCATGCATATAGAGCATCAAGAAAAATAACAGCATATCATACATGCATAATCATATATCCTACATACCAGGATCACATGCACATGCTATTCATGCTCTAACAAGCCATAAAAATATTTTTGGTCTTTTTCAAAATATATAATTTTTTTGATTTTTCAGTTTTAAAGCACAAAAAAAAAAATAAAGACACAAAACAGCTTGTAAAACATCCAATGGTACGTGGAGTTGTATCCCGAGTGCAGATCATACTACCGTCCATTCGGAATCGGCTATGAAATTTATGTCCGGGTTTCCATCCTATATACCAAGGGACATATAACAAAAACAAGACACACACACACACCCATATGCTGTGAAAATAAAACAAACGTGCAAAAACATAAAACACACGCACACACACATGCAATGGGAAAATAAAATGCATCTTTAAGCAGAGTTACACCGAAGTGCACTCTCATCATGTCCATCAGGACATGCAGAAGTAGATGGAAATCATCTTGCTTCCCACCCAAACCTTTCTAGGAGCCTCATGCACATGAGATTCCCAGACAACAAAGCAAGTTTCTCACTCAAGAATTGAGCTTGTTTGGTTAGTGCAGAAACTTGAGACATTAGATTTGAAGAATCAAATCTAGGAGACACACTCTTCTTCCTTCTCTTTGCTTGTGCAATATGAAACACTTAGGCCTAATATGTCCAGCCTTGCCACAGTGGTGGCACACAGGCACAAACCTCGGATGAGAGCGAGGTTTACCCACAACACCTCTAGATTGAGGTTGGGAAACAGGACGAGGAACAACAGGAGGAAAACATGACTACACACAACAGGTTTCTTACCTAAGTCACGTTTAGCTGCTACAGGCACAGCTTGGAAGAAGAAGCCTTATCACAGTTAGGCTCAGAAATAATTCCTAACATACGGTCCACCTTTTTATTTCCACTAGAAAATGCGGACAACTGGGTTCTAGCATTTTCAAGTTCGGTCTCTAATATTTGGACCTATTAACTAGGCCTCTGTTCCTCTCCTCTAGGTCATCAACAATCAAAAGGCTTTGCTCAAATTTAGCTTGAGCTTCATTCTTTTCTAGCTCAACAGCTTTCAGCCTTTTATTGACCTCTATGTTAGTCTTCTTAATAGCTAAACTCTCATTAAACAGTTCAACATAAGCTACCTGAAGACTTTCCTCATCTACAGACTCATCAAGAGAGACTTCTAATCATCATCATTAACCACAATCTCTCTCTCACCAGTCACACTAGCAGTAAGGCCATAAAATTTTCTTGCCTTTAGGAGACTCATCAGAAGAATAACCACCTTCTGAATCACTAGGAGAGGCTGCCATGGCTTTCTTGCCTTTAGCTCTAAGATATGTAGGGCACTCTGGTCGAATATGCCCATATCTTCACACTCATGGCATTGGACATCACGGGATCTACTACCCCCATATCCTCTTTAGACTCTTTTCTGCTATGCCTACTCTCTCTAGGCATAACCTCCCTATCTTTATTACTGCTATGGCCACTCTTCTTAAGTTTAAGAAATTTCTTAAACTTCTTTGCAAACAAGGCCAAATCATGATCCTTGATGGTATCATCATCACTACAAACGAATCATGCACAACTTCCTTAGCGATTTTCATCGCAAACGTTTTTGGCTCTCTATAACCAGGAAGCTTTTTCTCATAAACCTGCAGCTTTCCTACGAGTTCATCTAAATTAAGCTGATCGAGGTCATTGCTTTCCTCGATGGCGTGATTTTGGGTAGGAACTTATCAGGTAGGGATCTCAGGATTTTCCTAACTATCCTACTGGTAGGAATAGTCTCACCTAGGTTAAAACTAGAGTTAACAATATCGTTAATCTCAGCATAAAACTCATCAAAGGTCTCATCATCCTTCATTCTACTCTGCGACCTCAAACCTAGTAGCAAGATCCTGGAGTCTACTATTTTTAACAGACAATGTGCCCTCATGCACAGTCTGCAGGATGTCCCAAGCATCCTTGGCTATCTCACACATAGAGATTCTCCTAAATCAGCAGAACAAACAGCACCATGTATGGCATTAACAGCCTTGCTGTTCCTATTGCTAGCATCAAATTCGTCCTTGGTCCAGGTCAATTTATCTTTAGGGGATATACCCCATCAACAATAACAACGGGAGGTTTCCACCCGTGTTCAACAGTCATCCAGACCCTCTCATCTAAGGACTTAAGGAACGCTCTCATGCGAACCTTCCAATGCAAATATTCCGTGCCATCAAAAAATGGCGGACAATTTAAGGGTTGACTACGCTCCATAGCTAATGGGTCAAGGATCGAGTTCAGGCTCTGATACCAATTGAAAATTCGGGGTTATCCTAAGTTCTGACCCTATGCGGAATTATACAGACAATAAGCAGGACAAGTCCTGTTACTGCTACTATGGAATTGCAACAGGCAATTAACAAATCAACCACTAAAATAATAAGCTGCAAATGTAAAAAAATAACAATAATTAAGCAGCAAATAAAATCAATCACACAAAATTCAACACAATGATTTTGGTGACGAAGTGGAAAACTCTTCCGAGTAAAAAACCACTCCGGGTATAAGCTACCACTCGAATCCACTATATCGAGAAAAACTTACAGCGATGGTCAAGACCTATGGTGGCAACTCCACCGACTCAAGTACCTCAATACTGCAAGAACTCAAGGCAACTCCTCAAGCCCGCGACCCACGGTTTTCTTCAGAACCTCTGAAGTCTCTGAGTAGATTATATCACCAATGACGCCGGAACTCCGACTACCAAACTTCCTCCTAAAAAACTCTAAAGGATTAGGGAATTTGGGTTAAGTTGTGTTGAAGGTTTATCAAAGAATGGATTCACATTAATAACAAAGAAGACATGAGATTCAAGAGTTTTCAAGGTGAAATCAAAGAGAGTTGAAAGCTTTGAGAGTATTTGGCTCAAGGGAAATATGCTTCAACTAATGAGAATGGCGGCTAAGGTTATATTTATAGGTAGGGTGAAAACCTAGGGTTTTGCAGGCCAAAAACGCGTTCAGATCGCAGTCGCGTTCGAACGCTTACTAGAACGCTACACGAACGCGCCCTTTTTGTGAAGACTCGTTCGAACGTCAATCGAACGCACAACGAACGTGAGCTCTCTGGAATGCTCCCGTTCGAACCCCACAAGAACGTGCCTCGAACGTTTGCTCTCTGGAATGCTCCCGTTCGAACCCAATAAAGAACGTGCCACTAACGCCACACGTTCGAACCCACAACGACGCAGCACTAACGCCAATCGTTCGAACCTGCAAAACGAACGCACCACGAACGTATGTCTGATGCACAGCAGCCATAAACCAGTCCAATTGCACAAGATCTTCATGAAAGATTACAACTCAATTGAACTTGTTTTGTCACGGATATAAGCCAATAACTGGAACTAACAAGTATTAATATCTAGACTAGCTATAGCATTTTTGATTGGTTTTGTTTTATTTATTTTTAACCCTTTTATTATTTTATAGTGTTGCAATCGGGGGATGTTTTAAATAAATTTTAGAAATCATTCCAACTATCACATTATCCCTACAATAAATTAATCACATTTATCATGCATGTGTTTATATTAAAAAAATAATAATAAAATCTTATTCTCTTTATATTATTGGTGAGCGGTTAATAAGCATATATTTCCCGCTCCTCTATTTTAATATTTTATATGTTATTTCGAGTTGTATGAATGTTTTGATATGTTTTAGTGTATTTCACATGTAACAATCATAATGTGGCGGTGTTTTGGTATCAGCGCCAGAGCATTTACTGTTCAGAGAAGTGGTAAAATAGTGGATTTGTAATAGTGGTTGTGGTGAAGTTCTCTTCTCTGTGTGAGTAAGAGGGAACCGTCTTCACATATATTGTCTAAATACTTTGAGAGTCAGTCAATCTTATAACTTTGTCTACTGTAGAGTCTTCTTCTTCGTCTTCTACTTCTGCTAGTGAGTTAGTAAGAATATCTTCTACTCTTTCTTTACCCCGTTCTTGTTATAAGAGAATAGCCTCAAAAATTGAAAATCTTGTGGAATATTCACATGTTCCAGAGGATGTTCAAGTTTCTAAGACCCTTTCTCTTCTTCTAAACCCTTATAACCTGTACAAAAGACCCAGTACTGTCACTAGGAGTATTCGTACTCTAATTTCTACACATCGTCCGACTGCTAAAGAATATGTCCAGTCCTCCAAGCTGGATCAGTGTGCTCTACGAGCTACACATGATGAACAATATGTAGATCTGGAGATACCGAAAGATTTCATCTCCAGCTGGAAAGCAGAAGGGTACACTCATTTCCATATGGGTGCTGTGAGAGTTATTCTTACTCTCCATGGAAGGAAATGATTACCAGTGACTGTCAGACTTGCTTTGTTGGATTCCAGATTCAATGAGTACCAACATGCGGTGATTGGCACTGTTCTCACCACTCTCCATGCTGGGAGTGTGTTGCTAACCTTCTACCTAAATTATAATCTGTCTTTGCAGGATCCAAATCTGCCGACTGCCTTCAAGATCCAAGTTCAGATCCAAGGCGCAGCACAGATCGAGTCTTCGATGATGGCTACCTTACACCATCAACTGGTGTACCGTCTGCAAGATCATTCTGTTGATCTTCCATTTGCCACAGTGTCTAAAGATGCTCTTATGATTCTGGCAGATCAGACTTCTACTGACAAGGTGCCAACAATAGTGCAGATCCCTCGACATATCGAGAAGGAAGAGCTGTTAAAGCTCATGCCTTTGGAATGGCTGACCAACTATGAAAAGTTCCTACGGAACACTCAGCCTGTCCAAAGCACACAAGCTGTCTTCTCTAGACAGACTGATGGTACTGTTCGCACATCCTTTTCTCAGCCCGAGCCAGTTGAAAGTGCGATACCATTTTCCTGTATGATTTCTCCAGATCCGACCAATGGTCTGAGAGAAAAAGACATCCCCATTGAAGCTTTTGATTCAGATGGCTTTCCGGTCTATACTTCAAAGATCGATGGTCATTTTATATGGGATGCCCCAGGGTCAGGTATGTGCGACCCAGATTGTGACTGTCATCTCCTTGATGATAGTGACGATGACGTAGATCTCCTCAGGAGGAGGAGAAGAAGGAAGTCAAAGAAGCCAAAGTCTCCGTGCAGAGCGAAAAAACCATAGCGTGATGACACAGACCACAGTCCTACAGTTGGCGTTACAGAACAAAAAAAGCCTCAACCTAAGAGGTTCACAGAAGAGATTAGAAAGGATGAGATACTGCTTAAAGATGAATCTGGTCAGATCATAAAGCGTATCCCACTCATCAGCTGCCGTCCAAAGAAAAAATGGACTGCTAAGCCTCTTCCACAGACGCAACCTTGCATGATGTTCAAGCCTTCAAAGTCTTCTTACCAGGAGCAGTTCCCACCGCTCGAGAAGATCGTTGACCCACAGACTAAGGTTGTTGCTAAGCCTTATGTCCAGCCAACTACTGTCACACCCAGTGGTCAATTGGAAGAACCTAAACAACATGAAGTTGTGCTAAACTGGCACACACAGAACGCTAGAGTTCAAAATATTGTACTTCGTAGTATTGAAACTAAGGTGGACCATGTTGTTCAGCAAGTTCAAATGACAGAGACAAAGGTGGATTCGTTAGCCAATACGCTACAACGGATGTATGAAGATACGGTGGCTCAAATTGCTCAGCTAGATAGAGACATGAGAACCATGGTCTCTCATAACTATTTTGGTCCAGAATTTGACCATAAAGAAGTTGAGATGAAGAAATTGAAAGCAGAACTTGCAAAAATGGAAGCCGACAGACGTACACCATTTGTTCCACAGGCTTTCACACCTAGCCCATTTTCACCAAGCTTTTCATACCCAGCCTATCAACCTTACCCACCTTCATTATTTACCTCGACCCAAACAGACTGGTCAAAAATTTATGGTAGTGTCCATGGTACTTGGAAACCAGCACCACCAAAAAGACAGTATCCAGAAAACCCAGTTCCACCAATACATACACAACCATTACCCCAACCGATATCCCAACTAGGTACTTCACAGCCCTACACACGTCCTTCCCAAACACAAACCTATGTTCCAGAAACACAGTTTCCTACCATACCGTTACAAACGCCCCAACCTCAACAGACTGTTACAACCCAGCAACTTTATACCCAACAGCTCTCAACCCATGAGCCTGAACCTGAAAGTTCTGAACAGTCTCGGGAATCCTCAGAACCTGAGAGTGATTCCACCCAGACCGTATCTAGTGACTCAGATGAGATGGCAAACATCACAAAGATGTTGATGGCCACATCTACTGGATCAAATGAGCTAATGACCGAAGAACCAAATGATACTGAATATGTACCTACGGGTACAGCTACACAGTCACAACCGGTATCTTCCAAGCCAGTTACTGGTCCTTGGTTCACATTTGATGATGTCCCACCGTCCAAATGGCCTAAGAGAATGCAAGAATTCATTGCATGGACGGATTTGATGCTACTAAAGCCAGGCAATACTGTGCATAATGTCCTTTTAGAATTTGTTTCTCGCACTCTTGGAGTCTTGAGAGAATGGTTCCTTAGACTTGGAGGTTTCAGAAAACAACAATTCTACCAGGTCGAATCAGCGGCAGTAGCTATGGGAATCATACATAAAGAATTCCTCGGAGAAGGAGCCCCATTGTTAGAACAGGCTCGTCGGGAATACTTTCAAATGCGGTGTTGTTCGTTAAAGATTAAAGATCTTAACACCCATTTCCAGAGAATGTCAAAGCATTTCTATAAGCTCAATGGATATAATGATCCAAATCTGAAGCATACATATGCAGCTTCATTACCAGAGGAGCTTCACGACGAAATGCAACGCTTGATACAGGCTATGCAACAGAAAGTTACAGACATGTCCCTTGGAGAAATTCACCAGATCGCTATCAAAGCTCTCAATAAGCTTTGTGATCAGCGAACACTTGTCAGGAGATGCTCAAAGACAATCAGCCATTTAAAGCTGCGTGCAAAAAGCCTCATTTACAGATCAAGTGCAAAGACAAGAAGAACTGTGCATGTCCTTCAAAGAAGAAGTCCCATCATAAGCTCTTTAAGAAAAAGAAGAGCAAGAAGGAGAAACAGCGCAAGGAATGGCGTCTAGTTCGATTTTTCAAACAGAAAGATTGACGTGGAAAGCCGAAAGATAGCAGATGCTTCATTTGTAAAAAGAAAGGGCATTTCTCAAAGGATTGTCCTAAGAATCCTAAGCAAGCTGCTAAGATGGTTCAACAGATCCATCAGTCTTCCAGGATTGATCTTGACGATACAGATGCTGAATCGTGGTTTTCAAAACAAGATCAACTGGACAATGAAACCGTGTTCGCACTCAACAATCCTGAACTCTCCAGTTCAGATGAATCCAGTTCAGATGATAGCAGTAGCTCAGACTCCTATATTTCGGTGTTCACTATACAGCCATGCCAGGCTCTTAAGCCTACTATTCCAGTTCCTTTAGTCCATTTGCAGATTCTACCGTCAAAATTTGACAGGCCCATTAAAGTCATTGGGTTTATGGACACAGGAGCTCACAGAAGCATGATGAATCCAGCAGTTTTGCCACCAGAAGCATGGGTGAAGCATACAGAGTACATCAAAGCTGCTGATGGTGAAGTTTTCCATACGGATCTCATCACCAAGAAACCTATTGGTATCCGGTTTTTTCATGATTGCATAATATGGACCAGAGTCATTGGTTCCAATTTACCGGATAAGGATATTCTGATTAGTTTTGATGTTTATCATCAAGCCAAGAGATTTCAGATCCAACCAGATGGTATACGGTTTAAAAGATTCATTAAGCCTTATACTACTATTCCAAAATTGTTTCAATCCTCTGCAGTGGGGGTGAATATGGTGGATTTTGAAGAATTGAAACAACAGTTCTCTCCGTTTTGGTCAGAGTCTCACAGTGACTTTAATCATCCAAACCCATTATGGAGAAATGAAGATTTCTTTATTAAGCTTCCTTTCGAGCTTAATGAGGATATCAACCCTACAAAGGCTACACAACCTGGGATGACTCCTTCAGACCTTGCTTTGGCACAGAATGAATGCAACCAGTTGCTACAGCAAAGATTGATTGAGCCCACAACTTCTTATTGGGCTTGCCAAGCCTTTTATGTGGAGAAGCGCTCAGAGAAGGCACGTGGAAAGAAATGTCTGGTGATAGACTACAAGCCTCTCAACGCTTTCTTGAAAGATGATAAGTTTCCTTTGCCCAAGATAAACTCATTATTTGTCCATATCCGAGAAGCCCACATCTTCTCAAAGTTTGATCTCAAGGCAGGTTTTTGGCAATTGGGTATAAGCCCAGAAGAAAGGCCCAAAACAGCCTTTTACATACCCAATGCTCAATACCAGTGGAAAGTTTTACGTTTTGGCCTCAAGGTAGCGCCATCACTATTTCAGAAGGCAATGACAAAGATCTTTCAGGCAATAATGCATCACACGCTGGTCTACATTGATAACTTGCTTCTTTTCTCTTTGAATATTGAGTCATACTACCAGTTATCACGACATTTATGGCACATCAGAGATCTTTTCCCAAGGAAGTCCAGAACTTTACAGAAGCGATCCCCATTATGGATCTCCATCCAAGCGACTTCTGTAAAGCTGCTTGAAAGGTTCATAAAAATTATCAAAGTCTCAAAGATCTCCAGACAAAAGATCTTAAAGATAAATGACCTTGCCTCTTTACGTCTTGTCACCATGAAAGACGTTGATCTTACCATTCAAGCTTGGATTATGGAAAAATTCCTTCCTGAAGAAGAAACTAAGGGTTATGACCCTTTAGATAAAGGTTCGTCTTCAAAGATAATTCAGGAATTACACCAGATCATGACAATATCCCAGAAAATCAGTCTTAGTAATGAAAAGACTAAGACAATTATTCAAGAGAAATTCTCAAGATGGCCTATTCGTCCAAGAGCTGCTCATAGATTCAACTTTCACAAACAGTCTCAAGGATCAATTCTATGAAAGTCTGTTTGATCATCCTGAATCAATTTTGCCCAATAGGATTGCTGAGGAAATTCTTGGCACTCCTCCTTCATGTTTTCGAAAATGGTGTTCTATCCTCAGAAGCATCTGGGATGGAAAGTCCGATGGAATGACTCAGTACAAAGATGCTATTGTTCATTGTGGATATGAAACTTTTCATTCTACAATTTTCATCAAGAGTCAAAGTTTCTTCAACAACTATGAATGAGATCTAGGAGACCTGTATGAACATGGTTTCCTCAATGGTTTTATCTTTGGACAGAATCATATTCAACCCGACTGTCAGGGTATTGAGGAAAAAGTCTCAATTTGCTTCCTCCCAATGTCTGCAATGAAATTAGGAGATGGTACGAGCGACATGGAAGTGTCAATGTCTGGGTTGATTCTATCTCCCCAGAATGGACGCATTACTATATGAACATTTATCCTCATATGCATCTGATCCGGATTATCCCTTCGTCCTGTTTATCTTCTTGGAAACTTAGAGTTTGGCCATCAAGACCAAAACCCAGGAAATATTTCGGTGTTGATGATCTTTTCCCAGAATCTCTATCATCATAACAGACCCACAAGATCATAGCCTTTTCTGCAGATAATGTTTGTCGAAGCCTGGAATGTAATACAAATGATAAAGCTTGGCGACGATTCACAACTATTAAGGAATCATCCAGATGTATCATACAAGGATACAACAAGATCGATTTTCCCCATAGTCTTTCTACCAGAATCATTGATGGTGACATCCCCATGACCAGCAAGGCTAAGACATAGTGGGAAGAATGCTAGTATGAGGATGACCCTCTCGAAGATATCCAACCACATGATTATTTCCCATAATCATGTTTTGTCATTTTCTTTCAATAATTCGTGCTTTAGACAGCATGCTTAATGTGCTTTTGCTTTATGTCATTGTCATGCTTTAGCATCTTTTGCTTTTGTAAAAGTAGATTCCTTTGCTTTAGCTTTTGCTTTAGTTAAATGAGTGGTCTTTATTTGATCTTATCCTTTTGGTGCGGGGTCCTGTCCCACCAAAGATGCTTTGTGTTTTCCTCTCCTCCATCTATATAAGGAGTGAGGTTTTTAGTTTGTAATCAAGTTGGGTTTTGATAAAACCTTACAGAAATAAAAAAAGTTTGCTTATCTCTCATGTTTTGCTAAGTAACTATTAGGTTCTCTCTTAAAACACGAGGGAGTCTTCCCTCAGCTACTATTACGTGTCCATGAGTTTTCAGTTCACCTCTATCTATCTCTATGAGTATGCTCTTCACTCGATACACGATGGATCTTGTGAATCAGAAAATAGTTGGAAAAACAACCCTCGATCCTTGTCTTAGGCGGTCTCCTTTGTGAGTCATGTTCACCCGAAGTGTGGGCGCCGAGGCCAGGAGTGCCGTTTATGCCCTTTAATGTGGTGGTAAGGACGTAGCAGAGAGCAACCACCGTATCTTCATACATCCGTTGTAGCGTATTGGTATCAGCGCCAGAGCATTTACTGTTCTGAGAGGTGGTAAATTAGTGGATTTGTAATAGTGGTTGTGGTGGAGTTCTCTTCTCTGTGTGAGTAAGAGGGAACCGTCTTCACATATATTGTCTAAACACTTTGAGAGTCAGTCAATCTTATAACTATGTCTACTGTAGAGTCTTCTTCTTCGTCATCTACTTCTGCTAGTGAGTTAGTAAGAATATCTTCTACTATTTCCTTACCCCGTTCTTGTTCAAAGAGAATAGCCTCAAAAATTGAAAATCTTGTGGAATATTCACATGTTCCAGAGGATGTTCAAGTTTCTAATACCCCTTCTCTTCTTCTAAACCCTTATAACCTGTACAAAAGACCCAATACAGTCACTAGAAGTATTCATACTCTTATTTCTACACATTGTCCGACAGCTAAAGAATATGTCCAGTCCTCCAACCTGGATCAGTGTGCTCTACGAGCTACACAGGATGAACAATATGTAGATCTGGAGATACCGAAAGATTTCATCTCCAGCTGGAAAGCAGAAGGGTACACTCATTTCCATATGGGTGCTGTGAGAGTTATTCTTACTCTCCAGGGAAGGAAAGGATTACCAGTGACTGCCAGACTTGCTTTGTTGGATTCCAGATTCAAGGAGTACCAACATGCGGTGATTGGCACTGTTCTCACCACTCTCCATGCTGGGAGTGTGTTGCTAACCTTCTACCCAAATTATAATCTGTCTCTGCAGGATCCAATATACCGACTGCCTTCAAGATCCAAGTTCAGATCCAAGGCGAAGCACAGATCGAGTCTTCGATGATGGCTACCTTACACCATCAACTGGTGTACCGTCTGCAAGATCATTCTGTTGATCTTCCATCTGCCACAGCGTCTAAAGATGCTCTTATGATTCTGGCAGATTAGACTTCTACTGACAAGGTGCCAACAATAGTGCAGATCCCTCGACATATCGAGAAGGAAGAGCTATTAAAGCTCATGCCTTTGGAATGGCTGACCAACTATGAAAAGTTCCTACGGAACACTCAGCCTGTCCAAAGCACACAAGCTGTCTTCTCTAGACAGATTGATGGTACTGTTCGCACATCCTTTTCTCAGCCCGAGCCAGTTGAAAGTGCGATACCATTTTCCTGTATGATTTCTCCAGATCTGACCAATGGTCTGAGAGAAAAAGACATCCCCATTGAAGCTTTTGATTCAGATGGCTTTCCGGTCTATACTTCAAAGATCGATGGTCATTTTATATGGATGCCCCAGGGTCAGGTATGTGCGACCCAGATTGTGACTGTCATCTCCTTGATGATAGTGACGATGACGTAGATCTCCTCAGGAGGAGGAGAAGAAGGAAGTCAAAGAACCAGATGATACTGAATATGTACCTACGGGTACAGCTACACAGTCACAACCGGCATCTTCCAAGCCAGTTACTGGTCCTTGGTTCACATTTGATGATGTCCCACCGTCCAAATGGCCTAACAGAATGCAAGAATTCATTACATGGACGGATTTGATGCTACTAAAGCCAGGTAATACTGTGCATAATATCCTTGTAGAATTTTTTTTCTCGCACTCTTGGAGCCTTGAGAGAATGGTTCATTAGTCTTAGAGGTTTCAGAAAACAATAATTCTATCAGGTCGAATATGCGGCTGTAGCTATGGGAATCATACATAAAGAATTCCTCGGAGAAGGAGCCTCATTGTTAGAACCGGCTCACCGGGAATACTTTCAAATGCGGTGTTGTTCGTTAAAGATTAAAGATCTTAACACCCATTTCCAGATAATGTCAAAGCATTTCTATAAGCTCAATGGATATAATGATCCAAATCTGAAGCATACATATGAAGCTTCATTACCAGAGGAGCTTCACGAAGAAATGCAGCGCTTGATACAGGCTATGCAACAGAAAGTTACAGACATGTCCCTTGGAGAAATTCACCAGATCGCAATCAAAGCTCTCAATAAGCTTTGTGATCAGCGAACACTTGTCAGGGAGATGCTCAAAGACAATCAGCCATTTAAAGCTGCATGCAAAAAGCCTCATTTACAGATCAAGTGCAAGGATAAGAAGAACTGCGCATGTCCTTCAAAAAAGAAGTCCCATCATAAGCTCTTTAAGAAAAAGAAGAGCAAGAAGGAGAAACAGTGCAAGGAATGGCGTCCAGTTCAATTTTTCAAACAGAAAGATTGACGTCGAAAGCCGAAAGATAGCAGATGCTTCATTTGCAAAAAGAAAGGGCATTTCTCAAAGGATTGTCCTAAGAATCCTAAGCAAGAGTCTAAGATGGTTTAACAGATCCATCAGTCTTCCAGGATTGATCTTGACGATGCAGATGCTGAATCGTGGTTTTCAGAACAAGATCAACTGGACAGTGAAACCGTGTTCCCACTCAACAATCCTGAACTCTCCAGTTCAGATGAATCCAGTTCAGATGATAGCAGTAGCTCAGACTGCTATATTCCAGTGTTCACTATACAGCCATGCCAGGCTCTTAAGCCTACTGTTCCAGTTTCTTTAGTCCATTTGCAGATTCTACAGTCAAAATTTGACAGGCCCATTAAAGTCATTGGGTTTATGGACATAGGAGCTCACATGAGCATGATGAATCTAGCAGTTTTGCCACCAGAAGCATGGGTGAAGCATACAGAGTACTTCAAAGCTGCTGATGGTGAAGTTTTCCATACGGATCTCATCACCAAGAAACCTATTGGTATCCGGTTCTTTCATGATTGCATAATATGGACCAGAGTCATTGGTTCCAATTTACCGGATAATGATATTCTGATTGGTTTTGATGTTTATCATCAAGCCAAGAGACTTCAGATCCAACCAGATGGTATACGGTTTAAAAGATTCATTAAGCCTTATACTACTGTTACAAAATTGTTTCAATCCTCTGCAGTGGGGGTGAATATGGTGGATTTTCAAGAATTGAAACAACAGTTCTCTCTGTTTTGGTCAGAGTCTCACAGCGACTTTAATCATCCAAACCCATTATGGAGAAATGAAGATTTCTTTATTAAGCTTCCTTTCAAGCTTAATGAGGATATCAACCCTACAAAGGCTACACATCCGGGGATGACTCATTCGGACCTTGCTTTGGCCCAGAATGAATGCAACCAGTTGCTACAGCAAGGATTGATTGAGCCCACAACTTCTGATTGGGCTTGCCAAGCCTTTTATGTGGAGAAGCGCTCAGAGATGGCACGTGGAAAGAAACGTCGTGTGATAGACTACAAGCCTCTCAATGCTTTCTTGAAAGATGATAAGTTTCATTTGCCCAAGATCAACTCACTATTTGTCCATATCCGAGAAGCCCACATCTTCTCAAAGTTTGATCTCAAGGCAGGTTTTTGGCAATTGGGTATAAGCCCAGAAGAAAGGCCTAAAACAGCCTTTTGCATACCCAATGCTTATTACCAGTGGAAAGTTTTACCTTTTGGCCTCAAGGTAGCGCCATCACTATTTCAGAAGGCAATGACAAAGATCTTTCAGGCAATAATGCATCACACGCTGGTCTACATTGATAACTTGCTTCGTTTCTCTTTGAATGTTGAGTCATACTACCAGTTATCACGATATTTATGGCACATCAGAGATCTTTTCCCAAGGAAGTCCAGAAATTTACAGAAACGATCCCCATTATGGATCTCCATCCAAGCGACATCTGTAAAACTGCTTGAAAGGTTCATAAAAAGCATCAAAGTCTCAAAGATCTCCAGACAAAAGATCTTAAAGATAAACGACCTTGCCTCTTTACGTCTTGTCACCATGAAAGACGTTGATCTTACCATTCAAGCTTGGATTATGGAAAAATTCCTTCCTGAAGAAGAAACTAAGGGTTATGACCCTTATAAAATGAGGTTCGTCTTCAAAGATAAGATTCAGGAATTACACCAGATCATGACGAATATCCCAGAAAAGCTCAGTCTTAGTAATGAAAAGACTAAGACAATTATTCAAGAGAAATTCTCAAGATGGCCTATTCGTCCAAGAGCTGCTATAGATTCAACTTTCACAAACAGTCTCAAGGATCAATTCTATGAAAGTCTGTTTGATCATCCTGAATCAATTTTGCCCAATGGGATTGCTGAGGAAATTCTTGGCACTCCTCCTTCATGTTTTCGAAAATGGTGTTCTATCCTCAGAAGCATCTGGGATGGAAAGTCCGATGGAATGACTCAGTACAGAGATTCTATTGTTCATTGTGGATATGAAACTTTTCATTCTACAATTTTCATCAAGAGTCAAAGTTTCTTCAACAACTATGAATGGGATCTAGGAGACCTGTATGAACCTGGTTTCCTCAATGGTTTTGTCTTAGGACAGAATCCTATTCAACTCGACTGTCAGGGTATTGAGGAAGAAAGTCTCAAGTTGCTTCCTCCCAATGTCTGCAATGAAATTAAGAGGTGGTATGAGCGACATGGAAGTGTCAATGTCTGGGTTGATTCTATCTCCCCAGAATGGACGCATTACTATATGAATGTTTATCTCCTATGCATCTGATCCGGATTATCCCTTCGTCATGTTTCTCTTCCTGAAAACTTAGAGTTTGGCCATTAAGACCAAAATCCAGGAAATATTTCGGTGTTGATGATCTTTTCCCAGAATCTCTATCATCAGAACACACCCCCAGGATCAGAGCCTTTTCTGCAGATAATGTTCGTCGAAGCCTGGAATGTAATACAAATGATAAAGCTTGGCGACGATTCACAACTATTGAGGAATCATCGAGATGTATCATACAAGGATACAACAAGATCGATTTTCCCCATAGTCTTTCTACCAGAATCATTGATGGTGACATCCTCATGACCAGCAAGGCTAAGACACAGTGGGAAGAATGCCAGTATGAGGATGACCCTCTCGAAGATATCTAGCCACATGATTATTTCCCATAATCATGTTTTGTCGTTTTCTTTCAATAATTCGTGCTTTAGATAATTCGTGCTTTAAACAACATGATTAATGTGCTTTTGCTTTATGTCATTGTCATGCTTTAGCATGTTTTGCTTTTGATTTTGCTTTTGTAAAAGTAGATTCCTTTGCTTTAGCTTTTGCTTTAGTTAAATGAGTGATCTTTATTTGATCTTATCCTTTTGGTGCGGGGTCATGTCCCACCAAAGATGCTTTGTGTTTTCCTCTCCTCCATCTATATAAGGAGTGAGGTTTTTAGTTTGTAATCAAGTTGGGTTTTGATAAAACCTTACAGAAATAAAAAAAGTTTGCTTATCTCTCATGTTTTGCTAAGTAACTATTAGGTTCTCTCTTAAAACACGAGGGAGTCTTCCCTCAGCTACTATTACTTGTCCATGAGTTTTCAGTTCACCTCTATCTATCTCTATGAGTATGCTCTTCACTCGCCACACTGGTGGATCTTGTGAATCAAAAAATAGTTGGAAAAACAACCCTCGATCCTTGTCTTAGGCGGTCTCCTCTGTGAGTCCTGTTCACCCGAAGTGTGGGCGCCGAGGCCAGGAGTGCCGTTTATGCCCTTTAATGTGGTGGTAAGGACGTAGCAGAGAGCAGCCACCGTATCTTCATACATCCGTTGTAGCATATTGGTATCAGCGCCAGAGAATTTACTGTTCAGAGATGTGGTAAAATAGTGGATTTGTAATAGTAGTTGTGGTGGAGTTCTCTTCTCTGTGTGAGTAAGAGGGAACCGTCTTCACATATATTGTCTAAACACTTTGAGAGTCAGTCAATCTTATAACTATGTCTACTGTAGAGTCTTCTTCTTCGTCTTCTACTTCTGCTAGTGAGTTAGTAAGAATATCTTCTACTCTTTCCTTACCCCGTTCTTGTTCTAAGAGAATAGCCTCAAAAATTGAAAATCTTGTGGAATATTCACATGTTCCAGAGGATGTTCAAGTTTCTAAGACCCCTTCTCTTCTTCTAAACCCTTATAACCTGTACAAAAGACCCAGTACTGTCACTAGGAGTATTCGTACTCTTATTTCTACACATTGTTCGACAGCTAAAGAATATGTCCAGTCCTCCAACCTGGATCAGTGTGCTCTACGAGCTACACAGGATGAACAATATGTAGATCTGGAGATACCGAAAGATTTCATCTCCAGCTGGAAAGCAGAAGGGTACACTCATTTCCATATGGGTGCTGTGAGAGTTATTCTTACTCTCCATGGAAGGAAATGATTACCAGTGACTGCCAGACTTGCTTTGTTGGATTCCAGATTCAAGGAGTACCAACATGCGGTGATTGGCACTGTTCACACCACTCTCCATGCTGGGAGTGTGTTGCTAACCTTCTACCCAAATTATAATCTGTCTCTGCAGGATCCAAATCTGCCGACTGCCTTCAAGATCCAAGTTCAGATCCAAGGCGTAGCACAGATCGAGTCTTCGATGATGGCTACCTTACACCATCAACTGGTGTACCGTCTGCAAGATCATTCTGTTGATCTTCCATCTGCCACAGCGTCTAAATATGCTCTTATGATTCTGGCAGATTAGACTTCTACTGACAAGGTGCCAACAATAGTGCAGATCCCTCGACAGATGAGTAGGAAGAGCTGTTAAAGCTCATGCCTTTGGAATGGCTGACCAACTATGAAAAGTTCCTACGGAACACTCAGCCTGTCCAAAGCACACAAGTTGTCTTCTCTAGACAGACTGATGGTACTGTTCGCACATCCTTTTCTCAGCCCAAGCCAGTTGAAAGTGCGATACCATTTTCCTGTATGATTTCTCCAGATCCGACCAATGGTCTGAGAGAAAAAGACATCCCCATTGAAGCTTTTGATTCAGATGGCTTTCCGGTCTATACTTCAAAGATCGATGGTCATTTTATATGGGATGCCCCAGGGTCAGGTATGTGCGACCCAGATTGTGACTGTCATCTCCTTGATGATAGTGACGATGACGTAGATCTCCTCAGGAGGAGGAGAAGAAGGAAGTCAAAGAAGCCAAAGTCTCCGTGCAAACCGGAAAAACCATGGCGTGATGACACAGACCACAGTCCTACAGTTGGCGTTACAGAACAAAAAGAGCCTCAACCTAAGAGGTTCACAGAAGAGATTAGAAAGGATGAGATACTGCTTAAAGATGAATCTGGTCAGATCATAAAGCGTATCCCACTCATCAGCTGCCGTCCAAAGAAAAAATGGACTGCTAAGCCTCTTCCACAGACGCAACCTTGCATGATGTTCAAGCCTTCAACGTCTTCTTACCAGGAGCAGTTCCCACCGCTCGAGAAGATCGTTGACCCACAGACTAAGGTTGTTGCTAAGCCTTATGTCCAGCCAACTACTGTCACACCCAGTGGTCAATTGGAAGAACCTAAACAACATGAAGTTGTGCTAAACTGGCACACACAGAACGCTAGAGTTCAAAATACTGTACTTCGCAGTATTGAAACTAAGGTGGACCATGTTGTTCAGCATGTTCAAAGGACAGAGACAAAGGTGGATTCGTTAGCCAATACGCTACAACGGATGTATGAAGATACGGTGGCTCAAATTGCTCAGCTAGATAGAGACATGAGAACCATGGTCTCTCATAACTATTTTGGTCCAGAATTTGACCATAAAGAAGCTGAGATGAAGAAACTGAAAGCAGAACTTGCAAAAATGGAAGCCGACAGGCGTACACCATTTGTTCCACAGGCTTTCACACCTAGCCCATTTTCACCAAGCTTTTCATACCCAGCCTATCAACCTTACCCACCTTCATCATTTACCTCGACCCAAACAGACTGGTCAAAAATTTATGGTAGTGTCCATGGTACTTGGAAACCAGCACCACCAAAAAGACAGTATCCAGAAAACCCAGTTCCACCAATACATACACAACCATTACCCCAACCGATATCTCAACCAGGACCTTCAAAGCCCTACACACGTCCTTCCCAAACACAAACCTATGTTCCAGAAACACAGTTTCCTACCATACCGTTACAAACGCCCCAACCTCAACCGACTGTTACAACCCAGCAACTTTATACCCAACAGCTCTCAACCCATGAGCCTGAACCTGAAAGTTCTGAACAGTCTCGGGAATCCTCAGAACCTGAGAGTGATTCCACCCAGATCGTATCCAGTGACTCAGATGAGATGGCAGACATCACAAAGATGTTGATGGCCACATCTACTGGATCAAATGAGCCAATGACCGAAGAACCAGATGATACTGAATATGTACCTACGGGTACAGCTACACAGTCACAACCGGTATCTTCCAAGCCAGTTACTGGTCCTTGGTTCACATTTGATGATGTCCCACCGTCCAAATGGCCTAACAGAATGCAAGAATTCATTGCATGGACGGATTTGATGCTACTAAAGCCAGGCAATACTGTGCATAATGTCCTTGTAGAATTGTTTCTCGCACTCTTGGAGCCTTGAGAGAATGGTTCCTTAGTCTTGGAGGTTTCAGACAACAACAATTCTACCAGGTCGAATCAGCGGCTGTAGCTATGGGAATCATACATAAAGAATTCCTCAGAGAAGGAGCCACATTGTTAGAACAGGCTCGCCAGGAATACTTTCAAATGCGGTGTTGTTCGTTAAAGATTAAAGAACTTAACACCCATTTCCAGAGAATGTCAAAGCATTTCTATAAGCTCAATGGATATAATGATCCAAATCTGAAGCATACATATGCAGCTTCATTACCAGAGGAGCTTCACGACGAAATGCAATGCTTGATACAGGCTATGCAACAGAAAGTTACAGACATGTCCCTTGGAGAAATTCACCAGATCGCTATCAAAGCTCTCAATAAGCTTTGTGATCAGCGAACACTTGTCAGGGAGATGCTCAAAGACAATCAGCCATTTAAAGCTGCGTGCAAAAAGCCTCATTTGCAGATCAAGTGCAAGGATAAGAAGAACTGCGCTTGTCATTCAAAGAAGAAGTCCCATCATAAGCTCTTTAAGAAAAAGAAGAGCAAGAAGGAGAAACAGCGCAAGGAATGGCGTCCAGTTCGATTTTTCAAACAGAAAGATCGACGTGGAAAGCCGAAAGATAGCAGATGCTTCATTTGCAAAAAGAAAGGGCATTTCTAAAAGGATTGTCCTAAGAATCCTAAGCAAGCTGCTAAGATGGTTCAACAGATCCATCAGTCTTCCAGGATTGATCTTGACGATGCAGATGCTGAATCGTGGTTTTCAGAACAAGATCAACTGGACAGTGAAACCGTGTTCGCACTCAACAATCCTGAACTCTCCAGTTCAGATGAATCCAGTTCAGATGATAGCAGTAGCTCAGACTGCTATATTCCGGTGTTCACTATACAGCCATGCCAGGCTCTTAAGCCTACTGTTCCAGTTCCTTTAGTCCATTTGAAGATTCTACCGTCAAAATTTGACAGGCCCATTAAAGTCATTGGGTTTATGGACACAAGAGCTCACATGAGCATGATGAATCCAGCAGTTTTGCCACCAGAAGCATGGGTGAAGCATACAGAGTAATTCAAAGCTGCTGATGGTGAAGTTTTCCATACGGATCTCATCACCAAGAAACCTATTGGTATCCGGTTCTTTCATGATTGCATAATATGGACCAGAGTCATTGGTTCCAATTTACCGGATAAGGATATTCTGATTGGTTTTTATGTTTATCATCAAGCCAAGATATTTCAGATCCAACCAGATGGTATACGGTTTAAAAGATTCATTAAGCCTTATACTACTGTTCCAAAATTATTTCAATCCTCTGCAGTGGGGGTGAATTTGGTGGATTTTGAAGAATTAAAACAACAGTTCTCTCCGTTTTGGTCAGAGTCTCACAGCGACTTCAATCATCCAAACCCATTATGGAGAAATGAAGATTTCTTTATTAAGCTTCCTTTCAAGCTTAATGAGGATATCAACCCTACAAAGGCTACACATCCGGGGATGACTCATTCGGACCTTGCTTTGGCCCAGAATGAATGCAACCAGTTGCTACAGCAAGGATTGATTGAGCCCACAACTTCTGATTGGGCTTGCCAAGCCTTTTATGTGGAGAAGCGCTCAGAGAAGGCACGTGGAAAGAAACGTCTGGTGATAGACTACAAGCCTCTCAACGCTTTCTTGAAAGATGATAAGTTTCCTTTGCCCAAGATCAACTCACTATTTGTCCATATCCGAGAAGCCCACATCTTCTCAAAGTTTGATCTCAAGGCAGGTTTTTGGCAATTGGGTATAAGCCCAGAAGAAAGGCCCAAAACAGCCTTTTGCATACCCAATGCTCATTACCAGTGGAAAGTTTTGCCTTTTGGCCTCAAGGTAGCGCCATCACTATTTCAGAAGGTAATGACAAAGATCTTTCAGCCAATAATACATCACACGCTGGTCTACATTGATGACTTGCTTCTTTTCTCAAAAGATATTGAATCACACTACCAGCTGTTATGTCAATTCAGAGATCTTGTCCAGAAATATGGAATCATGCTTTCGGAAAGGAAAAGCCACTTTGGAAAAGATTCAATAGACTTTTTAGGAATGGTGTGCAAGGATGGTCACTACTGTCCAGGAAAACATATTCCACATGAACTTCTACACTTTCCAGATGAAAACCTCTCAAGAAAACAACTTCAACAGTTTCTTGGGATCGTTAATTATCTTAAGGAGTTCTTGCCACATGTCACCGTTCATACCAGCCAGTTGTCCAAAATGATAAGAAAGAATGCACATGAGTGGGAACCCATACAAACAGAAGCTGTTCGCCAGCTAAAGCAGATCTGTCAAGATCCAGCTGCTTTAAAGATTCCCACTAATGGACAACGTATCTTGCAGACATATGCAAGTGATGAATACTGGGGAGCCATGCTTATTGAAAAGATTGAAGATAAGGAGTTCTACTGTGGACATGCTAGTGGACAATTTAAAGAAGCTGAAAAGCATTACCACACAGTCTACAAAGATGCTTTAGCCGTGAAATACGGGATAAAGCGTTTTGAATTTCATCTCATAGGTCATCATTTTCTTGTGAGATTGGACAACTCCTCTTTCCCCAAGATTCTTGATTTCAAGAATAAGGTGTTGCCAGCAAAGCAATTACTTCGCCTCAAGGAATGGTTCTCTAAATATGAGTTTTCTGTGAAGCATATAAAAGGCGATCATAATGTGATTCCTGATATGTTATCCAGACCACAACAAGTTAAACTCATCTCATCCTTGACAGCAATACCTTTGATTTTCATGGCATCAACAACCCCGAAGGATTTCATGTATCCTACAGCGGCAATTAAGAAATATTTTCCTCCAGGGGTTATCTTCCTCAGTCCTCAGGATATTCAGACATATGTAAAAAATCATATGTTCCATTATCTGTCACAACTCCAGAGGCGTAGGGAGGATTTTCATAGTCAGACCAAGTTCTTCCCAGATCATCCTTTTGTCAATGGTCTCTTTGTTAATCCTAACAGGAGTCTTCTTGACGAAGAACTTTGGTACTTCTGGTGTATCACAGTCCTATATTCATCCTCTCTTGCTTTTCCCCTTGAAGCAATGAGATCTCATCTCTGTGATAATCTGAAACACCAGTCTATGGTTTGGACTCTCATGGAATGGTACAGTCCACTTCCATGGTGGAGAGATCAACTTACCACAGCATGCAGAAGGCTCAACCTTTGGTATAAACCAAAGGAGGAAATGAACAAGTATGGGATAATCTTTATAGTCCACAGGCCTTATTTCCAACATCCTGATACAAAGCTTTTCTGGGCTCAGGAACAAGCTTTCGAATGGAAGGTTATTCCAGATACTTCTGCTCTCCTACATGATCTTGGCTTGCTAAGAAATCTAAAAGATTTTCTTTTAAAAATCCACCATTATCAGCCAGAGAATCATGATCTCTCTCATACATCTTTAGGACCAAGACATGAACTTATCCTTTGTCCCAAAAGTCCAAATCCAAAAGAATTCAGCGGCATAATTGTTAAACAAGAAACTCCGTCTTCAACTGACATTTTCTTCCAGGATTCTCAAGATCCTTATGAAGACTTTGAGCCAATGAAGGCAGAGTCAAGTGGCACAAAACCAGTTGAACCAGGCCCAAGCCATACTAATGACATGTACCCAACCAGTGATCCATGGTGGTACAATGTCTACGGTGAAATTGATTCGGATGACTCAGACTACGACAACTTCGATCTCTCACCGTCACAAAACTCGATGTGACTTGTTTGTCGTTTACTTTCAATAATTCATGCTTTAGACAACATGATTGGTGTGCTTTATCTTTAAGTCTTTGTCATGCTTTAGCATCTTTTCTTTTGCTTTTGTAAAAGTAGATTCATTTGCTTTAGCTTTTGCTTTAGTTAAAGGAGTGGTCTTTATTTGATCTTATCCTTTTGGTGCGGGGTCATGTCCCACCAAAGATGCTTTGTGTTTCCTCTCCTCCATCTATATAAGGAGTGAGGTTTTTAGTTTGTAATCAAGTTGGGTTTTGATTAAACCTTATAGAAATAAAAGAAGTTTGCTTACCTCTCATGTTTTGCTAAACAACTATTAGGTTCTCTCTCAAAGCACGAGGGAGTCTTCCCTCAGCTACTATTACTTGTCCATGAGTTTTCAGTTCACCTCTACCTATCTCTATGAGTATGCTCTTCACTCGCCACACTAGTGGATCTTGTGAATCAGAAAATAATTGGAAAAACAACCCTCGATCCTTGTCTTAGGCGGTCTCATCTGTGAGTCTTGTTCACCCGAAGTGTGGGCGCCGAGGCCATGAGTGCAGTTTATGCCCTTTAATGTGGTGGTAAGGACGTAGCAGAGAGCAACCCGAGGTATTCAATCTTATAACTATGTCTACTGTAAAGTCTTCCATGTCAGGCTCTTAAGCCTACTGTTCCAGTTCCTTTAGTCCATTTGCAGATTCTACCGTCAAAATTTGACAGGCCCATTAAAGTCATTGGGTTTATGGACACAGGAGCTCACATGAGCATATATTTCAGAGTCAAAACTCGTGTTTCGACGATGGAAAGGCATCGCGACGTGCGACAGAACAAAAATCAGATACTGATCGACTCAGACTGGCGTGTCGCGCTCGTCGAAACGCAGAGGATACGCCTTTAGTTCGTCCATAACTCGATTTTTATCTAGGAAAGACCCCTTAGAACTCTTATATAAGCATAAGTTCGTCCCAAAAGCTAAAAAGAAGCCTCATAACACAATGTTGAAGTGGCAAAGCATAGAAGAACACCTAAAGTAAGATAAAAACAAGTGCATCAACCGGTACTGGAGATTGAAGGCGGATACTGCAAACAAAAATTCTTTCTTCCATTTTCTCTCTAGTTTATCTTTTATGAGTTCTTATTTTGTATCAATAATGATTAGCTTATTTTTATTGATTATTATGAGTAGCTAAATCATTAATCTAGTATTATAATGGATCCCAAACATAATGTTTAATTGAATTGCATATTTTATTCTTTTGGGTTTGTAATTTATTATTTATTATTCACAGTGCTTTGATTGCATATTTTATCTGTCTAGCCAATAATAGAATAGTTTTGGTAAATCCTTAGGAATTCGACGGAGGAAATTTGGGTTAGTTGTGAGAATAATAACGCATGATCCAGTTCTTTTGAATAGATTTCCCTTCAGGATAGAAATATATCTATCATGCATGCATAGCCACTATTAGAACATGATCTTAATGAATTTGGTTTAAATTAATTAACATAATTATATAGTTAATTGGTTTAAATTGAATATTTCTATCTGACCATCCAAAGAGCCTTGTAGATAGTTTATTATTTTAGGTTAATAATTTGTAACAACCTAATTGAATGAATAGTGTCTGAACTCATTGTTTGTGTGCTTAGGTGAAGTTACAACCTTAGGTTCTTCTCGCATTTAAAATTTATCTTCAAATTGTTATTAGTCTTTATTTACTTTCAGTTAATTTTAGATTAATCACTCATTTTCTCAATCAATTGTTTAATCTTAGTTAAGTCAGAAGAGAAATATTAAGTACATGTGGATACGATATCCGAGATTTTATTACTATATCACTTGAGCGATACATGTACATACGTACGGTATAAAATCGCCATCAATTATCTATTAGTTATTCTAGAAATTCTCGTTCTAAAGAGGTGAACTCAACACAATTTGTTAAAAGGCGCAAAATATTTGATAGTTGATTGCTCATTTCCTTTCCTTTCCTTTTTTCCTTCTATACATGTAAAGATTACAAAACTTGTTAAAACCCTTGAACCCAAAAAAAAAAAAAAAAAATTTGTTAAAACCCAGGAAGACTTGGTAACAAAACAAATAACAAAATTCAGAAAAAGAGATCCTTATAAATGGTAAGCAAGCTCAGGTTCCTCCAATTCAATCCCCACCTCAGCAAGTCTCTTATCCTTGTAAACATACAATACAAGGACCAATAATTATGAATCCTAAATCAATAATTATGAATCTATGAACTATTTGGTTGTCAATCACCCTTCAAAATGGCTCACCCCAGTAGATAAGTTCTTAGTTGCAGGGATGGCAATTTCTCCCATAAACCCGCAAACCCTCAAAACCCACCCGCAATGGGTATGATTTGATAAATATTTAAGCGGGTTTGATAATTTAAAATAAAACCTCTGCGGGTTTGGTAATTAAGCAAAACCAGCGGATACCCACTGCGGGTATCCGCTACACGTAGGCTTTTTTTTTTTTTTATATCTTTAGGGCAAAAAATCTCTCATATAAAATGACTCACTAACTTACAATTTTTGAATTACTCTCTCTTAATATTTTGAATTACTTTTAGTCATTGTTCAATAATTTTGATGATATGAATTTAACATAATGAAATATACTCAGCTAGTGATTCATGTATATAATTATGATAATATGAATTTGACATTATATTATAAATATTTTAAACTTTTATTTATGTGTCCTAATTTGTAAACTGTTAAATACATTTTTTTTTGTATGTTATGAAAAAATATCAATGTTTAATTAAAAAGATTGTATTATTAATAGCATAAAGGAATTCAATATTTTAAAAACCCGTAAAAAATCCGCTGGATACCAGTGCGAGTTTGGTAATTTATTTTTATATGCGGGTGCGGGTTTGGTAATGAAAATTAAAACTTGCAGCGAGTATGGTGCATGTTTGATAATTTTTTTACATATAGGGTGCGAGTTTGATAATGATAAACCCGCACCAAACCCAACCCACTGTCATTTTTGTGACAAACTCTACGTGTGCTAATTAAATGAAGGATCCTAGTTTCAATAAGACATCAAAAACTACTAGCTAGTCCCTATTAGCTTTTTAATTATAGTGGAGTGGTTACTATTTACCAATTATTTACTAGAGCAATTTCTTTCATATCACTCTCTAGTTCACTCTTTCAAAAGTATCGATAAAGAATATGTGCATAGGAAAAACGGTAAACTGTTGGACTAACTTGTTATTCATGGTGGCGTGAATGAATAAAAAATTTATGTAATTATTAATTTTTAGATTTGATTTTATTAGTATTCGGGTCTTGTTTTCACTGCCTTTGGACATATGGATCTATCAGCCTTCAATCTTATTCTCATCCTCTTCGAAGCCTAGTCAATAGTGGTCTTCCAAGTGAAAGTTAATATCTATAGATGCGATAAGAGTGTTCAGATTTTATTTTTCTTTATAATGAAATAATAAAATAGAGAATTATTAAAAAAAATTAGATTCCACCATCACTAGCTAATTCCTAAAAAGAACAAGCTCCGAACGACTTCCATAAGTAGTCTTAATTTTTTAAAATTCTTCATATTTAGTCTAAATTATAATTCTTAATTGACTTTTACCATATTTATATTCATATTTTACCAATATCTATTTTAATATTATATATATATATTTTTTGCACAACTTTGAAAAAAAAAAATCAACGTTCACCGTGAACACTGGTTTTTTTAAGGATTTGACATGTTAAAATATATTTTTAGGTATATAAAATGATATTTTAACTGTGACTGACATTTTAATCGTGATTGAATATTTATAATTATCATTATAACTGAGAAATATGACTGAGTATTGTATATGTGACCATCATTATCACTAAGAAAATATGATTGAGTATTGTAACTGTCATTGTAATTAAGAAATACCACTGGGAATTGTATATGTGACCGATATTGTGACTCTGTTTAAGTGTCAAAATGACTGTGACTAGGGATGACAGCGGGTACGGTTTGGCGTGGGTTTTTCATTACCAAACCCGCACCGGCATATGTAAATAAATTACCATATCATCACCATACCCGTTGCGGGTTTTAATTTTCATTACCAAACCCGCACCCGCATATAAAAATAAATTACCAAACCCGCACTGGTACCCAACAGATTTTTTTACAGGTTTTTAAAATATTGAATTTCATTGTGTTTTTAATAATATAATTTTTTAATTAAACATTAATATTTTTTCATAACATACAAAAAAATATTTGACAATTTTCAAATTAGGAATTTATGATACACAAATAAAAAAAATATTAATAATATGAAAAGTAAAAGAATATTAATCAAATAGTCAGATCTAATTAGACCAACTAGAATTCAAAAAAACATGAATAAAAAACAAAAAAAAAAGGAAGACAAGTTTTAAGTGACCAAATTCTTAGGACACTTGAACAAAAATCTTATCATCGCCAAATTGAATTTGTGTGACTATTTGACTGTTACTATTATGCCATAGCGAATTTGAGGTTGATTTTCACCTTATAGAAGTCTTAATTTGAGAGGTATTATTTGATGACAGTTGTATGTGTGAATGTTAATTATATGTAGTATCTTATAAATTGTGATTTGAAGTTCGGATAAAAGAGATATATATGAATATTTGAAAAGACTGATAGATAACTTATAAATGTACGAGTAATTTTTTTATCAATTTTTTAATCGAAACATATCAATCATGATATTTATTTTAAAACTTATGATTTATAAATCAATAATATGTATTTTTCCCTAAAAAAAAACTGTATATTTTAGGAAATTTTTAATTTTTAAATTTAAAGTTTGAAAACAAAAACTATTTTTTTCTTTTTTTTTTTTATAGCAATCTTATAATAACATTATTTTACTATATATATTTATGTCAAATTGGATTAAATGTGAAAAATCATTAGTGCTCGGATTAAATTGGAAGAGCTCTAATACTTTTGATCTTTTTAGAAATTCTCTCACAATAAAATATATTCAAGGAAGAGACTTAAGTTTTCATTAAACTTAAAAAAAAAAAAAAAGTGTAGTCTCTTTTAGATTAATCATTTTTTGGGTTGGAAGAATGAACCTATTTGAAGTGGTTGATTTCATATCAGAATTATTTAAAAAAAAAAAAAAAAATCATAGAATAAAAAATACTAACCGGAATTGCTTGCTATGTGGCAACCTTTGCCTCTTCTTCTTGCCTTCAACTGGAATATCATCAATATCGAAAAGCATCGATGAATCTAATGGAAAATCCAAATGCCTTTTCCTCCAAGCAGTGACAAACACAGAGGCAATCTGGGTCAATGGGCTACCAACCAATTTCTTGAATCTGTATCGTCTTGTGCCTGACAAAAACACAAGCAAGCCAATAAGAATAGCAAAAGCACATATGCCGTAGCCCCATTGACGCCCCAAATTGTCTTGTATGTACACAATAACGGTCACTGCGGCCAGTGAGCCCATGCTGATGAAGAAAAAGAACCAGTTGAAGAAGCTGGTCATTTGTTTTCTTTCTTCTGGGTCCGAGTCATCGAATTGGTCGGACCCAAATCCTGAGACACTCGATTTGAGCCCCCCAGTGCCTAGAGCGGTTAAGTAGAGTGCTGTGTACAGAACCACTAGTTGCATGCCGCTTGCTTGTATGCAAGATTGGCCGCTGCATTTTGGTGGCCTCAGGCTTGGAATTATTGTTGATATTGTCAAGACTGTCACTCCCTGAAAATATAACATAATAATTAATTAATTTTTTTTAATTTTTAAAAGATATATTAGGGGCTTATTGTTAGGGGTGTTCGCGGTGCGGTTCGGGCCCGTTTTTTCGTTTTTCACTTTAAACCGCGCGGGTAGGCGGTTTGGGAAATTAGAAACTGAAACCGCAAATTTGATAAGGAAAACCGCGACGGTTCAGGTTGGCGGTTTAGCGGTTTGGGCGGTTCGAGTCTACGGTTTGGATTATAAATTTTTTAAAGAAAATTTTGTGTGTTTTTACATCATAATTGAAGAGAAAAAAATACATAATTTTCATTTATACATTGTATATATTGTCACATGATCATTAAATATCTTAAATTTCATGGTTAAAGAAGAAGAAAAATATAAAATAATATCTAATTTGAACGCGGGTCGGCGGTTTAGGCGGTTCGGGTCGCAGTTTGAGTCAAAATTTACGATTTTGGGCGGTTCGGATCGCAGGTTGGGTCAAAACCGCACACCGACCCAAAATTTACGGTTCGGTTCAGATTGACCCGAAATCATTTTTAATTTTTTTTCCAAACCGTACGGTGCGGTTCGAGTCGGGTTGCGGTTTGACCCGAAACCGTGATCACCACTACTTATTGCAAAAGAACCACGAGACAATCATAGGTTATGGCCTTACAGCTGCTTGAACGGTAGCGAATATTGCAATGGTGAGATACCTGTAACAAGAACAAGGACATTGAAAATCGAGGATTAGAAGTTGAATTTGGATAAAGTCTGACGTGTGTTAAGTTTTTTTATAATATTTTAACATACGTGTATGAATAGTACTGAAAATTAAAATTCACTTATATATAAATTATATTTATCTAAAAACTTATCAGAAAACTTTCAGATCAACTAGTAAATCTTTGATGCAACAATGATATGAGTGACGTGGTACCACCAGCGAATTAAAAAATGACATGTATAATTTAATATTTATTTTTTAGTTGTTTTTTAATTTTTTAGCACGCGTGACAATGGATGATTGACTTGTTGCATGGATGACGTGGTACCATTGTTGCACCAACCGGATCAACAGTGAATTAAGTCCAAGGGAAATGACTATTGAGCCAGTTTTAGGAATGAAAACTAAACCTTCCGAGAAAGGTGTCAGCAACAAAGCCACCGAGCAAACAGAGCATGAAAGAAGTACCAAGGAAGTTGGTGACGGTGTTGGCAGCTCCAGCAGTGCCCAAATGCATAGTGCCAGCCAAATATGTCACCAGATTTACAGCAATACCAAGCGTTGTCAACCTCTCACATGCCTCGCCACCTAATAAGCATGAACAAAATAACAAGAAACAATATTAATTACTATATATATTCAATTAGGGACGACGAAGAAATGAATTTAAATGGGCTTATAAATTAGAGACCTAGAATCATGGCAGCGCTGGTCCAGCCGCCGGTCTTGGACCGCTCGGCCGGTCGGCCCTTGTAGTCCCAAGCATCTGGGAGGGACTTCCCTTCAGTTTTAGGAAGCTCACTCATGGTAACTATTAATATACTTTGGGACGATTGATGCAAATTTATGAAGGTCCCTTTTATAGAGGCAGGTGGAGGACCTTATGATAAAATGTTTCAATTGAAAAATGTAAAAATATATTAAATTTGATGGAAGTGACACATGTGACCTGTGTTAGGGTTAGTTTGATTGGAGAGTAATTCGTTATTATAATATGATAAAATGTTTCAACTGAATCAGATGTAGAGGACGACGAAAATGATGAAGATGTAATAATTAATTCGATCATGCTTATTGTTTCAAGCCTCTATAATAGTAACTCCCGCATTTATGATGACAATTTTATTCATCCCGATGATTTTAAATAATAGTTTTAGTTCAATGAATATATCCTTTAAAATTGCTAAAATTAACAAATTTATTATGCTAATTATTTTTTGTTTGAAAACTAAAACTTCATTGGATTCAAATTTATGTTATTATGCTAAAGGGTAAATTCAACATCCGTGTCTATCGAAAGAATTTTACATGTGATAATTAGTCAGCATTCGCGTCTATCGAAAGAATTTTACATATGATAATTACTCCGGACTTGATTCATTTGGTCACATAAGTCAAATATCAAAACATCTATTTTTCAATTATCATCAAACGCTTAAATGTCTATAAAAAATAACATACAAATGAATGTTATCTAATTCGATCCACGCATCGCGCGGGCTGTCGACTAATTCTTTGAAATTCTTAATTTATTTTTTTTAAATGCGTTGACATTTTTAATTTGGTTTTTGATATATAAGAATTTAGATGAGTTGAGTTGTGGTAGATTTAACAGTATGTCATTATTAAGATTCAAATATATATAAATTATTATTAAATAATTATCAATAATAATTTATTAAAAAAAAATTAGTATAAAATTCGCTCAACATCAAATCCAAGTCCTTTATTTATACTCACTTGATCTGATTGGAAATTGATGTGTTCATCTAAAGTTACTAGTAAAATGAGCTATTATTTAACCAATTGACCGAAGGTTATTTAGAGTTTCCTAATTATGGTAAATATAAAATATTTCTTTCTTTGTTTTTTTTTTAAATAAATGTGTTTTGCAATAGGCGAAGTATCAAAACAAAATCAAACATCTCAATTAAGTTGGTATCGCTGATCAAACCTAATTAAGGGTATTTGTTTCTTAATAACAAGCAGGATCGAGCTTGGAATAATCAAATTAAGAGCAGATTTAACATTGAATTTTTATATTAATGCTATAAATGTATATGGACATACCAAAAAATCATATTGATGACCAGCAAGCTGAACCTCAAGAAATGGGATATATATACATGCACTTCCATGCTGATTGATTTATTTATAAGTTTTCAAAGGTTTAAAAAAATAATTAATTGATGAGTGGTAAATGTATCACTATTTCTCACTTATTTGACCTAATATTTTGTATAGTTTCTTGAGTTTTATGAAAATTTTGATGTGTTTTGTGTTATTTTGTAGATAAATAAAGTTTCAGGACATTGTGGAGGTGATTTGGGGCCAAAATAGTGAAAAACGGACAAAAGGACATTTTCGTTATTTCGCGCGTCACGCCGCTCAAGCCCTTGGCGTCACGACGCCTAATGTGCGTCGATCCATGCTAACGTGCGCCGAGTCCACGTGTCAGAATCTGAGAAGTTTGACTTTGATAATGTGCGCCGTGCCACGTGTCACCATCACATCCGATCTGCTAACGTGCGCTGTGCCACGTGTCATCATCATACGGTACCAACAATCGTCATCGCCACGTGTCAGCCACGTCATCGTCCACATCACAAGTTGACCGAGTCAACATGCCATGTCACCGCCACGTCATCATCAGCCAATCACAGCGTGCCACGTGTCATCATTCTATGGTGCCGACAATCACTATCGCCACGTCAGCATAATCATTGAGTTGCCAGCCGTCTTGCCACGTGTCACCTTATCTCTTTATCCGAAATGCCACGTGTTAGATAAGAATCTGAAGCAGACGAACCAGAAGCCGCCACGTGTCGCGACGCGCAAAGCCTTGCGCGTCGCGACGCCCAGAGCCTACCGAGGCCTATAAATTCAGCTCGATGTTTCAGTTGTAGATGTATCTTCCTCTCTGAATTCTCTGATGTAAATAAAGAGTTTTCTATTTAGTTTCTTTTAAATTTTAGTTTTGTAATTAATTTTAATTACGTTATGTAATAATAGTAATTTACTTTTTTTACTTTTACAGTTTTTACTATTCAACATGAGGAGGTAACTTCCCCCTGCTAGGGTGAAAGGTAATTCTTTTACTATTGCTATTTAGATTAATCTCCCTTAAATATAATATATTCACTATTTAAAAATTGACTTAATGAGGATACCGCTATATTGGTCGGTTGGTAATTCATTTTAATCTGGTTTAAACCTGACTAAGCAAGGATACCGCCGGATTGGTCGGTTGGTAATTAAATTTTCTTACCGCCTATATGGCAGGTTTATTTTGGTTCCGCCTTTATGGCTGTGTTGGACTTAATTTGACTTAATCAGGTTACCGCCTATATGGCTGGTTGGTAAAATAATCACAAGTTAATATATTATATTAAGGGAGATATCTAAATTAGTAGTAGTAAAAGTTGATCATTTTACCTTAGCATTTTATTTTATTGTAATTTACTTTTCAGCTTTTACTTTACCGCAATTACTTTTCAGCATTTTTACTTTATGTATTACTTTTAGTTTTTACTAGCCCTAGTTATGTGTTGTAACTAAGTTAGTTATCTGGGGTTGTGATGAATTCTAATATCACCGGTTTATAAGGGGTTATTTTATAGTTTGGGTAATTTAAATGTTTACTTATTAAGTCTTAAGCTTAACGCGTCTTGTTAATTGACCACTAATAAGATTTATCTGGTAAATCTAAAATAAACTTGACAAAAGAATTTTAGGTTTCAGCCTTAGACTTAATAGCCCACGATCTTCCTTGAGGATAGATAACCCTTTAATAGATTTTCTTACAGGATACACATATACTTGTCGGGCGGGGGTAGCCATAATTGGAACTTAAACTTAATGAATTCAGGTAATTTGGTTGACATAGACATATGGTTCAATTGGATTATACTGGGTATTTGCGTCTGACCATCGACATAGACTTTCACATAATTTAGTGTTCAGGTTAGTAAACCGATTTATTATACAAACATGAAATAACCACTTCATCTTTTAAAAGATATTAGAAAGATTCACAACCATAGATAGTTTCATAATATTGAATTTTCTTAAACCTACTTTCGTGCAATTTTATTTACTTGTTTTTAAATTTAGAATTATCACCATTTCAAATCAATCAATCAACCTATTAGATACTAGTAATCATTTGACCTCATAAAATTAATAGATTATGTATTAAGTTCTCGTGAGATCGATACTTTTATACTACTTGAACGATACGTGCGCTTGCGTTATACGCGTGCGATTACGCACCGGTCATTAATTCATGGATCCACAGTTGTCAAGCCAAATCTGGAAAGTAGGATGACTTTTATGTAATACACAAAAACCAACAAGAACAGGTTGCTAGTGAATTTAAAATTTAAAAAACACGAAAATAATTAATAATCTATATAGTAAGAGATATTAAAGATGAAGAATATACTTTTAGCCATATTGTTAAAGATAGCTTGTTACCATCGAGATCTGATGGTACCAAGGGACTGATAAAAAATTAAGAAGTTTAGTCTTTTTCAAAATTAATAGGATTAAACATATTCAACTGTATATCATAGATAATATCGATTTGAAATATAACACTTAATTTCACAAATTTGGATCCAATACTGTGATGAATTATGTTAAGTTTTTCATAATCTTCAACCACACGTGTTTTAATAGTAATATGTGGTTATAATTTAATTATATTTAAATTATTATCTAATAATTATTAATTATAATTTATATATAAAAAAAAAAAAACAGCCCTAAACTCAATTTAACACGGAATTCAAGTCTTAATTTCACACAAGAGTACCTAAGAATCATTTTATTTGTAATAAACGAGAATCGTAATTCTGATCGTGAAAACTGTCAAATTGAATGAAGATAATCTCTTGAATTTACTTATCTGAGCCTTTAATATATATATATATATATATATTTTTTGTATTTTGTTATTGGTACGTGTGGGGCTAAGATCTAATGATATATTCTTTTATTGTATTTTAGTTTTGTATTGGCTTATCAAGAGAAATTAAAAGTGACAAATTAACTCCCTTGATAATTGATACTTGATACTATCCCCAAAAAAAAAAAGAAAGAAAGAAAGATAATACCAAGCAATTCTTCGTGTATTCTGATGTTTTAATTTGTCTTACACGTTAACACGTCATCCATATTCCATACAATGATGGTAATAAAGAATTCCTCGTAACGGTGGTATCACATCACCGATGCAACAATCTAATAAGAGAGACAATCTAATAAGAGAGAAATTCTTTAGTATCATCATTATATAGGTAATATGGTACCACCAATCAATAATTATGTAAATATTTTGTTAAATAAAATTATCATTTATTCAGACATAAATGAGTTTAAAAAAAGAAGAAGTAACTCAATGTTACCCTTTTTAAAATGACCTTTTTAACCTTTAAAATTGCATATCTAAAACAGCAAAACATAACTCAATTAATACTAATGCGTGTTTGTGATCTCTTGAGTTTTACATTTTGATTTTTTTTTCAACATAATCTACTCGATTGCATTAACGGATAAAATTTTCATCCGTAAAATCTAAAATTTCGTCAGTAACTTATTGACAATAGAAATTTTGTCGATAACAATTTAACAACAAACCGTTTACTAGCAAATTATTTTTTTATTGGTAATACTCATTTCTAAGAGGAAATTTCCGTCGGTATTTTTATTTTTATTTTTGTAATGCATCATAATATTTATTCTCATCCATTAATTGATTTTAAAAATATATAAGACGTCATATCACTTAAGATACAAACTACATCCAAACTATGTATTATAGCATCACTCTATATTATAATATTAAATTGTATCCCTCTATATTATAATATTGAATTGTACCATAGGTCTTCAATGTGTCCATACTTGATATGGAATCAAAAGTGGACATATATCTTTTAGACCTTTTTGAAGTTTAATAGAAAGTTGAATAGAGTTGTTATGTTTTTCTTTTTATCTTCTTCTCAATAAAAATGGCCCTAAAGTAGAAAAATTGATATTATGTTTCGGGTGTGTAAAATGTGAAGCCTTTATCCATCCGTTGGATAAGGGACACGTGGCGCAATCCTTACCGTTGTCCTAATTACATCAATTTGCTCATCATATATAAAGGGTGCTTAGGTTGAGAATTGGTAAGTTTTTGAGGTTAATTGTTTTACACATATTTTCTCCTATTATTTGGCTAAGTGTTAAGCCTTGTTCCTAGTTCAAGTTAGTGTAATCTTCAATTGGGAATTTGAGAGATTGACACTTTTAGAGATTATGGTTTATTGAGTGATTTGGGGAAATTAATGTTTGTAAACGGATTCAAGATTCTTGAGTAATCTTGAAATTGATTAGTGCAGCGAGCTCCTTGTTCCGGAGTTCAACGTGGATGTAGTCGGGAATTTTCCGGCGAACCACGGTAAAAATCTTGTGTTCTTGATTGGTCGATTGATTTGTGTGACGAACGATTTAGGGGCTAATAACCAACAGTGGTATCAGAGCTTATTAAGAATCCAGTGGGCCGAAAGAAAGAATCGGGAGGACCAAGATCAAACCGAAGATCCAGTCTCACTTTGTGGGCCTAACAAGAAACCCTAAAATCGATCATAACTGCCAAAGCAAGAACAGCTGCTGCCGATTCAAGACCAGCCGATCAAAACACAAACAGAAACTGCCGATCAAGACTGCCAAATACAATCACAAAGCACCGATCAAGATCAAAGAACCAAGAGGACTGCTCCTGAGTTGCCGATCAAGACTGCCAGAAAAAAAAATAACAGAGCTAGGACAGAGCAGCCGATCAAGACTACTATCAAGACCAGCCGATCAGAACACCACCAGAGCAGCCGATCAATCTTGCAAAACACGATCAAAGGCTGTTGAGAGATCTGGGATCAACCGACCAAGACTCAAAGAAAACTTAGCCACTGCCAATCAAAGAGATCAAAGAAGCTGCCAATTCAAGTCAAGATCCCAGAGACGAACTTACCTTGCAAGATTAGGTTTTCGGATCCCCAAATTGAAGATCCCAAACCGATCGACTTAGACCTCTGCTGAGTGAAGGAAAGAGCCGATCGAAAGCCCTAGAAGCGGTTAGGAAATTAATGTTTGTAAACGGATTCAAGACTGACCAAGGTAATTGTTGCCGAAATGAGCTGCAGTTGTTGGTAAAGTAATATTTTGCGTGAGATGAAATTTGGGAATTAATTGTCCGACTTTGGGAAGTTAAATTCTCTGTGTGAGTTGCAATTTGGGAACTATTTTTGCTGAAGTTGTGGGAAAGTAAGTTTAGATTTGAGGCTGAAATTTAAGAAATTAAGCTCTGTTGGAGTTGTTTGGGTGAGGAACTGTTGATTGAGTTTTGGGCTAGATTGGAGGAGTAATTGTCGTGAGTGATTGCGGAAGTGCTGTTGGGTGATTACTTGAAAAAGAAATAAAAAATGTCGACTATGAGACTCGACATTGGCACATTTGACGGAAAAGGGGATTTCACCACTTGGAAGAAGAAAATGAGGGTTTTTCTTTCCCACCATAATGTGGCCTTGGCGTTGGAACCCGATCTAGAAAAATGGCCAAAGACGGAAAAGGAAGCGAAGGCCGAAATCCTGGAAGAGGCTTACAACTTGATCTTCCTCCACTTGGGAGACTCAGTCATCAAAAGGTAGATGGAATGGACACTGCCATTCAACTCTGGGGTAAACTCGAATCTCTTTATTCTGTTGTTTCTGCTCCAAATTTAGTGTTCTTAAAAGGAAATTTGTTTAATTATAAGATGGGCACAAATAAGTCTATAGATGATAATTTGGATGAATTCACGAAAATGACTCAAATCCTTAAAGGAACTGACCAAGCCCTAGGAGACTCTAGCGAAGGTATGATTCTATTAAATACACTGCCTGAAGAATATAGTATCGTTAAGAACTCTCTACAGTACACAAGAGTTGTACCTAGGCTAGACTTGGTGATATCTGGTATAAGGGCTAGAGAGTTAGAACTTAGAACCAGTAGAAGAGGTGGCGCGAATCTATTCGTGAAAGGAAAAAGTGACAGGAAATATAATGGTCCTAATAATCATCAGACTAATAACCAAGAACCTAAAGGGAAGAAAAAAAATAAACAGGATAATAATAAGAATAGTGGGAAGAAGTGCTATCATTGTGGGAAGATGAGACATATTAAAAGGAACTGTTATAAGTTCATTAAGGAACAGAAAAATGAAGGCAGCGCTACTGTGGCTGCCGAAAAGGGGTCGATGTGCCTATCTGAGACATTGACTGTGTCTAGTGATCACATTAGTAGATAATGGATTCTGGACTCGGGTGTTCCTTTCACATGAGTCCGTATAGGGACTGGTTTGTCAACTTTAGAAATTCTGACCAAGGCACTGTGTATATGGGTAATGACAATACTTGTAGGATACAGGGAGTTAGAGACATAACACTTAAACTTCATGATGGTAAAGTTAGGATACTTACTGACGTTAGATATGTACCTGACTTGAAACGAAACCTGATATCACTAGGAACACTAGATGAATTAGGTTTTACATATAAAGCCCACCAAGGGAACATGCACATATCTAAGGGTAATGAAACTAATCCTAACTGGTATAAAAAGAAACGGATTGTATGTTCTAAATGGCCAACATGTATTATCGGAAAAACCCATTTCTGCTCTAACTTCTAATGTTGACATGAATAATATTTGGCACTTGAGACTTGGCCATATAGGCCAGAAAGGCATGCAGATACTCAGTAAGCATGGACAATTTGGAAAGGACCAGTTGAAGCCACTTGAGTTTTGTGAGATCTGTGTGTTGGGCAAACAGCACAGACAGAGCTTCCCAACTGGAATTCACTTGTCAAAAGCGAGCCTGGAGTATCTACATTGTGATCTATGGGGACCCGCAAAGGTCCAGACACATGAGGGTAAGATATATTTTCTCTCTATTGTTGATGACTACAGTAGGAAGGTATGAACATTCTTATTAAAATCAAAGGATGAAACCTTGACTAAATTTAAAGAATGGAAAGTGTTAGTAGAAAATCAAACTAGTAACAAAGTGAAAGTCTTGAGAACTGATAATGGCTTAGAATTTTGTAATACTGAGTTTGATCAATATTGTACTAGTGAGGGTATCCTGAGACATAGGACTGTGAGACACACCCCTCAACAGAATGGAGTTGCGGAAAGAATGAATAGAACCCTATTAGAAAAGATCAGATGTCTTTTATTTTCTTCCGAACTTCCGAGGCCTTTTTGGGGTGAGGCCCTCAATACTGCTACTCATTTGGTTAATCTTAGCCCAAATAGTTCTGTTCAGTTTAAGACCCCAGAAGAAATTTGGTCTGGTAGGGCTCAGAAGCTTGCCCACCTTAGAGTGTTTGGCTATGAAGCTTATGCTCACCAGTCCATAGGTAAACTTGAACCGAGGTCAATCAAGTGTGTTTTCCTAGGATATCAAGAAGGGGCAAAAGGGTATATGTTATGGGAAATGGAGTCACCTGGAGTCAAAATCATAGTTAGTCGGGGTGTTATATTCAATGAACTTTGTTTTCCATGTAAATCTACTAACAAGAATGCAGGTGCCTTAGAAAAGGATCTAGCAGATTTTGATCTTGCAGGTGGAGCTCAGATGCAGGTGGAGCCAGGGACATCAAGGACCACTGATCAAGTTGGTGACATGTCAGGCACGGAGACATCTGAGGACTCTCAACCTAGGAGAAATAACCCAGAGGATAACATAAATGATGTAGCAGAGATACAAGAACAAAGTGAAGAGGACACAGTGGATCAATTGGATCAAACTGAGCAGCATGATGAAACACCACAAGACACATTTGCCAACTACCAGCTAGCAAGAGACAGAAGTAGGAGGCATGTAAGGCCTCCTACCAGGTATGATTACTCAACTAATTATTTGTATTTCTGTGCATTAATACCAAGTCATGAAATTAATGGAATTGAGTCTGCTAGCTTAGGAGAGGCATTAAAGTCTACCCATAAACTTGAATGGGAAGCGGCCATGGAAGAGGATATGTCTTCTCTTAGGAAATCCAAACTTGGACTTTAGTTCCTAAACCTAAAAACCAGAAGTTGGTTGAGTGTAAGTGGTTGTTTAAGGTCAAAGAAGGACTTCTGCCTAGTGACCATGTTAGGTTTAAAGCCAGACTTGTAGCAAAAGGATTTACACAACGGGAAGAGGTAGACTATAATGAAATTTTCTCACATGTAGTTAAATTTAAAACTATTAGAATGATGTTAGCTCTAGTAGTGCAGTATAATCTTGAATTGGAACAATTGGATGTGAAAACTGCTTTTCTACATGGAGAATTAGAAGAGAAAATTTACATGTCTCAGCCTACAGGTTTTATAGATAAAAACCATCCTGAGTATGTTTGTCTGCTTAATAAATCCTTATATGGTCTTAAACAGTCACCTAGGCAATGGTAAAAAAGATTTGATACATTTGTGCTTAGTATTGGATTCATAAGGAGTAAATATGATAGTTGATTCTATTTCATGCTTGATGAAAAATGTCATGTGTATTTGTTATTGTATGTTGATGACATGCTTCTAATCTCTGAATCAATGAATGCTATTAACAATCTTAAGAAGCAGTTGAATAGTGAGTTTGACATGAAAGACCTAGGTAGTGCAAAGAGAATCCTAGGTATGACCATTGATAGAGATAGAGGTAAAATTGTCTTAAAATACATCAGTCTTCATATTTGCAAAAGGTAGCATCTAGATTTGGGGTAAGTGGCTGTAAACCTGTTAGTCAGCCTCTTGCGAGTCATTTTATTTTGTCTAAATCACAAAGTCCTACTAATAGGTCTGAGATGATAAAAATGGAAAATGTACCTTATGCAAATGCTATAGGTTCTGTGATGTATGCCATGATTAGTACTAGACCTGACTTGTCATACGCTGTATCTTTATTGAGTAGGTTTATGTCTAATCCAGGTGGAGCACATTGGAGTGCTTTGTAGTGGTTGTTAAGATACATAAATATAACTGTGGATTATGGCTTATGTTTTAACAGATCTAACGCTTTAGACTTGGTAGGGTATGTTGATTCTGATTTTGCAGGTGATAGAGACTCAAGAAAGTCAACTACAGCTTACTATTTCACACTTGGTGGAAATTGCATCAGCTGGAAGTCAAACCTGCAACCGTTGGTTACACTCTCAACTACCGAAGCGGAATATATAGCCATAACCGATGTGTTCAAGGAAGCAATTTGGCTTCAGGGTATCTTAACCGAAATACAACAGCTGCAGGGTAAGACAATTGTGTATTCTGACAGTCAGAGTGCAATATATTTGAGTAAGAATCAAGTACATCATGAGAGAACCAAACATGTGGATGTGAAGTATCATTTTGTGCGGGAAATCATCTCAAGTGGTAAGATTGAGATTAAGAAGGTTCCAACTGAAGATAACCCATCTGATATGGGGACAAAAATTGTGACTGCTACCAAACTCTCTCACTGTATGAAGCTGTTGCATGTGGGGTTGGCTGACCTTGCAGCCGACATGAACAATGATGGAAGTAGGTGAGTTTGCTGTGCTATCTTGGCCTTAATGTGTCCTTGTATATGGTTGGGAGTGATGTGTGTTTTTTGGCTTCAAGGTGGAGATTTTAAAATGTGAAGCCTTTATCCATCCGTTGGATAAGAGACACGTGACGCAATCCTTGCCGTTGTCCTAATTACATCAATTTGCTCATCATATATAAATGGTGCTTAGGTTGAGAATTAGTAAGTTTTTGAGGTTAATTATTTTACACATATTTTCTCCTATTATTTGGCTAAGTGTTAAGCCTTGTTCCTAGTCCAAGTTAGTGTAATCTTCAATTGAGAATTTGAGAGATTGACACTTTTAGAGATTATGGTTTATTGAGTGATTTGGGGAAATTAATGTTTGTAAACGGATTCAAGATTCTTGAGTAATCTTGAAATTGATTAGTGCAGCGAGCTCCTTATTCCAGAGTTCAACGTGGATGTAGTCGGGAATTTTCCGGCGAACCACGGTAAAAATTTTGTGTTCTTGATTGGTCGATTGATTTGTGTGACGAACGATTTAGGGGCTAATAATCAACATGGTGTATATGTTATCTCTCTCACAATAGCTGGATCCCACAACTATATGAGACCCAGCTGCTGTGAGAAAGATGTTATATATACCCGAAACATGATATACTGCTATATGCTGAGCTTATAAAGTAGCAATATGGGTTTGTTGTAACGACTTTAACGGTTTACTGTTCACATGAATCCCTTCAGTTGGATGCTATTGACACTCTAGCCCAGTAACATAACGAACTCAATAAATAAGCCCAATAAAGTTTGCAAATAAGCCCATTAACGCAACTAAAATTTATGCTCTTTGGAACTTTTCATTTTGCATTACATTAATTGTTGTACAATAAATTAAGGAGTAACTTTTCCACTTGGAAAATTAGTGATAGTGTCCTTGAGTAGTGAATATATAAAAAATTATTAATAGTATTATTTGTTCAAATAAACAAGTGGCGTTTAATAAAAAAAAATGCATTTCAGTAGGTGACTAATTGAGCCATATTCTATTCACCATTATCACTTTATCAATGAATTTTCTTCAACAAGTTTTCTTAGTGGAAAAACCTTGGATAAAGTGGGTCCAATAAAATAACATCTGTCATGCTACTATTAAACACATAGTACTGGTAAATGGGAAGAGCCGAGGTGATCATTGGAACCCCCGGACCTTCGTAGGAGCTCGGACATGACTCCGGAGTGGCGTCACTCCAAGGTTAGCTCACTCTGAATTCAAGACATTTCGAGGTTAATTGACTCCGATAGAAATTCATTCTGGAACACATTTACTCCGGAAATAATGGATTGGTCAAGGTACGAAATGGAGACACTCCAATACTTATACCAGCACTCTGGAGTATATGAGATCACATACCATAATCCAAAGTTAGTGGACGTTAATGACAATCAACTTAACTTAACATGCAAGTTTAGTTTAGCATGCATAATAACATGTATAATTACACCGAACTCTATATTGCAGCATGTCTTGTGATAAGTGTACTTCATGCACTATAAAACAGTTCAGTGATGGACAAATATCAATGTGAGGAATGAAATCTCCACTCACAATGGAAACATGAAACTATATAAGGTAACGAAAATTAAAAGAAATGATTTTGAACTCTAAATTCGAAAACTCTAATAAGAGAAAAATTAACTTGAATATTTAATTGCAAACTGAAATTAATAAGGAGGAAGATTCTAATCAGAATAAGTGCCACTATAAAGGACTTTATCCTTGGACTATAAAAGAAAAGCTCAATTCTAATTAGACTTTGACGAATCAAGCTCAAGACTTTTAAAGGTATAGATTCTCATCACTTTTCCCGCCTTGATAAGTGATTTGTCAAAATTATAAATAAATTCTTTTGAAATAAAAGATAATCCAAGAATAGGTAAGCATTTAATAGAAATCCTTTTGAAATGTGTTTTTACTAGAAATTGGCATTTAAAAAAAATCCTAAATGTTGATCTCTCAATACTTATTTATAGAGTGACTTCAGTGAAGTCCATCAATATATAACATCAAGTATTTTACTGCACTTATTAATTTAAGAAATAAAACCGAAAGTTGGTGCGGTCTGGACTTGTAGGCCAATTTATATTGTATTTTCTAAATTTATCCTTCAAAATACGTTTTTATGCTTTCGCCTATGTAACTTCAATAATTTAACCTAAAATCAAAAACACTTTCAAATTTTAAATCTCTAAATGTTTAGATCTGTAAAATTTGGCCCCTAATTTTTCAATTCTTGCGTAGGTTCGATAATATATTGTTGGAGCCTAATAAAACTATATATATATATATATATATATATTAAAATAAAAAAATTAAAATGAATCCCTTCAATTTTATTAAAATAATATAAATTTATTTATATTATATCTCTTCAATTAAAACAATATAATATTTTATTAAATTATATACTTTTTTTTTTAATTTCTCATCATTATCAAAACCTATAATTGTTTACTTATTAAAACCATATAATTAAACTGAGTACCTTCAACTTGATTAAAATAATATATATAAATTTAATTATATCTGAAGAGCCTTGAGAGAGAACTTATATTTTCACTATTCAATTTGTCACATAAATAATCAAATGGACATATAAAGAATGAAATTAGATGAGTCTTTTGGAGCTACTCTAAGAATGCCTTCACTTTTCAATAATATCGCATGAAAATAATTTTTATGACCTATTGCAAGTGAAACTAAAAGCTCCAAGTTTCAATAATCCTTAAAGTCAAGGCGGCTTTGGATTTTGGGAGGCCTAAACGAATTTATAAAATATGTGACCCCCTACCGGTAAGAGAGATTTTTTTGACTTCCTTATTGTAATGTATATGAACTTTTCTTATGTCTAGGGGTCCCTAATTTTGGCCCAATTGTAACACCAAAACCGTCATGATGTAATCATATATTTTCTTATGTATTTACGAGACACAGTCTAGTATTTAATTATGCATTATTAGCATGTACATTACTCGTATGAATTATTCTGGGATCGGGGGGTAATATTTTTCAATTTCGTGGTTGTATGGGCCAAATTTGGGCCAATGGCATTTCCGTCCATTTACCTTAGACCCAATATTGAATGTAGTCTAATACCTCCAAATAGTGTCTAGATCGATATTAGGCTGAAGTCCAGTTGACTTCCCAAAGCCCAATTCCGGTCAAACTTCACTTTCCAGATATATCCCACTAAAAGAGGTTTCTTTTCAAAATGTTAATTGTTCTCTGAACAATCAGCTGCCACAACACGGGAAGATAAAAGTTAAGCATGTTAGTGGACCCCACCCTCATTATTGAGACCCCATTTTTGTTGGGGTTTTATGGGGGGAATATCGGTAACGCAGCGGAATCGCGGAAAATCAAAATTTTTCGATTTCAAAATTTTTCTCGGATCAATTAAATAAACTTATTTATTTAATTATCCAATTATCAAATTCTGAAAAATTACACAAGAGATCAAATTTCTTGGTAATTACCGAATTGCCCCAAAACTTTGTAAATTGATTATTTTAGCCCAAAAATTATCAAATATAATTTTGGATGATTCTAAACCATTTCTAAAATGTTTTTCAACACATCTAATGCATCAAAATCAGATTTCACACAAATCCCTAATTTTTGAGTAATTGCCGCGAGCACCCCAAATTTTCAAGTAATTGTATTTTGGTCCCTTTTGTTTAAAACATGCCAAGATCAAATCCAATCAACCCAAAAATTTACATGCATCATATTCATACCATAATACATCACATATATGAAAAGCCCCAAATTTGGAGTGGATTATGAACCCTAATTTTTCAATTTCATCAAATTATCCAATTTCACCAAATTTACAAAATCCAACACTTTAATCCATTCAATACTTCACCAATCTAGCCTCACCACTTTGAAAAAACTCTAGAAAAATTCTAGGTCACCAAGAAGTGGCTTACCAACTCTAGAATGGCAACTTGATTTTCTAAAAATCAAAAGTGAAGCTTTGAAACTATTTCAAGCTTACTTACATGCATCAATCTTTCATTCAAGTTCACAACAACTAAAACACAAACTATAAGTAGAGAGACAACATCAAAGCAACACAAGATGAAGCTAAGCATGTTAGAAACATTTTTCATGTTGGAAGATTTGAAAGAAAACTTACAAAACCTTAAGATTTCCAAGCTTTTCCTTCTTTTCTTCAAACTTTTCTCTCAACTACTTTTGTGTTTCTTTTGTATCTAATGAACTTGTTTAACCCTAAAAGATGAAACAAAACAATATATACTTGCCCAAAAATGGCCTTGGCCGAAATTATGATGTATATATAATATCTAGATATTTTTGTTTCATTTAATTTTTGCTTTATCAACTTGCATTCTAAATCATTACACCTTTAATGAATTATTCAACAAGTCAACAATTGCAACTTAAAAAATATAACCATTATATTTAATTTAGGGTGATGGCCGAATATTATAAATAAAAAGGAAAATGGATATTTTCAATTTCAACAATTAAAACAAATATCCAAGGAAGTCAAATTCAATTTGACAACCTTCTCCTTTAAGTATAAAGTTAATAATTTACACTTATAATCATTTCCTAACTTTATCATTTGGTGAAATATTTATATTTTAATTATATTAATCATTTAACAATTAAATAATTAATTAATTAAATACAAATATCTCAAATATATGTATTATATTTACTTTAAATATTTCAAATACATATATTAATGATATATGTCAAATACCTTTATTTGACAATTTATTAATATGTATTTAATAATATCATATATTAAATACAAATACACATTAATTAAGAAATGACGGTTCGGCCCGTTCGCATGTATTTTTCGTTTAACGTTTAAACGATTTATAAATAATCATCATTATTCATAAAAGTTGCCCTAGTGCTCTACGAGTATATTTCATTAGTGAGACTCTCTAGATTCAGGTATATCCGTCACAAAATCCAATTTCGTGTCCATAACTTACCCACCCGTAAATTATGACGACCACAGATAAACTCACTGAATCATACAGGTCGAGGTCATTGCATACGTATAATCCCTCCGTCACAGGTATCCGGATAACACCAGAGATATATATGTAAACGTCAAATCTCTATAGGTATTATCCCGTCGACGTATCTATTAGCAATCTCTAAATAACATTAGGAACTTACTTCCGAAGTATACTGTGGCCACAGATTTAACAGACTGCTAATCATATATGGACTACCTATGCTCTGTACACAGAACTGACGGATCCTGTCTTGATACACACATGATATCATGAGGATCGATCCACACCCAACGAACATGCGGAGGTCTGATCTAAATAGATCGGTGACGTGACTGCCATCTAAGTGTGGAGGATGTCTCATACATCCACAGTGGTATCTCAAGTCGAAGGACCACTATGCTACTCAACCCGAGAAGATTCTTATTGACGTTGGTGTACCATCCATTAAGAATCTTCGGTGAGTCGTTCAATATTTATCTATTATAAACACCTACACGTCTATACGATTCTCCCTAGACTCATGGTTTATTGGGATAAACCATCGGACCAAGTCTCGATATACGACATGTACTGGTCTCAACGGATTTGACTAACCGACCCGTGTTAGTGAATCTTGACCAGGAACTATATTTGATAATATACATTTAACAGTGACACTTCCCAATGTCAATTACAAACTACCTTTGTAACTGTGTACTGTATTATATATTATCGGGCCTTTGTCTAATATATACATATCACTAAACAACATTTAATTTCAATCTAATCGTAATCAGATCGAATACGTATATAAAAACAAAAGGTGCAACCATAATTAAGTAATATTATGGAAAAATGGGATGTTCGTATTCATGAATCAGACATAAATACGGTCCGGATTGGCGCTCTGAGCACCAACCCCAACAATTTCTCCCACTTGCTCTTGTGCCAATCCACGGTATCATATACACATCTCAATGTGTATCATATACACATAGCCTTCAAAAGCTCACCTAGCACTTAAGAGGTAGGCAACAAGAAGTAAGTCCGCTATAACAAATTGAGTTTGTCAAACAAACTCCATCGTTTCCCATAGTCAGCATCATTCATATTTTGTAGAATCTAAATTATACATTAATATGACTTTGATGCTATATCATATTGTGCTACAACTACTGAGTTGTCCAAGTATTTTGGGATCAAATCCAAAATACTATGAAGACAACCGCAAGCACAACAACAATATAAAACTTCTAATTTATAAGGTCACTATGCAACTTCATAAGTCAATACTTCATAAGTTGCATCTAATTCCACTAAATAGTAGAATCTTTCGTGACACTCCCACTGCATCTTTTGTGACTCTTTATGACGTAGACTGTCTAACGTCATAATTAGTCTCAAAACTAATATGACCCTATTGGTTGCACACTGTATTCTCCATGAATTAGAAACTCGTTCTTAATATCTCAAAGATCACAAAGAACATGTTTCAAGATCCATCCTATGGTCTATAAGATATCAAAATAACTCGTAACAATTACGATTAAATCGATATCTACAATCGCACATTATAAAGTATTTATTATGTCATCATCAAATGATACATAAGATTGATTAGACATTCTAATCAATATCTCTTTCGAAAAAGGAATCATCCTTTACGAAAGATGAATACTTTATATAAGACACACAATAACTGTCAAACAGTTATACTAACTGTCATACAGATAACCTAGTTATGTCCTTTATTAGATCATATCTTATGTACGAATAATAGAAGTATCTCACAAGTCTCTTAGTTTTACATCTTATATAAAACTTTATATCAAATATAACAGAGACTACTCCCACTATTTTCACGGAGTAAAGAAGACTTAGGTAAATATTGTACCTCACAAATATCTCATCATTACTATAATAATGATAATGTTGCTAGAATATATAACACTAGAAAGTAATTTGTACGATCCCACTAACCCTTTAATCACATATGTATCCTCTATACTTTGACAAGATGAGACAATCTGACTAATGTCAAAAATATAGAACACAGATTTCCGGAAGACTTACCCGAGTCTACAATAGGCTTTATAAGCTAGCACACTAAATTGCGATCTCAGCAGAACACAAACTCTAGGGCCATTCCAGAATGAACTCTTCAAACAAAGAAATCACAACTGATCTCTTATATGAATAAGTCACTCAAAAACGCCACTTTGCATTCTTTAGCTAAAATGTACAGTTTAATATCAACATTAACCAATATATCTTTAATTGTTCAATTAGCGTGACTAGAGACAAGTTTTCTCAGAATCTACAATAGATGGCTGAGTATAACTTTTCTCACTGTCATACTATAAAGGTCAAACCTTTAATAAGCTCACACTACTTTCGCTGCGCAAACAATTAGCACATATCATGAACTAATTCATAATGAAAGCTTAATCAAGTTCAAAACTTGATCACAGTAAGCTATGAACAATCTTAGATCTATGGTTCAATAGTGAACTTCCAGAATCGATATCAAATATCGCTTCCATTATAAGTTATAGGATAATTTTCTTCGGTAAGAAAACAACATAATCATTAAGTATCAAATACTCGTAAATGATTCTATTATCCTATTAGACTTGTACGGAAGATGTATAAGGGTGTTTCATCTTATTAATTATGTAGTTCCAATTATAGATTATCATTCTCACATTTGACTTCAATAAGTCAAGTCTTTTCTACAATTGTTAACATATGATGTTACACACCAAGTAATAAAACGATTTTATTACTTAGAATCATAGGAAAGATATTTTATCAAATAGAATACAATATTCTATAAAATAAAATAAATGATAAACTTTTACTTATACCTCCAAGGCGTAAGTAATTTCCATTATATAACTATTATATAAAAGAAAGATTCAAATCTCAAACTTTTCAAGATTCAGATTTTCTACCTATACATATCATATATGTAACTGTGGAAATTAATGGAACCTAAATTAAAAGGATGAACTAGTGTTACTGGAGCATATCCCCAAGAGTATTGAAACTAATTTGGTAACATTCAATATCAAACGAATCAAATCATATAAGATTCGACTGCTCCCACTACTCAATTCCATCAAGATGGAATCGTGGAAGAATAGTATTGAATAAGAATCATATTCACTGAATAACCTTAGAACTAGTTGCTTTAAATTCATATGTTTGATCGTATAAAAGATCTTTGAACAGTTCAAAGACATTTAATGAATTTTAAGGATAGAGTTCTCATAAAACTTCAGATTGAATATATTTGAACAAGTAAAAAATGTTCAACCTACGTTTCATCAGAACAGATTGAAAGTTCTTGATCATTTCAAGACGTTCAATATGTGTTCTTTCAGAAACACGTAACTAAGTTATGACAATTCATAAACTAAGTTACGAAGTAAAGAAAACTACCTTAAACAATTACAATTTATTAAACTACATACATCCAATGTATCAGTTAAATAAATCTGGTGGTCCAATGACAATCACTGGTTAAACGAGATCTTAATCACCTTCCCGAATACAATATTCGTTAAATGGATAAGGATATGTGGTGTGATCTCGTATCAAACCATCCTTTACCATACGGAATAAGCATCTAATGCTTAAGTGATTAAACTCATAAAGCACCGTTCTAAATTATTTATTTTTACCGAATAATTTTTCTTAATGTTTATCTCTATGTCAATGACACTACTAGTTATTTTTAAAATATATAACAATTGTTTATAAAGAACAAGTAACTATCCAATACTCGCAAGTTCCGATATCAAATATCAAAACAATCGTTAACTAATATTTTTAAATAACTAGACGAGAGATCTGGTATCCAATACCTATAGTTGTAGTATTATGAAAATTGATATTTTCTATACACAACTATACACATCTCATTTCTTTAGCTTTACTATTTGCATTCAACTATTCACAACAATTGCAAATAATTGATTAGCAAATTGTGTCAGACACGTTGCCTCTAAAGGTCATTAAAGCTAAAAAATGTCATTACTAGATAAACAAATACCTAATGAGGCTTTCTTAATGTCAGTCAAGAATCTCGAGACATGAACTAATTCAAGTCAATTCTTACTGCATAAGAAACTATTCTCTCTAAAGTATTATATCCTAAAAGGGATATCTATCTAGATTATTTATCATGACTTAGAAACTAAGTCATTAACCATCTTGATTTTTGAAGAAAATCGGAACAATAGTTCCCGATGGTTTAGACCAATCTAATAATATCCTAGTCTAGTAGTATCTAGAACCTATTCTAGAAAAACTGCAGCCAATAGTCAAGTCAGATAACATATCAAAATATGTGTGCAGTGAATTAAAAGTTTAATTCTATCTAATATAGATTGAGGAAAACAAACAAGCGGCTATTTCCATAATAATACACACTGCTTAAGTTAAGGAATTTTTAAACTTAGCAGTGTCTCCCACTATTTTACGTAATACCGTAATCCCCAACGGAAAAATGAGAATTTAATAATTAAATCGAATTCCATAATGGGAAGAGGACCCCATGAATATATTTTGACTCACAGCAGAGGCACGGTCTCGCCTACGTATATTCACAGGTAGACAACTTATTGTCAATCACTCACTAGTGACTCCTGGGTTTCTGGTCCTGGTCGTTTCTCGTTGTCGCTGCTAAGGCAGGCCCACAAGGAGACGTACCAAGGTTAAACTCGTCAATGATAAACTCAAGTTACTTGCGTAACCCTGACAGCTAGGGCACGTTCAGGATTCCGCTTTCGCTTGAATTTATCTAGTATCTTATATACATCCGGCATAAATAAATCTCCATCGGCTACACCCTCACAACAGAGGCATGGTCTCAGGTGTAGTCACGGAAAAATATTTATAAACCGTATTGACAAGGCGAACTAAGAAACAAGTATTCCAAATACTAGTTACTTTAAAACCTTATTAAGCGGGGATATTCCATAAAAGATTCTTTTAATTTATTTAATCAAATTAAATAAATATATGCATGCAACAAGTAAAGAAAAGAACAAACATTAGATTTTAAAGGGCTAATCATATCAGGGTGTCCAGAATCAGACTCGCTCTGATACCATTTTGTTGGGGTTTTATGGGGGGAATATTGGTAACGCAGCGGAATCGCGGAAAATCAAAATTTTCCGATTTCAAAATTTTTCTCAGATCAATTAAATAAACTTATTTATTTAATTATCCAATTATCAAATTCTGAAAAATTACACAAGAGATCAAATTTCTTGGTAATTACCGAATTGCCCCAAAACTTTGTAAATTGATTATTTTAGCCCAAAAATTATCAAATATAATTTTGGATGATTCTAAACCATTTCTAAAATGTTTTTCAAAACATCTAATGCATCAAAATCAGATTTCAAACAAATCCCTAATTTTTGAGTAATTGCCGCGAGCACCCCAAATTTTCAAGTAATTGTATTTTGGTCCATTTTGTTCAAAACATGCCAAGATCAAATCTAATCAACCCAAAAATTTACATGCATCATATCATACCATAATACATCACATATATGAAAAGCCCCAAATTTGGAGAGGATTATGAACCCTAATTTTTCAATTTCATCAAATTATCCAATTTCACCAAATTTACAAAATCCAACACTTTAATCCATTCAATACTTCACCAATCTAGCCTCACCACTTTGAAACAACTCTAGAAAAATTCTAGGTCACCAAGGAGTGGCTTACCAACTCTAGAATGACAACTTGATTTTCTAAAAATCAAAAGTGAAGCTTTGAAACTATTTCAAGCTTACTTACATGCACCAATCTTTCATTCAAGTTCACAAAAACTAAAACAAAAACTATAAGTAGAGAGACAACATCAAAGCAACACAAGATGAAGCTAAGCATGTTAGAAATATTTTTCATGTTGGAAGATTTGAAAGAAAACTTACAAAACCTTAAGACTTCCAAGCTTTTCCTTCTTTTCTTCAAACTTTTCTCTCAACTACTTTTGTGTTTCTTTTGTATCTAATGAACTTGTTTAACCCTAAAAGATGAAACAAAACAATATATACTTGCCCAAAAATGGCCTTGGCCGAAATTGTGATGTATATATAATATCTAGATAGTTTTGTTTCATTTAATTTTTGCTTTATCAACTTGCATTCTAAATCATTACACCTTTAATGAATTATTCAACAAGTCAACAATTGCAACTTAAAAAATATAACCATTATATTTAATTTAGGGTGATGGCCGAATATTACAAATAAAAAGGAAAATGGATATTTTCAATTTCAACAATTAAAATAAATATCCAAGGAAGTCAAATTCAATTTGACAACCTTTTCCTTTAAGTATAAAGTCAATAATTTACACTTATAATCATTTCCTAACTTTATCATTTGGTGAGATATTTATATTTTAATTATATTAATCATTTAACAATTAAATAATTAATTAATTAAATACAAATATCTCAAATATATGTATTATATTTACTTTAAATATTTCAAATACATATATTAATGATATATGTCAAATACCTTTATTTGATAATTTATTAATGTGTATTTAATAATATCATATATTAAATACAAATACACATTAATTAAGAAATGACGGTTCGGCCCGTTCGCATGTATTTTTCGTTTAACGTTTAAACGATTTATAAATAATCATCATTATTCATAAAAGTTGCCCTAGTGCTCTACGAGTATATTTCATTAGTGAGACTCTCTAGATTCAGGTATATCCGTCACAAAATCCAATTTCGTGTCCATAACTTACCCACCCGTAAATTATGACGACCACGGATAAACTCACTGAATCATACAGGTCGAGGTCATTGCATATGTATAATCCCTCCGTCACAGGTATCCGGATAACACCAGAGATATATATGTAAACGTCAAATCTCTATAGGTATTATCCCGTCGACGTATCTATTAGCAATCTCTAAATAACATTAGGAACTTACTTCCGAAGTATACTGTGGCCACAGATTTAACAGACTGCTAATCATATATGGACTACCTATGCTCTGTACACAGAACTGACGGATCCTGTCTTGATACACACAGGATATCCTGAGGATCGATCCACACCCAACGAACAGGCGGAGGTCTGATCTAAATAGATCGGTGACGTGACTGCCATCTAAGTGTGGAGGATGTCTCATACATCCACAGTGGTATCTCAAGTCGAAGGACCACTATGCTACTCAACCCGAGAAGATTCTTATTGACGTTGATGTACCATCCATTAAGAATCTTCGGTGAGTCGTTCAGTGTTTATCTATTATAAACACCTACACGTCTATACGATTCTCCCTAGACTCATGGTTCATTGGGATAAACCATCAGATCAAGTCTCTATATACGACATGTACTGGTCTCAACGGATTTGACTAACCGACCCGTGTTAGTGAATCTTGACCAGAAACTATATTTGATAATATACATTTAACAGTGACACTTCCCAATGTCAATTACAAACTACCTTTGTAACTGTGTACTGCATTATATATTATCGGGCCTTTGTCTAATATATACATATCACTAAACAACATTTAATTTCAATCTAATCATAATCAGATCGAATACTTATATAAAAACAAGAGGTGCAACTATAATTAAGTAATATTATGGAAAAATAGGATGTTCGTATTCATGAATCAGACATAAATACGATCCGGATTGGCGCTCTGAGCACCAACCCCAACACTTTTTTGGTTGGAAGATCGCCTTTTGAGACCTATAAGAGGGAATATGATTCATAAGCATCCTCATTCTAACTTAAGCATTACAACTTTTAGCTTAATCATTCTCACCAGAACCCCCAAAACCTCCGACCATCTATACTATGGCACACCGCCCTCATGGCAGCCTACGGGGATCAAGGTAGCCTCAGATCTTGCTCATCATTCTATCTTATTTATCACTCATTTCCATTACTGACTTCAGCGTCGGAGTGCCAACGACACCCACCACACCGGTGGGTAGACTCTCCATGTTCACTTTACCTTTATTTTGCAGGATCGCTAGTGCCACTCTCTACAAATTCTCGATTGTGAACCTCGGGCAAAAACCAGCGTCTACAGTGGTACATTTAGATTTTACTAAATAACACATAATTTTTAGTATTTTGACCATAACTTGAGCTAACGATGTCCAATTTTAGTGATATTTATACCGACGGAAAGCTTAGACAAAGATATACAACTTTTATATTGAGAAATTTTCTAAATTTTGAATAGAAAGAGTTCAAAAACGTATATTTTCATGAGATGAATAGTGGAATTCATGAGTAATCTAGAATTATGAGTTGTGATCAACTAATATTATTATTTTAATTATAAAAAATATATCTCATTTTAAAATAATAAAATTAAAATGGGTCCCTTCAATTTTATTAAAATAATATAAATTTATATATATTATATCTCTTCTATTAAAATTATATAAATTTTTTTAATTAAATGAAATACTTTTTTTTTATTTCAAATCATTATCAATACTTATAATTATTTATTTATTAAAATCATATAACTAAATTGAGTACCTTCAACTTGATTAAAATAATATATATAAATTTAATTATATTTGAAGAGTCTCGGAAGAGAACTTATATTTTTACTATTCAATTTGTCACATAAATAATCAAATGGACATATAAAGAATGAAATTAGATGAGTCTTTTAGAGCAACTCTAAGGAGGCCTTCACTTTCCAATAATGTCTGCATGAAAATAATCTTTATGACCTATTGCAAGTGAAACTAAAAGCTCCAAGTTTCAATCATCCTTAAAGTCAAGGTGGCCATAGATTTTGGGAGGCCTAGACAAATTTATAAAATATGTGATCCCTATCGGTAAGAGAGATTTTTTTGGCTTCCTTATTGTAATGTATATAAATTTTTCTTATGCCTATGGGTCCCTAATTTTGGCCCAATTGTAACACCTTAACCGTCATGACGTAATTATATATTTTCTTGTATATTTACGAGACACGTTCTAGTATTTAATTATGAATTATTAGTGTGGACGCTGGTTTTCGCTCCAGGCCTACAATTGAGATTTCGGGAGGATGAGGCACTGGCGATCCTGCAAAACAAAGAATGTAGAGTGAGCGGGAGTACTGCCCACCGGTGTGGTGGGTGCCGGGGGCACTCCGACGCCCAAATCAGTAAAGGGACTAAAGAAAGTTATAATGGAGAGGGCAAGGTTAGATGCTACCTTGAACTCTGTAGGGTACCGTGAGGGTGGTAAGAATGAGAGGTTTAGAGAGCTATGGAGAGAGTAGTATTGGGCTATCAGTATGAGAGCTAGAAGTTCCTCCCATTTTCTCTTGGAGCCTTGTTCCTTATATATTCATGCTATAGTAACGTGTGCCTTTATTTCCTTTTGATTAATCGTCCGTTGGATCATGGTAACAATCAACTTTATGAGAAGCTATTACTACGTTTTGCCCGTTGTAGGCTGGAACGGATGGGTTATAAATGGTGTTTATGAGCCTGGGCGTTATGCTGACTAGCGTGGGGTGAGCCCCGGTTATGGTTTGGGCATGTGATATTTTACTGGGCCCGGGGTCTTATGTTGGAGAGTCTGGGGTGAGTTCAGTATTGGGCCTGAAGCAAAATGACGAAATTACTCATAGACCAAATTTGGCCCGTACAGTTTGTCCCCTAGTCTCTAAGTCAAGGTGTCATTGGCTTGAAGAGTACTTGACGCGTGTGTTATGAGGCCGCCCATTGATTGAACCAAACTGATGTCAAGTTATGAGCTTGACTCTACAAGTGTCATTAGGGAAGTACCCAGTCATCCGAGCCAGATGATGGTCGGGATAATTAACTTGACTCTACCAGAGCCATTGGGAAAGTACCCAATCAATTAGACCAGATGAAGGTCAGATTATAAGTCACACGATATGTGTGTTCCATGTCTACATCTTGACTCGTCATGAGTCCGTGAGGGATGTCCCCGGTCGACTGGACTAGATGAGACCAGGAAGTTGTAAGTCATACGACATGTGTAATCCATGTCTACAACTTGACTCGACATGAGTCCGTGGGGGATGTCCCCGGTCGACTGGACTAGATGAGACCAGGAAGTTGTAAGTCATACGACATGTGTAATCCATGTCTACAACTTGACTCGACATGAGTCCGTGGGGGATGTCCCCGGTCGATTGGACTAGATGAGACCAGGAAGTTGTAAGTCATACGACATGTGTAATCCATGTCTACAACTTGACTCGACATGAGTCCGTGGGGGATGTCCCCAGTCGACTGAACCAGATGATGGTCAGGACAATCTCCATACTACTGGTCAAGGACCAGGGGAGTCTTCAAATTTGTCTAGACCAGATGAAGGTCATGTACTGAACTCGACTCTACATGAGCCATTGGGGATGTCCCCAGTCGACTGAACCAGATGACGGTCAGAACAATCTCCATACTACTGGTCAAGGACCAGGGGAGTCTAAGCAAATTTTCATTCTACTACTCACGATGAAGGTCCAAGAAAGTCTACACTGCACACTCATGAAGGAAGTACATGGGAATCTAAACACTTCATTATATCTGATGAAGGTACACGAAAGTCTGTACTCCAGACATGATAAAGATTCATGAAGGTATTCATTCCTCATTCTACATGATCTAACTTGAGTCAATGATGGTCTTTACTCTTCTAGACCTGATGAAAGTCTATGAGAGTCTTTCCTTCACATACTACTAGACCATGAAACTACTGTCAAATGGACTATCAAATGGACCTGATGAAAGTTTATGAAGGTCATCATTCATTCTCTTGATGAGGGTTTATGAGACTACGGTCGAATGAACTTGTCGAATGAGCTTGATGAAGGTCCAAAGAGGTCATCACTTACTATAGTAAACCTGTCTGAGACTACTGTCAAATGAACACGATGAAGGTCCATGTGAATCTTCATTCTACCGGTAATTTTTCCATGTACCATGGGTTGATGGCGATCCACCTTGTCGTATGGGAATTGAACGAACAAGATTTTTTATCATCCCATATATGTAGAGTGGGACCATACGACATAATACTATAAGTGCAATTAAAATTAAAATTAATTGGAATAACGAAAGAACTTCATCCGACTATCATTGGGTTGTGTCGAGTGGACTTTTTATACCTTGCCTTTGTGCCTAGCCTTTATTTGTGTCCTACTGTGTGGCATATTCGTCTAATGTCTGGCTTGCATATTGGTCTCGTCGAATGGCACGTTCATATACTGTCTAGCCTTCATATTGGTCGAGTGGCACATATACACTGCCAAGCCTTCACATTGTTCTCATCGAGTGGAACGTCCATACATTGCCAATCTTTCACATTTGTCTCATCAAATGACACGTCCATACACTGCCAATCTTTCACATTTGACCCATCGAATGACACGTCCATACACTGCCAATCCTTCAAGTGTATTTCACCAAAAGGCTCGTACTGGAGAGCAGCGAAGCCGAGCCGGTGGCTCTGCTATTTCCGTTGTAACGAGATTCAGTCTCTGACTCGACGATGATGCTAGCGGTTGATGATTTATCAAATTCAGTGTCGACGGAGGGTACCCGAGCCGACAAATTGAAACTGTTATAATCTTGAGTAGAATTTAGCGAGTGGAGAAGCTGTGGGTCGCAGTGGAAACTTGGGTCGGGTATAGCTGAATGCGAGGACCGGTGGAAGCTCAGAGAAAGAAGAAAGCAAGCAACGTTTTTCAGAATCAGAATAATGACATGGGCTGTCGTCAAGCTTAAAAGGAATAATGACACGGTCTACATGCTTGCCCGTATTGCTTTAGCTGCTACTGTGTACTTTATTTGTAGGGTCTGTAATTGGTGGGTTGGAGCAGTCTTGGCTCACGGGGGAGTTTTGTGATTTCGGCTGCTGTTGTCCTATCTAATGGAAGCTGATTTTTGATGGCCACTGCCACTCTCTCTATTCAGGCGATGTGGGTTCTGGTTCGCCGAGTGCAGGAAGATTGGGCTATTGGCCTGTGCTTGGGTCTTTTAGTGCTTATGTTTTTCTTTCGATGTGGGAGAGCTTTTGGTTGCTTGATGGTTTGTGCCTTTCTTGCACCAATCGATGTGGGACTCAATGGTTTTTTGAAGCTGGTTTATTCCGCTGATGGGCTTTGTGCTCCTGTAGGACGCTTCCTAGCCTTCTTGGTTTGTTGATCTGTTGGGTGTTTGTGTGTGGGCTGTTCTTGTTGGGCTGGCCCTTTGCTTCCGCCTTCTGCTTCGGTTGGGCGTCCTTATTTTGGTGAAATCTGGGTGGTTTGCTAGCCCCTTCTCCAGTCGCATGATGTTCACGCATATGGGATGATTTGTCACTAAGCTTGGTAAATGTGATGCATCCCTTGTGCCCTCAGCATCCTCAATTTCTTTGGACGCGTTCTCGGTGGCTCTCGTGCCCTTGTTCTGCAATCTTCTACCCTAATTTTGTGAACCTTCTCCTTACTTCGACAATACACTTTTCTGATTCAATCCAGCAAGTCTGGTGACTCGACTGAATGATGATCCATGTTGGTATTTAATTACCGTGTGGTTCCCAGTCTGTTTTTTTTCAGATTTTGGGCAGCTTGTTTGCAATAAGCTATGTGGGATTGGTTTTGTCTTCAGCTCCTATCATGCTTCTCCTAAAATGACCGATGTGGGACTGCTAGCTTTTAATCGTGTGCTGATTCAATAAGGGCTGGTTGCTTATTTATGCTTGTTATTGCATGGGCTTGTTGTATGGGCTTTTCGATTTTGTTTAGGAAATAAGCCCACTCTACACGTGTCTTCTGTGTGTCAGTGCACCACTCAAAAACGTGGCTTTGTGATATTTTTCTATTTGCTCAATTTTCATTGGGCTTGCATTGGGCTCCAAATTTTGGCTTTCAATCTACTTGTTTCAACTTTGTGAGTGGGGGCTGCGTGCGCCAGGCTGTATGCATGGAGGTCGCGTGGCCATTTGTCATTTTCCTTTGCACGACGCATGTTTTTTTTTGGCCAATATTACTCGCTGCTTCCTTTACATGGGCTCGCTTCATGCAATTAACGGGAGTGGGCTGGATGTGGTTTCGACAATGTGAGCTTAGGCCTCTCGGATTTGGGCTCAAGCTTCGCTTTTGGAAAAAAAAAATGGCACGCGCATGTAACATATATTTGCAATTGTAGCATGACACTGATGCGTTTATAAAAATTAATTCGTGCATACATGGAGCTTATGTGATGGCTGTACGTGATGGTTACTGTGTGTAAGACCATGCATGAAGCTTGGTTATTAATGAACCGACATAACGAAGAATTGAAGATGTCTGGGCATGTTAAGAATGGAGGTCCAAAGACAGTCTACATTCTACTATTCTAGATGAAAGTACATGTGAATATATCCTCCACCCGACCTGTTAGAGGTCAGGATCATTCCCATACTACGGGTCAAAGGACCAAGGGAGTCAACGTGTCGTTTGGGGCCCACCCAATAACAATAGAATGAGGCTCGTATGATATGACATTATAAGTGTGTGAATTATTTAGAACAATAGAAATGACCTTATTCGACAGTTAACATATATGTAGTAAGGAATGTGATAAGTGTCTAGTCTCAGACGTGTAATGTCGATTGTGATCCTTGACAAGTGCCAAACCACATATTGTATGTTGATTGAGACATCCTCAACAAGTCTCAATCATACTTATGTCGAGTGAGACATCTCTTACAAGTCTCACTCCGTACTAATATAGTCTGGGACATTCATAAAATGTGTCAAGTCATACCTGATAATGTCGGCCGGGATGTCCACACTGAGTCTTCATTAGAGTATAGTCCATTGGGACATCCTTCTCAAGTCAGGTCATTGCTTCGTCGTATGAGATGAATGATAGGAAAATGGTTCCATTTAAGGGACGTGGCTTGTTCCTTTTGGAGGTCAATGAGACAATAGTCGAATGGAGTCGAAAGTTGATGGCGGTCTCTACTCGTAATGTGGAGAATATAATTATCTTCTCGTGTCGTCTGATTAACACGATAATCCAACCATGTAGCATGGAATTAAGGGCAACCATTCCAAGTAGCCTGGAATTTATGACAATCTAAGAGAATACTTCTTGGTTGATCGGGTATGTAGATTTGTCCAAATGATGGCAATTGTGCCGGCTCGACTCTTCCTCACTGGAGGCCTGACAGCGAGTAGGCATGACAAAATTGTCTTCTTGAACTCTTGAATTTCCTTGCACATGGTGGAGGTGGATTGTTGTGCTAGAACAATTGGGGAGATATGTTAAGTTCTTTCTCAAGTCAGTGGGTAGTTTTGTGGTAGAGGATGGTTGCTTGCCATATTATTGAATGTATCCAAGCTCCATCTGCCTTTGGAGGCTCGTACTGAAGCTTCACGTGGCTGAGTTTTCTTTCCTTAAAACTGATAGTCGTTCGTGGAGAATTGCCAACTGAGCGACCAAGTGATATAGTGTCTGTTTACTGAACGAAAGCTTTGTTTGCTATAAATCGCTAGGGCCCCACGGTGGGCGCCAAACTGTGGACGCTGGTTTTCGCTCCAGGCCTACAATTGAGATTTCGGGAGGATGTGGCACCGGCGATCCTGCAAAACAAAGAATGTAGAGTGAGCGGGAGTACTGCCCACCGGTGTGGTGGGTGCCGGGGGCACTCCGACGCCTAAATCAGTAAAGGGACTAAAGAAAGTTATAATGGAGAGGGCAATGTTAGATGCTACCTTGAACTCTGTAGGGTACCGTGATGGTGGTAAGAATGAGAGGTTTAGAGAGCTATGGAGAGAGTAGTATTGGGCTATCAATATGAGAGCTAGAAGTTCCTCCCCTTTTCTCTTGGAGCCTTGTTCCTTATATATTCATGCTATAGTAACGTGTGCCTTTATTGCCTTTTGATTAATCGTCCGTTGGATCATGGTAACAATCAACTTTATGAGGAGCTATTACTACGTTTTGCCCATTGTAGGCTGGAACGGATGAGTTATAAATGGTGTTTATGAGCCTGGGCGTTATGCTGACTGGCGTGGGGTGAGCCCCGGTTATGGTTTGGGCATGTGATATTTTACTGGGCCCGGGGTCTTATGTTGGAGAGTCTGGGGTGAGTTCAGTATTGGGCCTGAAGCAAAATGACGAAATTACTCATAGACCAAATTTGGCCCGTACAATTAGCATGTACATTACTCATATGAATTATTCCGGGATCAGAGGGTAACATTTTTCAGTTTCGTGATACAATCAGATTTTACTAAGTAACACCTAACTTTTAGTATTTTGACCATAACTTAAGCTAACGATGTCCGATTTTAGTGATATTTATACCGAAGGAAATCTTAGACCAAGATATACAACTTTTATATTGAGTATTTTTCTAAATTGTGAACATAAAGTGTTCAAAAAATAGTTTTTCATGAGATGAATAGTGAAATTCGTGAGTAATCTTGAATTATGACGTGTGATCAACTTATATTATTATTTTAATTATAAAATTTTTATCTCATATTAAAATAATAAAATTAAAATGGATCCTTTCAATTTTATTAAAATAATATAAATTTATTTAAATTATATATATTTTATTAAAATTATATAATTTTTTTTATTAAATTATATACTTTTTTTTTATTTCACATCATTATCAATACCTATAATTATTTATTTATTAAAATCATATAACTAAACTGAGTACCTTCAACTTGATTAAAATAATATATATAAATTTAATTATATTTGAAGAGTCTCGTAAGAGAACTTATATTTTCACTATTCAATTTGTCACATAAATAATCAAATGGACATATAAAGAAAAATTTGATGAGTCTTTTGGAGTTACTATAAGGAGGCCTTCACTTTCCAATAATGTCTGCATGAAAACAATCTTTATGACTTATTATAAGTGAAACTAAAAGCTCCAAGTTTCAATCATCCTTAAAGTCAATGTGGCCTTGGACTTTGGGAGGCCTAGACGAATTTATAAAATATGTGACCCCTATCGGTAACATAGATTTTTTTGGTTTCCGTATTGTAATGTATATGAACTTTTCTTAATTTTGGCCCAATTGTAACACCCTAACCGTCATGACGTAATCATATACATTCTTGTGTATTTACGAGATACATTTTAGTGTTTAATTATGTATTATTAACATATACATTACTCGTATAAATTATTCCGGGATTAAGGGTGATATTTTTCAGTTCCGTGGAACAATTATATTTTACTAAGTAACATCTAACTTTTAGTATTTTGACCATAACTTGAGCTAACGATGTAAAATTTTAGTGATATTTATACCGACGGAAAGCTTAGACCAATATATACTACTTTTACATTGAGTATTTTTCTAAATTTTCAACTGAAAGAGTTCAAAAATGTATATTTTCATGAGATGAATAGTGAAATTCGTGAGTAATCTAGAATTATGAAGTGTGATCAACTTATATTATTATTTTAATTATAAAAAATATATGTCTTATCCTATATAAACATTACTACCCACACTCTCTCTCTCACTTATTCCCATTTGAACGAATTCAAGCCTCCATTCTCTCTCAAGCTTCCATTTTTCTTTTTTCTCACGCAAGTGTGAGTCATATTGATAGTGTTGGAGTTGGTGCTTGGATCACCAATCCGAATTATGTATTGTACTTTTTATTATTTATTAATAAATAATTATATTTTCATTTCAAACCTTATTAATGGTAATGCCATTTTACATATTAGATTAATATATAAATATGCTAAGAATGACATCGACCATAGAATAGTCTTGTAGTAATATTGGACACTAAGTGGTCCAACATTGGGATAATATTACTATTAAAAACTATTCTTAAAGTAAATATTCATAGTCATTGGTTTTGGAATACTATCGAATTCCTATAACCTAGAAGACTAACACATGTCGTATATTGGAATTGGAGTTCCAATGGTTTAACCCGATGTACCATGAGCTTTAAAAGCTCGTATAGTCGTGTGGGTATTCATTGAACCGAATACTGAATGAGTTTATTAAAATGTCTAATAATTATATTTTTATATGTAGATATTTGATTGAAATACATAGAAATTGGATGAGCTCGGTGGATAGATTGAGTGTGGTACTTACGCTGGCTTTGTGTTAAACTTCCATATGCATTCGATGCAAGCTAGCTATGAAGAACTACATAATATATTACACACGACGAAGCATGATTTGAAGAAAGGGAACCCCACTATGTACCTCAATGGTGGAGCAAGCTTTTCAAAGACTTCTAAGAAGTCAAAGAAAATCAAAATGGGGTAGAAGAAGATTTCAAAGAAGAACTCCAAGAAGCGTAAAAGTGCAAGACCACATGTAGCTCGTGATGAATATCTACACTGTAAGAAGTCTGGACACTGGAAGAAGGACTTTCCAAAAATGAAAGGAAAATCAAGACCCTCATGTACGCTTTGTATTTTTCATATTATTCACATCTTATTAGCCTTAGATGCAAATAGTGGATGAGTGTTAGACACCGATAGTCATACTCATATTTGCAACTCCATGCAGGTCATGAGGGTTAAAAAAAGGCTAAATAAAGGGGAGATCCAGTTTAGAGTTGGCAATGGCGAGACATTGGATGTCAAGGCCATAAGAACGATTGTTATAGATCTCCAAAATGGATGTAAATTAGATTTACATGACTGTTATTATGTACCTTCCCTTATCAGACCAATAATATCACTACCGATATTAGATAAAAAAGGGATATAAAATAAACATTAAGGATGTAACTTCATGTTTATATGATAAAGATAAAAATTTGATATGTGAATGTTCTATATCTAACGGTCACTATATTTTGGAAACATATAGAAATGTCTTTAATGTAGAGAAAAATACAAGTAGAAGATCTGGATTATATAATACTGAATTATGAAATATGAGATTGGGCCACGTAGGTGTTAGACGTCTATCAAAATTGGTAAATTATGGTTTGATTGAAAATCTTACCTTAAATCCTTATCCGATTTGTGAGTCATGTATATAAGAGAAGATGACAAAAGCTCCATTTCTTGGTATTGGGCACTGTGTTGAAGATTTATTGGAACTAATATACAGTGATGTGTGTGGTCCATTAAATCATGACGCTCATGATGGTTCAACATACTTCGTGAATTTCACGGATGATAAGTCAAGATATGAATATGTCTATTTGATATATAAATCAGAAACATTTGAAAGTTCAAAATATTCCGAAACGAAATGGAAAAATAAACTGGTAAATTCATAAAGTGCTTTCGATCAGATTGATACGGTGAGTACATGAGTGACGAATTCAGAAATTATTTAAGAGAGAATGAAATTCTTGCCTAATATAGCCCACCAGGAACACCTCAACATAATGGTGTGTTTGAGTGAAGAAATCATACTTTATTGGATATGGTACGATCCATGATGAGCTATACAGATCTTCTATATTACCTTTGAGGTTACGCTTTACTTATTGCGACCCATATACTTAATAGGGTTCCATCGAAAGTAGTTTCTACGACCCCGTATCAAATATGATTCGGTAAAAATCCAAGTCTTAGATATTTTAAGATATTGGGTTGTCCTGCATACGTTAGAGTTGCGCAATGGGATAAACTAGCACCCAAGGGGTATAAATATAGGTTCGTTGGATATCCTGAAAACTCTTTGGAGTATCAATTCTATGATTCCGAGCAACGAAATATATTTGTTGTTCGCTTTGCTACTTTTCTTGAAAAGTAATTTTGAGAAATAGTGGGAATTATAGAGAGATTGAACTTGATGAGTTTGATCCCAATATTAAGGAACCAGAGATAGAACCAGCGATCCAACTAGGTGAAGGATCTACAACACATGTTTTACGTAAGTCGAATAGAATATCAAAGCCTCATGAGAGATTATTTTTAACATATGATGTGAGTCTTGATGTTTCCTCTTGGAGGAAATAAATCCGAATACGTATAAAGAAACGATATGGGATATTGATTCGGGAAAATGGCAGAAAGCCATGAAGTCCGAGATGGATTCTATGCATGACAATCAACTCTGGGACTTAGCTGAGCTTCCTGAAGGAGTTAAACCTATTGGTTGTAAATGAGTTTATAAAAGAAAGCGAATGCCCGATGGAATGGTGGAAACCCTTAAGGCCCGACTAGTAGAGAAAAGTTACACTCAAAATCTTGGGATATATTATAGGAAACATTTTCACCAGTAGTCATGCTAAAATCCATTAGGATTCTTTTAGCCATTGCTGCATATCACGACTACGAGATATGTCAGATGGATGTGAAAACCGCTTTCCTAAATGGATTCATTGAGGAGGATATCTATATGGAACAACCAAAAGGTTTCGTATTCAGTGAGAGTTCAAACTTGATTTGTAGGCTCCAGAAGTCTATTTATGGACTTAAACAGAAATTCCGAAGCGGGAATCGTCATTTTGATGAGATAATTATATTATCTGGATTCATAAAGAAGGAGGAAGAACCATTTGTTTATAAGAAAGTGAGCGAAAGCATGATAATTTTCCTATTTTTCTATATAGATGACATTCTTATCATTAGGAATGATATAAATATGATGTAAAGTGTGGAAGTTTACCTTTGTAAGAACTTCTCCATGAAAGACATGGGTGGAGCTTCCTATATACTAGGTATAAAGCTCTACTGGGATAGAGATAGGAAGCTTATAGGGTTGCCGCAAACGACGTACATAGATAAGCTATTAAAGAGGTACGATTTTACCAACTACAAGGCAATAAATGTACATTTCCAATATAGCAAACATCTTTTGAAGAAATTGGCACATCAGACTGTGGAAGAGAGATTTATGATGTCTAACTTGCCATATGCTTCTTGTATTGGAAGTATTATGTATGCTATGCTATGTACAAGAGCTGACATCAGTTTCAGCGTCAGTCTGACTAGCCGATATCAATATGATCCATGTAATGATCATTGTGTAGGGGTTTTTAGGGGGTGAGTCCGGTAACGCAGCGGAAGCGGTGAAAATCGTATTTTCAGATTTCAAAACTTTTTCTCGGATTAATTAAATAAACATATTTATTTAACATTCCAATAATCAAATTATGAAAATAAATTCAATAAATCATATTTAAGTGAATTTACCGAAATACTCTTACTTTGTATTTTTGTCCATTTCAGTCCGAAATTGATCTAATCAATTTTGAATGATTCTAAATCATTTCCAAGATGAACTTATGATGTTCAAAACATCAAAACACCAAAGCAACCAAAATCCCCAAAATCCAAGTCTTGGCCGAGAGCAACCATTTAGGTTCCATTTTGTGCATTTTGCACTTTCATGCTTCAAGACACATCCAAATGATATCCAATCAACATGAAACTTTATATGCATCATATACACCATAAATACACAACATATATGAAAATCCCCAAATTTGGAATTAGTCATGAACCCTAATTTTTCAATTTCCTCAAATTGGACAAATTAGACCAAATACATTAAATCAATTACTTCAATCATCATTCTTCCATCCAATCTAAGTCTCAACACAATGAAACAACTCAAGATCAAATCTAGGTCATTTAAGAGTGGGTCAATAACTCTAGATTAGCAACATGGTTTCCAAAACCTAAAAGAAAGTTTATTACTACAATAGTTATACACTTCTTCATTACACATGCTTCACACTTCACCAAAACTTCCAACAACAAAAACCACAAGGAACAAAGAAAGAACATCCCAAGAATGCCATATATTAAAGCCTAGAACCTAAGGAACAAATTCCTTACTAATAGCAAGTTCAAGAAACTTACTAAAAATCCAAGCTTTTTGATTTTTGTCTTTCTTTTCTCAAGCTTCCTTTGTCTTTCTTCAATGGAGTTTTATGTTTTAGTAAAGTGTATTAGGTTAAGTGTAAAGTGAAATGAAAATCAATATATACTTGTAACAAAAGTGCCTTCGCCGAAATTCACCTTAGCATTTACAAGTTTTGTAATTTCAATTTCATTTCAAAATTATGTAATCAACTTGCATAAATATCTTAATACAACTTTATTAGATATTTATTTAAGTCAACAAAAACAACTAACATCATTTACTTTAAATATCCTAACATAAGATATTTATATTTTAATTAATTTAATCATTTAACAATTAAATAATTAATTAATTAATCAAATACAAATATATTAAATATATGTATAATATTTACATTAAATATTAAAAACATATTCATTTAGGATAAAAGTCAAATAACTCATTTTGACTATTAATTAATGTGTATTTAAATTAATCAAGTATTAAATGTAAATACACAATAATTAGGCAAATGACTATCTAGTCCCTTTAGCACGTATCTTGCGTTTAACCTTTAAACGACTTTGTAAATAATCAATATTATTTATTAATGTTGCTCTAGTGCTCTACGAGTATGTTTCATTATTGAGACTCTCTAGATTCAGGTATATCCGTCACGAAATCAAATTTCATGTCCATAATCTATCCACCGTAGATTATGACGATCACGGATAATCTCGCTGAACCATACAGGTCGAGGTCATGGAAAATGTATAATTCCTCCGTCACAGGTATCCGGATAAATCCCAGAGATATAGATGTAAACGTCAAATCTCTATCGGGATTATCAAGTCGACTATTCTATTAGCAATCTCTAAAAGAATGTTTAGAACTAGCTTCTAAACTTTACCACGGGCCTATGGTTTTATCTGATTGCTAATCATATGGACTACCTATGCTTTGATACACAGAACTGACGGATCCTATCTTGATACACATAGGACACCCTGATGATCTATCTACACCCAACGAACAGGCGGAGGTCTGATCTAAATAGATCGGTGACGTGACTGCCATCTAAGTGTAGAAGATGTCTCATGTGCCCACAATGGCATCTCAAGTCTAAGAATCACAAGTGCTACTCAACCCAGAAGATTCTTATTGACGTGGTGTACCATCCATTAAGATCTTCAGTCGTTCAGTGTCTATCCGCTATAAACACCTACACGTCTATACTAGTCTCCAAGACTTATGGTTCATTGAGAAACCATTGGAATCATATATTCCAGTATACGACATGTACCGGTCTCAACGGGTTTACTATACTGACCAAGTAGTGTAAACCTTGACCAGGAACTGTCTGAGAATGACAACGTCATGATACTACTCAATGTCCGTTGCGACGCTTTTGCAACTGTATCATGACTAATCATTCTCGGGTCATTACATCTTTACCATATAGAAAGATAGATTATTATAGAAACTGCATATATTATTCAATAATAATGTTTTACAGAAGTATTATAACAGAAATACAACCGGGAATTGGCGCTCTGAGCACCAACCCCAACAAAATCCCCCACTTGCTCTAGTGCCAATATCGATTGTATCTAATACCCATCGACTCCACGTGTTTATCAAACAGCTTCGGAGGTATGGCCTTCGTCAGCGGCTGCTACATTATCTTCATCTCGGTACCTTGCACACGACAATATCCCCTCGTGACCGATCTCTCGAATGATGTGGTACTTGCGTTCCACATGCTTCGACTTCTGATGCGCCCTCGGTTCCTTTGCTTGTGCAATGGCTCCAGTATTATCACAGTATAACGGAATCGCATTCTCGATACTTGGGACAACTCCTAATTCTGTGATGAAGTTCTTTTTCCACACAGCCTCTTTTGCAGCTTCAATGCTGCAATATATTCGCCTCAGTGGTGGAATCAGCTGTCGATCCCTGTTTGGAACTCTTCCAACAAACTGCACCTCCGTTAAGGGTAAAGACAAATCCAAATGTAGACTTTCTATCATCGGGATCCGATTGGAAGTCGGAGTCCGTATACCCATTAACCTGCAGTTCGTTTCCTCCATAAACTATTAACTTATCCTTAGTACCTTTAAGATACTTTAGGATATGTTTAATGGCCATCCAATGGTCATTACCTGGATTGGACTGTTATCGACTAGTTACGCTAACAGCGAAACTGATATCAGGCCTCGTACATAACATGGCATACATTATGCTACCCAAACATGAAGCATAAGGTTGGTTAGACATTCTAACCTTCTCATCTTCTGTTTGTGGACACACATCTTCTTAGAAAGATGAATCCCATGTCTGAACGGTATGTTGCTGTCTTACAGTTACCAAAGCTATACCGTTCCAAGATCTTATCTACGTACGTTGGTTGGGATAACCCAATCAGCCTCATTTGTCTATCTCTATAGAGTTTTATCCCTAAAATATAGGAAGCTTCTCCCAGGTCCTTCATGGAGAATTCTTACAGAGGTACGCTTTGACGCCTTGCAACATACCTAAATCATTCCCAATGATTAGGATGTCATCAACATATAGGACTAAAAATACGACCATGCTCCCACTGGCCTTCTGATACACACAGGATTCTTCCGAATTCTTGAGAAAACCAGACGATCTAATAATCTCATCGAATCGAAGATTCCAACTTCATGAAGCTTGTTTAAGTCCATAAATGGACTTCTTAAGCTTACATACCATACCCGAGGTTTCGCTGGATGTGAAACCTTCGGCTATTCCATATAGATTTCTTCATCAAGAAATCCATTTAGAAAAGCCGTTTTGACATCCATTTGCCAAATCTCGTAGTCATGATACGCAGCTATAGAAAGTAAAATCCGGATAGACTTAAGCATTGCTACGCGAAAAAGTTTCATCGTAGTCGACGCCAGGTCGCTGCGTGTAACCTTTTGCTACCAGTCGGGCCTTGTAAGTTTCAACCTTACCGTCAGACCCGCGCTTCCTCTTGTAAACCCATTTACAACCGATAGGAACAATTCCTTCGGGAAGCGGAATCAAGTCCCAAACTTGATTTTCATGCATTGAGTCTATCTCGGATTTCATGGCACTTTGCCATTTCACGGAGTCGATGTCCACATCGATTCTCTATAGGTGAAAGGATCTGTCTCTTCAACTAAGAGAACATCCATACTCTTTTCTTGTATCAAATACAAGCGTTCAGGAGGTCTAGATACCCTTTCCGACCTACGGAGTGTGTGTATTGAAGGTCCTTCATCTACTTGAACTTCAGGTTCCTCTGTTGGCTCGTTGTTTTCAGGTTGGACTTCATCAAGCTCAACCTGTCTATGATTACCACCTTCTGACAAAAATTCTACTTCTAGAAATTTTGCGAAGTGAGCTACGAACACATTTCGATGCTCGGTATCATAGAACAGATATCCCCTCGTATTCGAAGGATATCCAACAAACCTAAACTTTTGCCCTCGAGGCGAAAGCTTATCTTGCTGAGTCACCCTGACATAGGCAGGACAACCCCAAACCTTAATATAATTAAGATTTGGTCTCCTACCGAACCATATCTGATACGGTGTCGTAGGAACAGCCTTTGAAGGAATCTTATTCAAAAGATGTACGGCTGTTAAGAGAGAGTAACCCCATAAGTAATAGGGCAAATATGTGAAACTCAACATCGATCGGACCATATCCAATAAAGTCCGATTTCTCCTTTTAGATACACCATTGTGTTGTGGTGTACCTGGAGGAGTATATTGAGCGAGAATCCCATTCTCCTTCATATAATCCATGAACTCACCACTCTTATATTCACCGCCTCGATCTGATTGAAGGCATTTAATATATTTACCCCCATTTGTTTTTCTACTTCATTGCGGAACTCTTTGAACTTCTCAAAGGTTTCCGATTTATGTCGCATCAAATACACATAACCGTACCGTGACAAATCATCGGTAAGGTAACGAAGTACGAATAACCACTGTGAGCAGTTTGACTTAGTGGACCACATACATCAGAATGTACGAGTTCCAGTAAGTTAGTGGCGCGGTGTCCAACACTAGAAAATGGGGCTTTGTTCATCTTACCATGAATACAGGATTCACAAGTTGGATAGGATTCAATGGTAAGATCTGATATCAAACCATTCCTAACCAATTGGGTAAGGCGTTTGACGCCAATGTGACCAAGTCTCATATGCCAAAGTTCAGTATTATTAATTACAGGTAAACTACGTTTATTAACTCCAGTACTTAATATATCTTTTGAAGTTTGCAATGTATAATGACCATGCTAGTTTGGACAACAAAGGATCTGAATATTATTACTATCATATAAATATAAAGAACTATTCTTAATATTAATACAAAAGCCTTCTGTATCCAATACAAAGTGATATAATATTAGCGACACATCCCGGTACAAAATGACAGTCATATAACAAAAGTGTCCCATTCGGCAATGAGATCTCGCATACTCCTACTGCAACTGCATCCAAAGAGTCTCCACTCCCGAACCGCAACTGTATCTCCCCGGGCTTCAGCCTCCTACTTTCCTTCAGCACCTGCAACGAATTGCAAATGTGAATGGGACAAGTAGAATCTAAAATCCAGTTGGATGTAACGGCTTCACAAGCCAAAGATAAATCAATAACTGGAAAAATAAAAGTACCTGATGTAGATGCTCTGTCTCTCCTCAGCTGGGCGATGTAATCAGGACAGTTCCTTTTCCAATGCCGACTTTGCCGCAGTGGTGGCATTTGTCTTCAGAAGCCCTTTTGGGCTTTGCAATCTTCGCCTGTTGTTGAGGACCAAAAGCCTTCTTCTTCTTCTTGCCTTTCTTGTTCTTTCCCTTGACCATCCTTGGGAAGAAGCCGAAAGAGAAGTAGTTCTAGGAGGGCGAGTCGGTACTCCCTACTAAGGTCATCTTCTGCCGTGAGCAACATCCTATGTAGCTCCTGATAGGTACAGACAGTCCCGTGCATGTTGAAGTACATCACGAACTGGCGAAATGAAGCTGGTAGTGAACCAAGAATGACACTCCTACCGAGAATGTCATTCAAGATGAGATTATGTTGCCTCAATTGATCGATCAAATCGATCATCTGAAGAACATATGGGCTAACACTCTACCCCTCATCCAGATGCGCATGGAACAGTTCCATGGCGACTTTGTGAACAATAACTTGTTCCTGGTTCTCAAACGATTGTCTCAATCGCGTCATCATACTATAGGAATCTAACATACCATAGTACTGTTGCTTGAGTTTCAGAGACAGTGAACTAAGTATGTATGATTTAACCCTTAAATCATCATCCTTCCAAGTTTCAAAAACTTGGCGTTCCTCCTCCGAAGCATCCGCACCCACTGCAAGGGGTAACAGACCCTCAAGAACATAACCCAGCTTTTCGGAATCGAGGACAATCCTCAAATCCAATTCCCAGTCTGCAAAGTTCTCAGCGCCTTTCAGTTTGTTCGCATCAAGCATACGCGCAAATTGATTTGTGGATTGTGCGGCCATCGCCAATCTATCATATAGATCACGAAAAACGGTTAGCAGAAATAAAGCAGTTTCATATAATATCAAAAGCATAAACTAGATCATGGATTTTTAATCTAATATGCCCCTCCCACTAAATCATGCAATACTGTAATCCCAAAACAGAATACAAATATTTAATAATTAAATTAAATACTAATAGTGAAAAGTGGATCCCGTGAATATTTCGGCTCACAGTAGAGGCACGGTCTCGCCTACGTATATTCATCAGGTAGACAACTCATTTGTCAATCATTCACTAATGACTCCTAAGTATCCGGTCCTGGCCGTTTCTCGATGTCGCTGCGAAGGCAGGCCCACAAGGAGACGTACCAAGGTTAAACTCGTCAATGATAAACTCAAATTACTTACGTAATCCTGACAGCTAGGGCACGTTCAGAATTTCGCTTTTACTTGAATTTACCTAGTATCTGATATACATCCGGTATAAATAAATCTTTATCGGCTACATCCTCACAGCAGAGGCACGGTCTCGGATGTAGTCACAAAGAAGTATTCATAAACCGTATTGACAAGAAGGACCATATAACATGCATCAAATACATAATTACATTCAAACCTTATTAATTAGGGATTTTCCGCTAAGTGTCATACACCCTAAATCTAACCAATTTAGATCCTAATAAGCATGCATAAAGTCAAGAAAACATGATTAAACATTGATTCAATGAAGGCTAATCATATTAGGTGGCCTAGAATCAGACTCCATTTTGTAGGGGTTTTTAGGGGGTGAGTCCGGTAACGCAGCGGAAGCGGTGAAAATCGTTTTTCAGATTTCAAAACTTTTTCTCGGATTAATTAAATAAACATATTTATTTAACATTCCAATAATCAAATTATGAAAATAAATTCAATAAATCATATTTAAGTGAATTTACCGAAATTACTCTTACTTTGTATTTTTGTCCATTTTAGTCCGAAATTGATCTAATCAATTTTGAATGATTCTAAATCATTTCCAAGATGAACTTGATGTTCAAAACATCAAAACACCAAAGCAACCAAAATCCCCAAAATCCAAGTCTTGGCCGAGAGCACCATTTAGGTTCCATTTTGTGCATTTTGCACTTTCATGCTTCAAGACACATCCAAATGATATCCAATCAACATGAAACTTTATATGCATCATATACACACATAAATACACAACATATATGAAAGCCCCCAAATTTGGAATTAGTCATGAACCCTAATTTTTCAATTTCCTCAAATTGGACAAATTAGACCAAATACATTAAATCAATTACTTCAATCATCATTCTTCCATCCAATACAAGTCTCAACACAATGAAACAACTCAAGATCAAATCTAGGTCATTTAAGAGTGGGTCAATAACTCTAGATTAGCAACATGGTTTCCAAAACCTTAAAAGAAAGTTTATTACTACAATAGTTATACACTTCCTTCATTACACATGCTTCACACTTCACCAAAACTTCCAACAACAAAAACCACAAGGAACAAAGAAAGAAACATCCCAAGAATGTCATATATTAAAGCCTATAACCTAAGGAACAAATTCCTTACTAATAGCAAGTTCAAGAAACTTACTAAAAATCCAACCTTTTTGATTTTTGTCTTTCTTTTCTCAAGCTTCCTTTGTCTTTCTTCAATGGAGTTTTATGTTTTAGTAAAGTGTATTAGGTTAAGTGTAAAGTGAAATGAAAATAAATATATACTTGTAACAAAAGTGCCTTGGCCGAAATTCACCTTAGCATTTACAAGTTTTGTAATTTCAATTTCATTTCAAAATTATGTAATCAACTTGCATAAATATCTTAATACAACTTTATTAGATATTTATTTAAGTCAACAAAAGCAACTAACATCATTTACTTTAAATATCCTAACATAAGATATTTATATTTTAATTAATTTAATCATTTAACAATTAAATAATTAATTAATTAATCAAATACAAATATATTAAATATATGTATAATATTTACATTAAATATTAAAAACATATATTCATTTAGGATAAAAGTCAAATAACTCATTTTGACTATTAATTAATGTGTATTTAAATTAATCAAGTATTAAATGTAAATACACAATAATTAGGCAAATGACTATCTAGTCCCTTTAGCACGTATCTTGCGTTTAACCTTTAAACGACTTTGTAAATAATCAATATTATTTATTAATGTTGCTCTAGTGCTCTACGAGTATGTTTCATTATTGAGACTTTCTAGATTCAGGTATATCCGTCACGAAATCAAATTTCATGTCCATAATCTATCCACCCGTAGATTATGACGATCACGGATAATCTCGCTGAACCATACAGGTCGAGGTCATGGAAAATGTATAATTCCTCCGTCACAGGTATCCGGATAAATCCCAGAGATATAGATGTAAATGTCAAATCTCTATCGGGATTATCAAGTCGACTATTCTATTATCAATCTCTAAAAGAATGTTTAGAACTAGCTTCTAGACTTTACCACGGGCCCATGGTTTTATCTGATTGCTAATCATATGGACTACCTATGCTCTGATACACAGAACTGACGGATCCTATCTTGATACACATAGGACACCCTGAGGATCTATCTACACCCAACGAACATGCGGAGGTCTGATCTAAATAGATCGGTGACGTGACTGCCATCTAAGTGTAGAAGATGTCTCATGTGCCCACAATGACATCTCAAGTCTAAGAATCACAAGTGCTACTCAACCCAAGAAGATTCTTATTGACGCTGGTGTACCATCCATTAAGAATCTTTGGTGAGTCGTTCAGTGTCTATCCGCTATAAACACCTACACGTCTATACTAGTCTCCAAGACTTATTATTCATTGAGAAACCATTGGAATCATATATTCCAGTATACGACATGTACCGGTCTCAACGGGTTTACTATACTGACCAAGTAGTGTAAACCTTGACCAGAAACTGTCTGAGAATGAAAACGTCATGATACTACTCAATGTCCGTTGCGACGCTTTTGCAACTGTATCATGACTAATCATTCTCGGGTCATTACGTCTTTACCATATAGAAAGATAGATTATATTATAGAAACTGCATATATTATTCATAATAATAATGTTTTACATAAGTATTTAACAGAAATACAATCGGGAATTGGCGCTCTGAGCACCAACCCCAACACATTGGACAACTGTGAAATATATCCTTAAATATCTTAAGGGTATTAAGGATAAATTTCTCATATACAAAGAAGATGAGTTACAAGTTAAGGGTTATACGGACTCCGACTTTCTGGGAGATATAGATGATAGACAGTTTACATCTAGATACATATTTACCCTTAATGGCAGTGCGGTTAGTTGGCGATATTCAAAGTAAGGCTTAACAACTGATTCCACCATTGAGGCAGAATTTATAGTAGTTTTAGAAGCTGCTAAAGAAGATGTTTGGATTAGAAATTTTATCACTGAACTTGGCGTTGTACTTAATATTGCGGATTTGATCCCACTGTACTGTGATAATAGCGGAGCCATTGCGTAGGCTAATGGGCCGAAGATGTATTCCAAGTCTAAACACGTGAAAAGGAAATATCTCATGATTAGAGAGATTATTGAACGTAAAGACATAGTGGTATTGAAAGTTCAAGGATTAGACAACATAGCAGACCCGCTTACTTAGGCCTTACCTTCTAAATTATTTGATAAACATGTGGAGGAGATGTGACTACAGTATCATCCAGATTGGCACTAAGTAAGTGGGAGTTTGTTGAAGTTGGTGCTTGGAGTGCCAATACAAATAATGTATTGTACATTTTATTATTTATTAATAAAATAACTACATTTTTATTTCAAACCTTATTAATGGTAATGTTATTTTGCATATTAGATTAATGTATAAATATGCTAAGAATGACATTGACCTTAGAATAGTCTTGTAGTAATACTAGACACTAGGTAGTCCGACATTGAGATAATATTACTATTATAAACTATTCTTAAAGTAAATATTTTTAGTCATTGGTTTTGGAATACGGTCAAATTCCTATAACCTAGAAGTCTAGCACATGTCGTATATTGAAATTGAAGTTCCAATGGTTTAACCCGATGTACCATGACCTTTGGAAGCTTATATAGACGTGTGGGTATTCGTTGGATCGAATACTGAATGATTTTAATATAATGTCTAATGATTATATTTTATATGTAGATATTTGGTTGAAATGGATAGAAATTGGATGAGCTCGGTGGATATATTGAGTGTGGAATACCGTAATAGAGTTTATGGAATCAGTAAAGTAACATATTGATACAGAAGATCGTGTTCGGTGTCCATGTATAAATTGTTTGAATTGGAAAAGGAAAAGGTTAGATGAAATTTTCAATATTTTATACATGTCGGAATATCACCAACTTACCGTACGTGAATTTATCATGGTGAGTAGTATATTTCTCAATCACGGTTTATTGATTCTGATGAAGGGAGTAGTGTTGGAGTTGGTGCTTGAACCGACAATATATATATATATGATAAGAATGACATCGACCTTAGAATAGTCATATAGTAATACTGGACACTTGGTGGCCGAACATTGAGATAATATTACTATTATAAACTATTCTTAAAGTAAATGATCATAGTCGTTAGTTTGGAATACGGTCGAATTCCTATTAGAATTGGAGTTCCAATGGTTTAACCCGATATACCATGAGCAAGAGAAGCTCGTATATACATGTGGGTATTCGTTGGTGCGAATACTGAATGACTTATATGTGATTCTTAATAATTGGAAGTACACACCACCGTCAATAGAAATCTCATCGAGTCGAGTAGCATATGCGATCCTTTTCACTATAGGATAACATTGATTTTGTGTGAGATCCTTCATACTTAGATGTCATGTATGTCAGAAACCTTTCATGGTCTGGCCTCTAGATGTTCGTTGGGTGTGGATCGATACACTCGTTAATCAAGTACGTATCAAGATAGGATCCGTCGGCCCATATGTGTAACATAAGGGGTTTAGGTATTCATGTGAGTAAGTCATGATTCTTATGACTTTGGAAAAAGCCAGTCACCTAATGTGGATCGGATTAGTTGTAAAGAATCGTGGACATTGTGGGACACAGGAACTGGGCGACGCATGCTGTCCCGGGCTCGCGGTCCGGTCGGGAGTACGGAGTAGCCATGGGGGACTGAACCGGAGAATGATGGAGTCGCCACTCGGTGTGAACCGGGAAAATGAGATTTAAGGCCGCACTCACCCCTCGCAAGGGAAGACCTCAAACCGTTGAGTTCAGAATGGTCCGTTACTTATGTCACTTGTAATGAAATGATTTATGTAATAATTTAACCAAGTTTAAGTAACACTTATTTCCAAGAGTATCATGCTTCTAAATTCACATGCATACATCAACAAGTTCATCACAACATGCAACATCTCATGGCAATCTCATGAACATTTCTCAATCATATGATATGGAAAACTAAAAACAACCTAATCATGCTTGAATATTATCTCATGAATATATTAACCAAATAACATGCTAACAGCCTAATCATGCTTGAATATCATCCCAAGAACACATAGAATGGATAAATGCAGGAATACAAATAATATGATTGGCTACATAATACAAGAAAGATCAACCAAGAGGCAATTATGCATGAATATGATGAGACAGACTCAGTTCAATGTGTGCGCGGTCGTGTAGCGTTCGTAAACGCGTTCGAACGGTAAACAGAAGGTTCGCGTTCATATAGCGTTTGAGAACGCGTTCGAATGGAACCGGACCTGATGCATGGTAAGACTAAGAAAGTGCGTATGCGTTCGCGTAGCGTTCGAGAACGCGTTCGAATGGAACCAGACCTGATGCATGCTAAGACTAAGAAAGTACGTGTGCGTTCGCGTAGCGTTTGTAAAACGCGTTCAAACGGGAAACAGAAGGTTCGCGTTCGTATAGCGTTCGATAACGCGTTCGAATGGATCCACACCTGATGAAACAAAATGCATGCGCGTTCGAGTAGCGTTTGTAAAACGCGTTCGAATGGAAAACAGAAGGGTCGCGTTCGTATAGCGTTTGATAACGCGTTCGAACAGGAACTGACCTGATGCACAAAATATGATGCAATACATACACAAAAAAACAAATAGCGAAATACGAGGCGCGGTGAATCATCGTGGCAAAGGATTTTAACCTCTTCAATTAGAGGACCTTTCATCACACTTTCTAAGCCCATGGGCTTATCTCATTGCATATAAAAATAAAGACAATAATATCAAACTTAGTATGCCCGATTGAACGTATCTCGCATTCAACCGAACACACATCAACGGGCGCGGAAAAGTATTGTGGTAAGGGGCTTTAAACCCCTCCCCATAGGGGATCTTTCATTCCACTTACTAAGCCCATGCGCTCGATTGAATCATGCATACAAAGAATTAAAAGCAATAATATCAAACTTAGTATGCCCGATTGAACGTATCTCGCATTCAACCGAACACACATCAACCGGCGCGTCAAAGCATTGTGGTAAGGGGCTTTAAACCCCTCCCCATATGGGATCTTTCATTCCACTTACTAAGCCCATGCGCTCGATTGAATCATGCATAAATAAGCAACATGCAGAATTCAAGTGACGAAAAATAAATAAACCAAAGCAACACAAAACAAAAGAGGGTGCCGTTTACTCAAGTGGTACGTGGAGTTGTATCCCGAGTACAGATCATACTACCGTCCATTCGGAATCGGCTATGAAATTTATGTCCGGGTTTCCATCCTATATACCACAAGAGGCGACACGTTTTCCATTTTCATTCAAGCCACAACATGCATCCACAAACTACTCTCATGCGAATGGAATTCAATAAACAATAAAAAAAAGACGAATATAAACTAATGAAAAAAATGCCCTCAGGTCTAACCTTTTAAATCACCTCTCGGATGTACGGTACACGATCGTCGGAAGGGTGGATGCTTCGCAACTCTTCCGGTTCACTGGTTCACTGCTCTCATTCGTTGTCTTACTATTTTGAGTCGTCGTTCCCCGTCTTTTGCAGCTGCTTTTGACTCCGATTTGCTGCCGTTGCTACTGTTTTGCTGTTGTATTTTAGTTACTGTTTTTGGATGTTTTGGCTACTGTTTTGGGTGTGATTTTCGGTGGTGTTATGGTGTGGTTCGAAGGCTGTTTTATGTGTGTGTTTAGGGCTGCTGTATGCGTGTTTTAGGGCTGCTGTATGGGCTGTTTTAGGAGGTGTAGTGGCTGCTATTTTCGGTTGTGGAGTGGGGGAGATGAAAGGGATTATTTGTGTTTTTCTTCTTGTTATTGCCGTGAGTGGCTAGGGCTCTTGGTGTGTTGTGATTTGTGTGAGTTGTGTGTATCTTATGTGTGTGAGCTAGGGGAAAGGGGTTGGAAATTCTTTTCTTCTTTTTTTTTTGTAATGGGCGTGCACTAGGGGATCAAAATACCTTGGAGAGGTGTTGTTTATATAGAGAATGGCTAGGGCTTCACCTTGTCTCATAATGAAGGGATTTGGCATTAAATGGAGGATTTGATTTGGTGTTGGACAAGGAAAGCAAGGGATTTGATGGGGGACAAATTTGGTTTAGATTAGGAATAAAATATTTTTAATTGGTTATGATTGATTTTAATTAGGCATGACATCTTTTTAATTTAGTATGTGATTTTGTTTAGTTAGGAAGTGGATTTATTTAATTGGGATGTGTTTTATGGGCTTTGGTGGGTTAATTGGGCTTGGGTGTGAGGCTAGCAGCAAAACCAGAATTACCGACACCGTTCGAACGCCTCCTCGAACGCGGCACAAACGCCCGCAATCTGTTTGACGTTCGAACGAAGTAACGAACGCAGCACGAACAAAAACAGTGAACTTTTGAAATGAACTTGATGACGTACTTATTCTGAATTTCCCCTTTCCGACGTCCGTTTCTCGTGACTTCCGTGACTTAAAAGGTAGTGCCTCCAAATGAGACTCATCATAGGGACTTATATGCAAAAATGCAGTGCCTACAGTCGCCACCACTTTGATGGGACTTGTTTAATGTGTAACAGTGACAATCCTATCAAAGTTATGCAATGCATTTTCAATTACCTGGCTCGCCAGCTGTCACTTGACTTACCATGTGTTGAGTTGAGTTGATTTGGGTGGTGAGGTGCTGCGACCCCTGGTTCATTCCCGAACCGTGCTGTGATGTGGTCCATTCCTGAACCGTTACCGTGAGATATCCATTCCCGAACTGTTACTGTGAGTTGTCCATTCCCGAACTGCTTCTGTAAGGTGGTCCATTCCCGAACCTTTACTGTGAGGTGGTTCATTTCCGAACCGTGCTTCCATTCTTGGAGTACCATTGGGGGCTTGTTCATTCCTGAACTCTACTCCATTCTTAGATTGCCATTCTCGGCTTGTTCATTCTTGAACTCTGTTCCATTCTTGGATTGCCATTCTCGGCTTATTCATTTTTGAACTCTGTTCCATTCTTGGATTGTCATTCTCGGCTTGTTATGCAATGGGTCTCAACCCTAGGACTCATCCCCAAAACTGATAGTGATGTGGGCCTCGACCCTGGGACTCATCCCCAAAACTGATGCTGAAGTGGGCCTCGGCCCTAACTGCTACTGATATGGGCCTCGCCCCCAGACTGATACTGATGTGGGCCTCGACCCTCGGGATTCATTCCTGGATTCATTCCAAAATTCTGAGAGATTCATTCCTTGGATTCGTTCCAAAATTCTGAGAGATTCATTCCCTGGATTCGTTCCAAACTCTGAGAGATTCATTCCCTGGATCCATTCCAAATTCTGAGAGATTCATTCCCTGGATTCGTTCCAAACTCTGAGAGATTCATTCCCTGGATCCATTCCAAATTCTGAGAGATTCATTCCCTGGATTCGTTCCAAACTCTGAGAGATTCATTCCCTGGATCCATTCCAAATTCTGATAGATTCATTCCCTGGATTCGTTCCAAATTCTGAGAGATTCATTCCCTGGATTCGTTCCAAACTCTGAGAGATTCATTCCCTGGATCCATTCCAAATTCTGAGAGATTCATTCCCTGGATTCGTTCCAAATTCTGAGAGATTCATTCCCTGGATTCGTTCCAAAATCTGAGAGATTCATTCCCTAGATTCATTCTAAATTCTGAGAGATTCATTCCCCGGATTCGTTCCTGAAACTGTACTGTTGCTGTTTCTGACTAGCTTGCCTTTGCTGCTTTTCTCTCTTTCTTTCTTCGAAACCTGTTATTACAAAGCAGAACAAACACGAAAGGATGCAAAATGTGTTACATGTATGCATGCATGAATGTTCCTATCCCGTCGGGTCAGGTCTTCTGTCAATTCTCTTGGTGACTGCTTAGCCTTCTCTTCCTTAGGTAAAGTACTGCTTCAATCTGTCTACACTAATTGGTTCTGTGAACTCATTCCCTTTCCAAGTCTAACATTTTTACTGCCTCTATTTCCCAATTTCTGAATGTCTATCTTATCTTTTCTATTTGCTTATTTCGAAGGTTCCCCGTGTTCATCACTGGATTCCATAGTACCAAGGTTGAATACTTTTCTCAAATATACTCATATTGCAGAAGAGATTCAGCTAATTGAACGTCTTTATTATCGTTGAGGAAAAGAGTTCGAACAAGTAACAAAATCAATGTCTTTTAAAAAAAACTGGATCAAATAGACTAGGAGGAACAACTCCATCATCTGCAGCACTTCCTTCTTCCTTGGCCTATGGTTCTTCACTGTCATCCATGTAAGAAGCTTGGTGGTTGAGGGTTTCGAGGACAAAGGTTTCAGGCAAGCCAAAGTTGATCATGGTGGTGGGACGGAGTGGTAATTTGGTAGAGGATTCCTGTGTGTGCTGGGTTGCTCTCTTTCTGGGTCAGATATTTTATGGGTGTCAATCAGGTCTTGGATCTCATGCCTAAGGCGGGGGCAGTTGTTAGTTTCATGACCCTTTTGCTGGTGAAAATAACAGAATAAGTTCAAGCCAAGGTAGTGCGGCACAGGGCTGGGGAGTGGTTTAGGTTCCAAGGGTTTCAGGAGTCCTTGCATCTTCAATTTCTCAAACACCTTTGATAGAGGTCTACCCAAGTTGGAGAAACGTCTGTTCCTGATGGTAGTGACCTCAGCACTGGAAGACTTGGCTTCAGGATGTCCCCCAAAATTCCTTCTATTCTGGCCATAAAACTTCCGGTTTTCCGCCTCCTCTTCTTCAATGTCCATGACAGTTTCCCTCAACTGTCGGAAATCAGCAATCATGGAGGTCATCCTCCTCAACTTGCTGTAGATCAAGGGCTTAGTGCCCTTGATGATCACTTTAATCTGGTCCTTCTCAGAGGGCCGAGTCTGCATTTTCAAAAGCTGGCTTCTCCAGCGATCCACATACTCTTTGAAACTTTCCTCTGGCTTCTGCTTAGTGTTCTCCAAATCACGGAGTGACAAGTCAATCTCTAAGTCTGTAACATACTGCTTCAGAAAAGCATCAGCTAGTTCCCTCCAATCTTCCTTAATCTTCTTCTCAATGCTATGATACCAAACCACAGGTGCCCCCTCGAGTGACATCCCAAACATCTTTTGGACTTGGCGCTGTGATAGGCCCATTGAACTCATGACTGAGACATATTGCTGCAGATGGACCCTCGGGTCTCCATTCCCATTGAACTTGGCCATGTCGGGCATTTTAAACTGCGCTGGCAGCTGTTCTCCGAAGGTCATTGCCTCATAATCTAGCAAATCCTCATTCTTACCCCTCATTTTGCGGGTAACTGTTTCAACCTGATCCCGAAGCTTCTGAAATTCTGCCTGAGACCCAGATACTCTGCCTGCTGCATACTCTGCCATATCATCATCAAAAGTGGGGATATCATCCCCAACCCATTCGAAGGCTCATCATGCCTCACATTCTCAGAATTTCCCCCAGCACGGGGCACATCCGTATTTGTCATGGCAGCAATCAAGGCTTGCAACTGTTCAGTAATCTTGGCGAAACCATTTTCCAACTGATCTATCCGGGATACCTCAATATCTGATTCACTCATGTCTGTTCTCAGTATTTTGGTGAGTCTTCCCTTTTTTCTAACCCAACGGGAATCTATGATGGCTTTCAGAACACAAGGGTTAACATGATGTATGTATGCATGGGGTGCATGAGATGCATGTAACATATATAACATACTAAATCAACTAAAATTTTCAAACAAGTCGGTCCATTATCATTTTAGAAGCTTTTGGGCTAATTGTTATAGGAATGAACTCGTCCCAGTTTAAATGGCCTAACGAGTTCACATCTCATGACAAATGGTCCAAATGGATCCAAACGATGATGTTCCCAAGCACAAGCATAAAAGAAAGATAATGCAAACATAGAGTAATAATTTCTACAGAATGGCCCATCAACATTTCAGAAGCTTTGGCCTAATGGTCATAAGGTACGAACTTGCCCCAGTTTAAATGGCCCAGCAAGTCCGCATTTCTGACAATGGTCCAACTGCATCCAAATGAGGATGGTCCACAAGCACATACTCAAGGAAATAATTGTTACTTTAACCATACAACCCCGGTCTATGGGTGGGTTCACAAGAGTGTAGACAAAAGCTCTCATCGGCGAAGGATGGCCCACAACTAGGTCTCCCAATCAAGGGTCCGAGCGACCAAGTGAGCGCACCCTTTTTATACACTAAGGTACGTGCCAATGAGCTATGGTGTGTGACGGACTGTCAAATGGATTTCCCGTTGTAGATTCCCCAGAGGGAAGGTGGAGCGAGGCTCACTTAAATACCCAAGCCTCTTAGGCTCTTATCGCTTGGTGTCAGGAATAAACAATGAGTCCTCCAAATTAGTCCATCACAATAGGCTACGAGTAGATGGCTATATAGGTGCCTTCACAGCTTTTCCTTCTAGAAAGGTAGTGAATGAAGGAAGACACCCAACCATTACCTAGCCTTAAAATGCCTTTGATTAAACCCCCATTTTATCCAATATAGACACGGTCAATTAAAACATAAATCCAAACATTACAAGACAATATTCGGGGCCGATTCTCTATCCCCAGTGAAGTAGCCAGACTGTGGGACACAGGAACTGGGCGACGCATGCTGTCCCGGGCTCGCGGCCCGGTCGGGAGTACGGAGTAGCCATGGCGGACTAAACCGGAGAATGATGGAGTCGCCACCCGGTGTGAACCGGGAAAATGAGATTTAAAGCCGCACTCACCCCTCGCAAGGGAAGACCTCAAACCGTTGGGTTCAGAATGGTCCCTTACTTATGTCCCTTGTAATGAAATGATTTATGTAATTTTAATCAAGTTTAAGTAACACTTATTTCCAAGAGTATCATGCTTCTAAATTCACATGCATACATCAACAAGTTCATCACAACATGCAACATCTCATGGCAATCTCATGAACATTTCTCAATCATATGATATGGAAAACTAAGAACAACCTAATCATGCTTGAATATTATCTCGGAATATATTAACCAAATAACATGCTAACAGCCTAATCATGCTTGAATATCATCCCAAGAACACATAGAATGGATAAATGCAGGAATACAAATAATATGATTGGCTACATAATACAAGAAAGATCAACCAAGAGGCAATTATGCATGAATATGATGAGACAGACTCAGTTCAGTGTGCGTGCGCTTCGTGTAGCGTTCGTAAACGCGTTCGAACGGTAAACAGAATGTTCGCGTTCGTATAGCGTTTGAGAACGCGTTCGAAATAGAACCAGACCTGATGCATGGTGGTAAGACTAAGAAAGTGCGTATGCGTTCGCGTAGCGTTCGAGAATGCGTTCGAACGGAACCAGACCTGATGCATGCTAAGACTAAAAAAGTGCGTGTGCGTTCGTGTAGCGTTTGTAAAATGCGTTCGAACGGGAAACAGAAGGTTCGCGTTCGTATAGCGTTCGATAACGCGTTCGAATGGATCCACACCTGATGAAACAAAATGCATGCGCGTTCGAGTAGCGTTTGTAAAACGCGTTCGAATGGAAAACAGAAGGGTCGCGTTCGTATATCGTTTGATAACGCGTTCGAACGGGAACTGACCTGATGCACAAAATGTGATGCAATACATACATAAAAAGCAAATAGCGAAATATGAGGCGCGGCGAATCATCGTGGCAAAGGATTTTAAACCTCTTCAATAGAGGACCTTTCATCACCTGCTAAGCCCATGCGCTTATCTCAATGCATATAAAAATAAAGACAATAATATCAAACTTAGTATGCCCGATTGAACGTATCTCGCATTCAACCGAACACACATCAACCGGCGCGGCAAAGCATTGTGGTAAGGGGTTTAAACCCCTCCCCATAGGGGATTTTTCATTCCATTACTAAGCTCATGCGCTCGATTGAATCATGCATACAAAGAATTAAAAGCAATAATATCAAACTTAGTATGCCCGATTGAACGTATCTCGCATTCAACCGAACACACATCAACCGGCGCGGCAAAGGCATTTGGTAAGGGGCTTTAAACCCCTCCCCATAGGGGATCTTTCATTCCACTTACTAGCCCATGCGCTCGATTGAATCATGCATAAATAAGCAACATGCAGAATTCAAGTGACGAAAAATAAATAAACAAAAGCAACACAAAACAAAAGAGGGTGCCGTTTACTTAAGTGTACGTGGAGTTGTATCCCGAGTACAGATCATACTACAGTCCATTCGGAATCGGCTATGAAATTTATGTCCGGATTTCCACCCTATATACCACAAGAGGCGACACGTTTTCCATTTTCATTCAAGCCACAACATTCATCCACAAACGACTCTAATGGGAATGGAATTCAATAAACAATCAAAAAAGACGAATATAAACTAATGAGAAAAGTGCCCTCAGGTCTAACCTTTTAAATCACCTCTCGGATGTACGGTACACGATCGTCGGAAGGGTGGATGCTCCGCAACTCTTCCGGTTCACTGGTTCACTGCTCTCATTCGTTGTCTTATTGTTTTGAGTCGTTGTTCCCCGTTTTTTGCTGCTGCTTTTGACTATGATTCGCTGCCGTTGCTACTGTTTTGCTGCTGTATTTTAGTTACTGTTTTTGGATGTTTTGGCTACTGTTTTGGGTGTGATTTTCGGTGGTGTTATGGTGTGGTTCGAGGGCTGTTTTATGTGTGTGTTTAGGGCTGCTGTGTGCATGTTTTGGCTGCTGTATGGGCTGTTTTAGGAGGTGTAGGGGCTGCTGTTTTCGGTTGTGGAGTGGGGGAGATGAAGGGGATTATTTGTGTTTTTCTTCTTGTTATTGCCATGAGTGGCTAGGGCTCTTGGTGTGTTGTGATTTGTGTGAGTTGTGTGTATCTTATGTGTGTGAGCTAGGGGAAAGGGGTTGGAAATCTTTTCTTCTTTTTTTGTAATGGGCGTGCACTAGAGGATCAGAATGCCTTGGAGAGGTGTTGTTATACAGAGAATGGCTAGGGCTTCACCTTGTCTCACAAGGAAGGGATTTGGCATTAAAGGGAGGATTTGATTTGGTGTTAGACAAGGAAAACAAGGGATTTGATGGGGGACAAATTTGGTTTAGATTAGGAATATATATTTTTAATTGGTTATGATTGATTTTAATTAGGCATGACATCTTTTTAATTTAGTATGTGATTTTGTTTAGTTAGGAAGTGGATTTATTTAATTGGGATGTGTTTTATGGGCTTTGGTGGGTTAATTGGGCTTGGGTGTGAGGCTAGCAGCAAAACCAGAATTACCGACACCGTTCGAACGCGGCCCAAACGCCCGCAATCTGTTTGACGTTCGAACAAAGTAACGAACGCAGCACGAACGAAAACAATGAACTTGTGAAATGAACTTGATGACGTACTTATTCTGAATTTCCCTTCCGACGTCCGTTTCTCGTGACTCCGTGACTTAAAAGGTAGTGCCTCCAAATGAGACTCATCATAGTGACTTAAATGCAAAAATGCAGTGCCTACAGACATGTTGACATGAGATGTGCACCTCCAAAACTTGACGGTGTATTCTATATTTCCTAAGCATAAATCGGATAGCCTACGACGTAAGGATTGATAAACATATGTGATGACCTCGACTTGTATAGTTCAGAATGGTCATTTGTGTTCTTCCCGAATTCGAAGGTGGCTGAATTATGTACACATTATCTAGGCTTATATGAAGAATGTGTCTGGACTTAGAGAGTCCCATTATATGAAGTGTACTCGTTGATCACTTGGGTAGCTGATAATTTTTTATAATAAATAATATTCGATATTATAATTATCATCTAAGATAATTAAATGTTATTGGATAACATTGATTATTTACTTTGACCTAATTGGATTAATTGAATTAATCCAAAATTACACAAAGGCTTTGTCGTAATTTCATAAATATGTCTACCATTTGAGGATATTATGGTAATTATAAATATGTAATAAAAGGTGTATTTAGTTTGATTTAATTGGATTAAATCAAAATGATAGACATGTAACTAATCCATTAATTAAACTTTGTCTTAATTTAATTGGATTAAATCAAAATGGTAGATAAAGGTGATTAGTCACACCTAATTATACATATTTGGAAAAATTATATCAAGCTCACACAAAAGTTGATTAAAACTTTTATTAATTAAAAATTGCCTAAGTTTTGCTATAAATAACAAGCTTGAGCAAATGTTTTAATCAAGCTTAAGAAAGCTAAAACAAGTAATTCCTAGGGAAGTTAGCCTAAGAAAGAGAAGTGTTTAGATAAGTTTTGGAAGATCTCTACAATATTTAAACAATGAGAAATCAAGATTGGATCTTGGAGTGAAGCTCACTAGCATTGGAATCAAGATTGGATCTTGGAGTCAAGCTTGCTAAACCTTGGAAGTTCTCCAACCATTTCAACAAAAGAGAAGGAGATTGGATCTTTGTATCAAGCTTGCTAGGTAAAATTTGATCTTTTCTTAAGCTATGTTCTTCATTAGTGAGTTTTCATTAGTGACACATATAGTGATGAATTATGTATTAGATGCATAATAACATAGCTTAAAGTTGAAATTAGGCTAATGAATTGTGTTAGGATGCTTTGGAAGTATAAACACAATATGCTTGTAATTGTGTCAAAATGTTTATGTTAGACATAGACATAAAATTAGAGTTTGGAACTATAGATAATAGCTTGGAGCTAAGACTACCATTCTAGAATCACTTGACCACATTTGGGTGACATAGAATTGTTAATGAGTCATTTCATTGTGGGATTCTATTTTGGTTTTTAATTTGATTTAAAAAATGATATATATATATATATATGTTTGTTGTATAACATGTGTTGTGGTTGATTTTGAAATTAAAATTATTTCGGGTGATTTTAAAATGTGTTTAAGGTTTTAGAAATTTAAAAAAAAAATGTAAAACAGAAGCTGCTTCAGTGCAGCGCATGCTGCTCCAGTTTTATCACGATTTATTTTTTCCGGACTCTGATTTTTCCCTAAACACTCGTAATGGAATATGATATTTTATTAAAATATTTTAAAAATACACCCATGCTAAATATCCATGGGTTAAACCCACTTCCGCTGCACGGAGCACTGATTCGACCATAGGGGTTCCACATCCGCCCCAACATGTAGCTCCTTTAAGTATTCTTCAAGCTAGGTATGTTTCCCTTTTTTTTTTTTTTTTTGGAGTTTTGAATTTTACTTGATGAACTTGCTTTCCCTAAATTCAAATTTGATAAATTTTAAGTTCAAATTTGGTTTAATTTATATGTTTAAGCTTAGTAGAGTTGTTATTTATGTTAATGGAGATATTATGCCGTGGATTAATGAGCTAATTGAGTTGAATGCCAAATTTTGATATTGGGTCTCTTAGGGCCGAAAGTTGAGCATGATAGAGGAGTGGGATTTTCTTTGATTTAGTATGAAATTGTGACTATATACATGCTATAAGGGTGATTATGTTTAGTATTGCTTAAGAAATCTCAAGAGGAAAATATGATAATTGGCCGAATTGGTCATAGGCTGTAATAATGGTTGATTTTGTGCGTTTTGGTTGATAATATTATGCTATAAGTGTTAAATATATTGGAATTATCAAATATGGTTGAGGATCATGCTTGGCCGAATACATGGGAAATGGTAAGGTTAATTCTATGCCTTGGTGGTGATCTGAACATCATGTTTTGAACATTGAATGAAAAATTACTATTGTGTGGGTCAATGTGATATGTTGTATGAGTTTTTGTGTGTGTGGCCGATAGCCTTTTTAATGGAAATGATGGTAGAATTAAGTTTGATAACATTATATGACAATGTGAAATGTTTGATATGCTGATGATGATTATGAAAGATGATTAATGCATGGATAATTAAAATATGTTTGGTGGTAACTAAGCTTATGACTGGTTGTGATTATGCATTCTAATTACATTTGAAGTCAAGCTTATAATTCAAGTCTCAATTTCTAGTTGAATTTTATAAAATAATATTTGTTATGTTTTAAATATACATTTATGATCATGTTTTACAAGTACGTTTAACTAAGTAATTTAAATATATGCTTTATGTTATGAATTATAGATATGTTTTATGTTTGGGATTTAAGTATATGTTTATGCATATGAGATAACATGTTAAACTTAAGTTATAGTTTACGTTATTGGATCTTAGAATATAATTGCTATATTCGAGTTAGGTTATGATTAAAGTTTATGTTCTCAAGTTTATGATTTTAGGTTATGAATCCAGTTTATATTTTTAGCTTACGTTTCAGGTTGTACAACACATTGCATGTTTAAAAGTTACAATTCAATTTATGAATTTAGTCTACGTCTTCACTTTATTGTTCAAGAAAGCTTTACATGTTAAAATTCACGGATGCTTTCGGTATTATAGTTCTTATATGTCTCTTAGTTTGCCATTACGTCATGATTTCAAGCACATATGTATAAACCATGATCAAACTTAGACAGATAGTGGGTGACATGATTTATGTATGAATTGAGTTCGGTCCAAGCCACTTCGGGTTTAGGAAGTCTAAAGCCACGGTTATGGGTGGTTTGGTACAACTGTACATAAATATTAGGTTATGCATATATAAATATATGTATATATGTACTAAGTTAGTAGTATATCATTAGTGTATGTGATATGATAAATTGCATTATGATATATGAGTCATTTGACAACGCTTGATGATTTTCTAATGTATTGTATGATGTGTCTGACTAGTGAGCTTCTGATTAAAAGATGATGGATGAAGATGTATTTTGTAATGTATCCGATATGTGAAAAGGTACTTCTGTTCTCTACTCTTATGTTATTCATGTTTTTTGTTCTTATGCTACTCTTAATTGATGTTTTGATGATATTGATGGTTTATGATTTTTGAATGATCAATAAGTAAAGATTTTAGAAAACATGTTCTGATCACTAATGATAAATGAATATTTTCGTCTCGGCGCTTGTTATATATTTTGATGTTTTATGATTATGATTATGTTTCCGCTGAAATGCTTGTTAATGGTATGTTTCCGCCCCAGGGCGCTTGTTATGGGTTGTGACTATTGAAAAATAGCTAACCCATTACTCTGTCGACATGGTCCTGTTTTGTACACTATTCGGTTAGGACACGCGACTTGGGTAATGGACGCTCGATAAATATTTTGAAAAGATTGTTTATAAAAGAATTATTTTGAATATATGCATCGATTGTCGCTCATGTATACAAAAGACTTATTTTTGACTAAGGCATACTTAGCATTTTGAAGAAAGAATGATTTCAAAAGAATTACGTTTTGAGAGAGATACATCTAATTTCGTTTATGATATGACATAATATGATATATTTCCGTCATGACACTTGTATTATGTTTTTATGATTTTATGGTTTTTGAATCCGTTGTGATGCTTGTTTAAGGTTTTGTCCAACTGTAGTGGATTGACCCGCTACCCTATGTCGACATGTGCTTGTTTCCTTCATTGTCCAGTCTTTACGTGCGATTCGGTCATTGGATGTTTGTTATATTTTGCCCAGTTGAGTGGTCCTGGGTGCTTGTTATATTTCATTCAGTTGAGTTGGTCCTAGACGCTTGATAAAGATTTACGAGTAATACAGTTTTCGAATTTGATTCTGTTTACAACAAATGAGTTTTATAATTAATGGGTTTTCAAAATGATTTGAAAGTGATTGTCTGTGTTGAATCTACGTTTGTAAGAGTGAATCGATAGATCAATTGTGATTGTTTGTCCTATATTGAACTTGAGAATATATGAAATTGCTTGCACAAGAGTTGTGTTCGTTATATGTGAATGTGTATTGGTATTGATTGATGATTCTAAGTGTATAGACAACACATATGGATGCTTATGAATTATCATCATTGTTCTGGTGTATTTTGAGAAATATACAATTGTTGTAAGTTATATAACATTCTTTACGCTTGGAATTTGAGTATATAGAAGTATTGGTGTTGGAAGCAATGGTTATATGAAGGACTTGAGAATTAATATAAGTTAAGTTTTCTGAAATTGTACAAGTATGTATAAAGGGCTAATTAAGTGTAAAGATCATATATCTTGAGTCGCAAGTTACAAATATTAAAAACAAACATGCTACTATTCAACGGTAGAATTAAACTGCTCCACAGTATGTGAATAGAAGAAAAAAGAGCATGTTGTAAGAGTTGATCCAAAATTGAAGCAAGTCTCTTGTAGGTTCTTTGGGTTCCCATGACACATCCATCCAGAAAGCAATTTCCATAAAGAATTAGCAAAACATGCCAAGAATATATATATATATATATAGAGAGAGAGAAAGAGTCACTCTCATCTTTGTTTAGCTGTTGTGTCCTTATCTGTATCATAACTAATAAGAGATGTGGGTTGGTGCTAAATGCACTACCTATCACTATAGGTTTTCCGGCTTTTATTTTTCTTGCCGTCGAGGCCATTATTGTCAATCTTCATTTTAATATACCTTCTGTTGCTGTAAAGCTTGGGGAATTAAGGGGAAAATACTAATTTGGATTGATGTTAATAAATGAGAAAAATTAGTATGACATCTAGAACCAAATTTTATTTTATGTGTATATATATATATATATATATATATATATATTATATATATATATATATATATATCCTTTCTGTGCTCTGAGCTTCGCAATAATATTAATAATAATTGACCTAATTAATGTTAGATTTTTAATATTTTAAGAATGGATAACTAGGCCCACTATTATAAGAATATAGTCGAGTTGGTTTTCAAATATTTTAATAAAAAATTTGTTATCGGGTTTGAGTCTTGAGGAGGTAAGGAGTTAAAAATATATTTAACCTAAAAAAAAATTAGACTTCACTGTTTTAAAAATGAACAGTTAATTATTTTGTTTTGTGAATTCTATTTTTGGGATTTCCTAAGAAGCCTAAAACCGTACGACTTCTTCCAATTCAATTGAAGCAAAAAAGCTTCTTCGATTTAGTCTACATATATGTCAAAATGACATAAATATGCTTAACAAAATAGAATAATAATAAGTATTGTCACTCAAAAAATAAAAATAAAAAAATGAAAAAAGCATGAGGTGTGGGAAGTCAAAATTTGGCCTTTTTTTTGTAACTTTAAACTAAATATCTCCCAAAATATAAAGTGTTTTAAGAAAAAAAATTAGATATTATTGATTTATAAATCATAAGTTTTAAAACAAGTATTATTGTCGAAATATTTCGATAAAAAAAATAAAAATAAAAATCATAAGTTTTAAAACAAGTATTATTGTCGAAATATTTCGCAAAAAAAACAAAAAAACTGACCCTTACATTTATAAGTTACAAATAAGTTATTTTCAAACATTCATATCTATTTCATCCAGACTTCAAATCATAATTCTTTAAAATACTACATAAAGTTAACATTCATGCTTACAAATTTTATCAAAGTATCTCTCTCAAATTAGGACTTTCACAAGGACTAAATCAGACCCAAAGTTACTATATGTCTTAACAATCACAATCACAGTCACAATCATATTCACACATACAATTCAGTCATAATGTCCGTATACACAATACTCAATCATATTTATTAGTTACACAATGACAATTACAAATACTCAATTATATTTTTTTTTATTCAAAATGCGAGTCATTTACATAATATTCAGTCACATTTCTTAGTTACAATGATAGTTACAAATTTTCAACACAGTTACAATGTCATTTTACATATTAAAAAAATTTAAATATGTCAAACCCTTAAAAATCATTGTTTACGTTAACATTGAATATTTCACTGTTAACGTAAACAGTGACATAGAAATATATTTGAAGTCTAATCCTAAAAAAATTATAAATAGTGAAAATTTAACTGTTTATAATGAATAATAATTTTAAAAAAAATAATGCGTTTAAAAAAAATATATAATATTGGAATGATGATGGGTAAAATATGGATATAAATATGGTGAGTCAACTTAGGATTATAGTTTAAATTAAATAGAAACAATCTTAGAAAATTAGGACTACTTATGAAACTCATTAACGGCTTGTCATTTTTAATAATTAGTCATGGTGTAAAGGATTTTTTTTTTTTAAAAAAATAGTTCTCTATTCTATTTTTTTTTTGTTGATAAAAATACAAACATTAGTGTACTATAATATTCACCAATACTCTTATTTCCATCGTAGTATAGATGAAATTTGCTCACGTTGAGGGATGGCAAAATCCCCCATGAGAATGGAGCCTGTGGGCCTAGTACGTTACAGAGATAATGAGATAATTTTTTATATTTATTAGTTAGATGTGTCGGGTATGGATATTGGCATTCAAATTATAACAGATGTAAAATCTTCATGTGAATAAGGACCTGTATAGAGGCCTTTAAGTTAGGATTGGATACGTGATCAAATTTTTATACCCCTTGGTTGAACGGATTAGGTACATATATTGATATTCTCGTATCATACCAAACTTGATTGTCATCCCTACTCACTACATGATTTAAATATTCATTTCTTAAACGGTAAAATTTTAGTTGTCCATTTTAAAGGGGAAAATGAGTAAAATCCTCTGATTTTTTGTGAAATTAAACGAAACCTCCCTCAAGCTTAAAAATTTCAAATTTTAGCATAAGATATTCATAGTCTCGAGGTTAGGATTCCATTCATTTCAAAATTTGGGATGATTTTTCGTCTCGGTTCAGAAAATCGATCAGTATTTTAGATGATTTTCCGTCTGGAATCATAATTAGGATAGATGGGATGAGACCTATTTTGGATAAGATGTCACGATTGTCATTCCTACATTATGTTTTACATTAAGAATTAAAATATTTATAACAAAATTATATGCAAAGGGTTTTATTTAATTTTAAAATATTAGGGGAGCTTCAGTTAATTTCATCAAATATGAGACAAATTTTAGGAATATGATGTCCTAATCTTGGATGATTAGGATATAAAATACTAAAACCAGACTTGTGATTAAATGAAGCCGGGTAATCCAGCAATGAGTGAGGTGCACAGGATTATAAATCAAATACAACAAGCCTTGTATAATTTGTGCTATATAGATCGACAGACTGAAGCAAGGGTATGAACATTTGCCGATCCCCACCTCAGAAGCATCCACAAATTTGCCTAAGAGTTTCTTTTGTCTGCTAGCTAAACTTCAAGAACACAACAAATAGCCATGGGCGACCCTGAATTTTAAGATATTGTATGAGGGTTTTTAAAATATGTGATCCTATTTTATAAAAGAAATATTTTTTCACTTTCTTATTGTAATGAGTATAAAATTTTCTTAGATTTGGAGCTCCTAATTTTGGTCTAAATTTAGAGATAGTAGCTGACGCTTGTTTGGACCGACCTTATGACCACTCATGCATATGGGTGACTTAATTATTCTCATGAAAAATGATAAATACACTAAATGAAGATTAAATTTCTCACAAAATACCGGTACTTTGTGTTCCAGAATAATTTTAGTTACAAAATACCAATACTTTGTGATTAATTTTAATCCACATTTAGTCCATATATCACTCCTCATTAATTATATATTACATCATTGAAACCGACTCATGCTCCTTAAACCCTATAAAAGTCCCTAACCCTTAACAATTCTCTACAACAATCTCAAATACTGCTCGTACTTACAACCCAAAAATAAGCCAGTAGGATTTTAGAGATGGGTTCAAAAACCTCAGCTTCACTTGCTCTCTTTCTCGCAGTCAACGTTCTCTTCTTTGCCCTAGTCACTGCGTGTGGCTCTTGCCCTTCTCCTAACCGGCCAAATCCAAATCCAAATTCAAATCCAAATCCAAATCCAAATCCCAGCCCATCAAGGGCTTCCTGCCCCAGGGATGCCCTAAAACTAGGAGTATGCGCCAACGTGCTTAGTGGTTTGCTCAATGTCACTATTGGCAAACCCCCCGTAGCTCCATGCTGCACTCTTATTCAAGGCCTTGCTGATCTGGAGGCAGCCGTTTGCCTTTGCACCACCATCAGAGCCAACATTTTGGGCATTAGCCTTAACATCCCACTTTCACTCAGCCTTCTTTTGAACGTCTGTTCAAAGAATGTGCCCCCAGGCTTCCAGTGTGCTTAACGATCTTATATATTTCCTTTTCTGTCTCCGGCTGTGGCTTTTACATGTTCTGGGATATTTGTATGTGGTCTAAGCGGTAATTTTCTGTTTAATTTCACTTTATACAGTGGTTTGATTGTGAGGTGACAGTGAATAAGATTGATTTACTTACCCAAGTATTGTTGTTTTCTTATGTATTTTAATTGGAAATGAAGATGATATATTTTTTGGGGTCAAATCCAATGTCCCAACTTCTTCTGCAAAAATCTAATCCATAGTTTTAAGTACGCAGTGACTGACATAAATTTCAAATCACATAAGATTGTATTATTTTATTCTTTATGGTTGCCAAGAAATGGAAACTGAAAGTAGGGGGTGTATTAATCAGTTTTAACCGATTAACCGAATTGTTCCGACCCAATTTTTTTATTACGGTTCGATTAATTCGGTTAAATCGGTTATTGTGGTTAAAATTTTTAATTTTTTCGGTTATTCGGTTCGGTTACGGTTATGAGATTCGTATAACCGAACCGACCGATTAACCGAAATTAAACTATATATATGTGCTTCAAAACCCTAAACCAAAACTAATGAGTAATGATATATGTACAAACAATTATCCCTAATTTCCTCCCTACTCCCTCACTGTAGCTACAGTGAGTTACTGTAGCTCACTGTAGCTACAGTGAGGGAGTAGGGAGGAAATTAGGGATAATTGTTTGTACATATATCATTTTCCAAAACTAATACTTCAAAAACCTAATTTCCACTGTTCCACAGCCAGCTGCCGACTCAAATTCACAAAATTCCAAAATCACAAAATCATCATTTCTCCCAAAATCACAAAACCTTTGCAGGCGTGCAGCATCATCGTCTCTTGATTATCCGACTGATACGCTTCTGCCGAAGGTTCATATCTCCTTGGTCTTGGGATGGATCCAAAGCTCAGAAACAAGTTGGTCATTTGGAAAAATAATGAAGTTTTCTGGGCTAGAGGGATTTGGCTAAACAAGTCCTTACATTCCAATTTTCGTATATACAACTTCAGCTACACTTCAAATGAGCAAGAGAGATACTTAACTTATTCTGCAAATGAAGACGTTACATCATTTCCAGTATCGCTAATTGGTTAATAACCGAATTAACCATAACCGACTGAACTATAATGGTTAATTGGTTAATGGTTATGTGTCATAAATTGGTTAAATCGGTCACATTTTTATTTAACTGAAAATTTCGGTTACGGTTAAAAAATCAAGGATTAACAAACCGAACCGACCGATGCACACCCCTAACTGAAAGTCACATCCCGTAAGATCCGTCAATGATTAAATGACTACACTCGATTAGAAGAAGGAATCACATACATTAACATTTAACATCAAAGATATGTAAAAATTTTACATCACCACAACCAAATTTTCCTCTTAATTAAAGAAGGTTTTGGACTTAATCCTACAGATTAATTTAATACGTTATTGTATGTTATTAAAGAATATTAAGCCTTATGCGATAGTTAAATATTAATTTATTGTCACTTGATTATGGATTCAAATCTTATAAATCATCACTCTGTGAAAAAATCAAAATACGACCGGCGTATATCAATAAATTCCACATATCCTAATTATAACGGGAGATTTATGCAAAGGGTGGGATTGATTCTGATTATACGAAAAAGGTTGACATTAATTGCGCCTATGGCACGGTAAGAGATTTCAATTTGCAAGGTCGCATTATAAGAACGTCTCGATCAATCTCACATGGAATGTCGTTTATTTCTTGACCATATTAACTATTTATGAGCCATGGTATTTTTTTTTTAAAGCTATACCAATCGCCAACCGAATTAAGTCCGTGATTAATTTGGTAAGGGGAAGCACATGCTGCACATTCTCACATGGAAAAAGGAAGGAAAAAAGAAAAGGAGAAGATTCCATGCTTTACTATTTGAATTCCACCAACTGATTTCGTGAGGATTCAAGAAATGAATCATGGTGATCATCTAATCGCGTTGAATAATTTCTTGTAGGCAATAATGATAATAAGAAAAAAGAAATTGTCAAATCATACACCAACAAAAGCAACAAAAAAAGATTTAGATGCATACTGTTAACCCTCTCTCGTGAACCATCTTTGTCGCATCCTGTTTCAAATTGATGATAAAAAAATATCACAAGTGACACTGACAGACCATTAATCATTTTGAAAGTTCTAAATATTTCACGATAAGAAAAAAAAGATATTTAGCGTCGAAATTATTTTCGATGCTAATAAATTTTTAAGCGTCAAATTTTAATTTAAATGCTAATGTAATATCCCACCAGAGGCAGAATGCTACCGGTAGGAGACAAGATTGACTCATCTTCATAAGCCTCTAAATTTACGAAAATCCGGCATGATGTATTCTAAAATCAGACAGCCTGGATCTTAATCCAGCATCAAAACGATCCTGAAATAAATATCATATATCAAAATTGACCTCAGGTCCACACCAACACATCAAAAATATTACCTAAGGGCTCTGTGCCCATATCATCTATCAACACTCAAGGGCTCTGCCCACAACATTATAAGAAATCAAATATTTATTTAATATTTACAAATAGTGTGCTCAACACGACAAATAAAATATTAATCCCAAATCCTACACTTCTACAGCTTATCCCAGGACACTTGCGAGGGTGACTGCCGCTTGGATGATCCACGTCTCTAACATGACTTCCAAAGTTGTAGTGATTGACCAATCTAGGAGCCAACCTGTAAAACTAGCAACTGGTTTGATGTGAGTTATAAAAACGCAGTAAGTAACCACGCACAACCGAAACATAAAAGTCAAACATATTATAACATTCACTATCTAATGTGTATATTTATGAACCATCAAATCATTATGAGATCAGAACCCCTATTTATCCTGATTTTACCAATTTCCTAACAATCCCTTGAATTTTCATCGGTCCATAACTAACTATCCATACGAACTCAATACCCAAATGCCTACTGGTTGTTACACATAGGCATAATTCTTCCAATTATCAACTAATCTTTATTCTCTTTCGGTCACATATCAAAACCATTTCATAGTTATATATGCATTTATGATTCTAAGAATGTCTCATGTACCAACTCTTAAATCTATCACTTAATAATGCTATACATCAAATTTTAAAATCTTTATTTACCTTTGCCCATATCTACAAATACTTTATATACTAGAGCTTACATGCATACAAGTCCAAACTTACCAATTGCATATACTCAAATATCTAACAAATATACATACCTTGGACGCTCTCAACATTAGCACCATCATATACCTATATCCGAACATATAGAATGTAGTATTATCGATAATAACATCATACATACCCTTTCGAATTTCTCAAGTACACAATAATAAATCATAATCAAATATATGTGCTGATTAATACACCTCAAATCATCAATCAGTACCCTTACATATTCATATATCGAATACACACTCTTGTGCAAGCAATCACATACATCATAAGTTCCGAAAGGAACAAGCAACCACAATCAATCAATCATTTTTCTCTTTTCAATCACAAGTTCATACAAACAATCAGATACGACATTAAATGGAGAATAAAAATCATATATTGCTTTATCATCAGCTTAGTCATGCATATACATATATACATCACACTTATGAATTTACCCATTATTTCGAATTCAAATACCATAATCTTTAATAGTCCTCATCTCTTTTACTTATCAATCAAACATAATCCATTTTAAGAATTCTTATCTGAAAACATTGGTACAATATCTTACCAAATATATATTTCTATTCATATACATAGTCTATCAATCACGTACTTCTATTACTCAGTAAAGGCTTAATTTATACCAACCCAATCTCTATACAGCCAAATCATTTGTATTAGTCAATAACAAACCTATCCCAATAATGCACTTCCACACGTGCTAATACAAATCCGAAAATCGTAACTTGTTTTCTTTACCAATTTTATACACTTAAATCATATTTATTTTATCGTCTCATACGTATATAATTACATGAACATATACTAATACATATACATATTCATTCACATATACAAATACAAATCATTACAGGCTCATACACTTACATACATCCATACATACACATAGACATTAAGCTCATCAAATATCCCATTTCATATCATATCAATAGCAAAATCCGTACCTGTAGTGGTCGATTAACTATTTATAACCCTGAACTCCATTCTCAAAATCATCTCATACCATTCTCATTTTACCCTAAACATTTCCAACCATTTATATATATATATATATATATATATATATATTAAACAAGAATCAACATTCAAGTACTCATCGCATGGCTTCACGAGCATTCCAGATCCTAGTCACATCGAGATTTCGAGGTCATATACGGACTCCAAAAGATCCCACGAACGCACTGGAATCCACGAAATTTAGATCGGAGCTACTGTTCATCGTGGGTCACTATTCATCTGAATCTTCCTCCCTCGTTACGCGTGTAACCGAGCATAGATCGAAAAAATCATCACTGCCATCTTGTAGTACTCTCTGAGAGCTTCAATTTGGCAGATGGCTCGGGTCGTGAAACGAAGTGACGAGCCGGGATCGGGATAACCAAGGTCGCATATTTCTCTCTCATTTTCACTGTTCGTCGGCATTCTAGGGCTGCCGCCGGCCACCACAAGGTGGATGGGTGGTCGGCGCACCCCTCTGTCCCGTTGCGCCGGCCGGTGATGGCCAGCAGGCCGCCGACGCGACAAGGACGACAGTGACGTGAATTTGGGGACAAGGGTGTGTTTCTGGAGATTTGGTTTCTTTTGCCATTTCTGCAATTAGAGGAAACTATGGGCTATTTATAAGAAAGTTTCAGAAATTTACGTTTAGCCCTCCCTGAAATTGCAATCAGGTCCCTACAATGGAACTTTCTAGAAATTTCACATTTTTAAAGTCATTCTGATGTAAATTTCGAAAAGTGTTCAACATGAAAGTAGTTCGTCTCGGAAAAACGAGTCTGATGGTTCCAAAAATCAGCTCAATCAGAGTTTGTATGAAAGTTTTATAGCCGAAATAAGAATCTTTTACACGTAGAATGATAAAATCAGTAATCGCGTAACTGGTTCTCGAAGCCATGCGTTTTCCAATGCAATCAAGCTTCACTTTAAAATATTCCGAACTATTTTTCAACACATAAAACTCTTAGTTTTGATTATCATCCCGTTCCAAATCCTTAACTTTAATTCAGAAACCTTCCAACACTGTTATTAAAAACTCGGGATATTACAGCTAAAAGGTAAACCTTTAACGTCGAATTTTAATTTCGACATTAAAGAATCAACCCTTAAACGTCGAATATAATTTTCGACGCTAAAAGCTTTCCATTTAGCGTCGAAATTAGATTCGACGCTAAATGATTGATTTCGATGCTAAATGGTCAACCCTTTAGAGTTGAATTTTAATTTAAACGCTAAATATCAAAAATTTAAATATAATTTTAGAAGACAATTATTTTTTTAAAATATTAAAATAATATCATTTAGTGTCGAAAAATTTCATTCGACACTAAATCATAGACTTTTAGCGTCGAATTTCAATTTCAACGCTAAAGGGTAAATTTAAAATTTTCAATTTCCCTTATTCTAAAATTTAAATTTATCGCATAATAAAGTTGGATTTAAATTTTTTGACATTTAGCGATGAAATTTCGACGCTAAAAGTCAAAAACTTCGACGCTAAAAATCAAAATTTTGGCAGAAAATAATTCTCGCTATATGAGAAACTTTAGCAATGAAAGCCTATTTCGTCGTTAAAAGTTATTTTCTTTCCTATATTCATTTGCTCTTTCATTTCTTCTATTCTCACTTTCTTTTTCTCATACTCTTATTTCATCTCTAAAATTCTTTTTTCCTTTAGGATTTTATTTCATTTTTCTATTTTATATTAACATCCAATGTTTTTATTTTTAATTTTTTTTGTAGGGGAATACGAAGATGAAGAAATGGTGGAAATGAAGATGGTGAAGAAAATGAAAAACAAATGGAAGTGAAGATGAAGAAAATATATAGAAAATTATAGTTTATCATTTTGTTTATTATTTTATGTTTTTTATTGTGATAAATTTTATAATTTTATTTTTATATCATTAAAGTTATCATTGTTATAATTTTTATAATAAATTTATAAAGATATTTTTATGTTTTCTAAAAATTTAATTACTTTTGTGATGAAATTTAGTTTGAAATTAATTTGTAATATCAATTTTATTATATTTAGTTTTTAAAACTAATTATAACAAATTTTTTATTTTATTTTTACTATTTTGACCTTTAGCGTCGAAATATTTAGTCTCTAAAGGTCTTCTATGTTTTGACGCGAAAACTTAGTTAAGAAAGGTATTTAGCGTCAAAAATTGATTTCGATGCAAAAAATATGTACTTTTAGTGTCGAAAATGATTTTCGACGTTAAAGATATGTACTTTTAGCGATAAAACATTTCATCGTTGAAGATATTTTTTACATTGAAATTGGTTTTTGACGCTAAATACTTTACTCGGCCAAGCTTTCGCGTCAAAATTTTATTTTGACGCCTAAGACCTTTAGCGTCGAAATTTTGATTTTTAATGATAAAATTTTTCAACGCTAAAGGCCTCTTTTCTTATAGTGTTTAGATCCTAATACACTGAAATATGTGTAAATAATAGAGAATTGAAAATTATATTATAATAATAAAGGACTATCAAGCACCTTGAAGTATATCAACAATCAACCACGATTACATATAGTAAATTAAATAAGCAAAGAAGTAAACAAAAATCAATATTAAAATTTTGTTGATATAGTGAAAAGTTCTAAAAAAGAAAAACCATTAGTACAGACTATCACCTAAATTCATTAATAAAGAAAAGTTACGTCATATGATTTGTTGGAAAAAGTGCCTAAAATTATTTTGTAATTCTTTTACTCCTCCATTCATAATGGTAGGTTAATAGTGTAACATCCAATGGGTAATTGTGGGTTAATGGTGAGAATTGTAACTATAGGTGCTCACAATTAGGCCTGCAAACAGGGAAACGTGTCAACGTAAAAAAATTCATCCTAAGCACGTTTCTTTAGTGGAACTGGTGTAAGCAGACAAAGGTCCATTAGGAAAATGACACATGTCATGGTACTGTTGTACTAATAGACAAAAGGAATTAGGAATCATCTCCGAAGTCTAAATAACTCTGGAGAAAAACCTGACTTAAACTCTGAAATAATTCAATCCTGAAGTCTGGAGACCTTCGGAATAAACTGAGGTTTGACTAGAATAGTCAGATCTTGATCTCGATGTAACACCCCACCAGAGACAGGATGCTAAAATCCGGCATGATGTATTCTAAAACTGGACAACTTGGATCTCAGTCTAGCATCAAAACGAACTTGAAATAAACCTCATTTATCAAAATTGACCTCAGGTCCACACCAACACATCAAAATCATCACCTAAGGGCTCCGTGCCCATATCGTCTATCAACACTCAAGGGCTTTGTGCCCACAACATCGTAAACAATCAAAAAATTTACTTCATACAAATGGCGTGCTCATCACGAAAAACAAGACAATAAATCAAATATCATAATCTGCTAAAACTTCTCCCAAGACACTTGTGAGGGTGACTGCCGCTTGGGTGATCCGCATCTCGAGCATGACTTCCAAAGTTGTTGTGGTTAACCATTATGGAAGCCAACATGCAAAACTAGTAAACTATTTTGGTTTGAATTTTAAAACTCAGTAAGTAACCATGCTAGTATTACGATAAGTAAAAATTAAACTACAACCAAACAAACCAAAATATCAACAGTTCATCAGAATTATTAAATTATTACAAGTTTAGATTTATCAACTTTTATTATTCTTTATACTTTACCATGACAAATTCTCATATACGTCAATTTATTAGTCAAACATTCAAATCTCACAATGCATCATCCTGAACATCATATAACAAATCATTTTATATCGAATCCATTTTCATCATATGAGACGTGGAGTTAGGTTTATTATACTTTGTTACGATTAATCATATTTGAAATATCATCAAATCGCTAAAACAAACATCCTACCTTCAATTCAAAACATATTTTCTTCTATTTAGTTACAAACTATCTCAATTCTGAAACAACTTACTTCATCATTCTTTAACCACGATAATCTTACAATAGCTTAACACTTGGGTTTCATTTGCATTCATACACCGTAGCACACTTCTTTTATAATCATGCAAATTCCATATTTTCAGAGTTCTTACTTGTAAACATTTCCATTACCAAAGACTTTCAAACATATTCAGTCTCTTTTACAATATATATACTACATACATTAACAATCATAACATGCACGCACATATACTCAGAGGAGTACATACAATCATCGTGTAACTGATAACGAAGCATACACTCCAGTCAAAACATCAAGGAACACACAACCAATTAAACATACACACATGAGCACATATCACAAAACACAACTTATAGCACAATTTCTCATACATAAACATATACATGACAAATATTGCGTTATCATTCAAAATCTTCATACACATTCGTGTGTGTGTGTGTATGTATATATATATATCAAAAATATGATTACACTCGTTATTTCGAATTCCGATACCATGACCTTTACAATCCTCACATTCTTTACTTATCAATCAACATTCACCATTCATATATGTATCTCACCAATAACAAACTTCCATCACTCAGTAAAGACTTAGCTTATACCAACTCAACCTCTATACCGTTAAATCGCATACATTCATCGATAACAAACTTATCCCAATGACACATATCTATAGTGCTAATATAAATTTAGAAATCATGACTTATTTTCTTTACCGTTATATACTTAAATTGTCTATAGCTTATCATCATATACATATTCAAATTCATGTACCACTACTTATTCATATACTTTTCATTTACATATACATAGACATACTATTACATATGCATACTCATTCACATATACCTATGAATACCATTTCAGGTTCATACATGAATACATACTTATAGAGATTAACCTAATCTAACATCTTACTTCATATCACAGTATTAACATAAACATCCATACTTGTGGAGGTCGATTACCTTAACCATATGTAATCTCGAACTCGTTACTCCAAAACCACATTTTAACTATCTTCTTTTATTCCTTAATATTTCAATCATATGTGTGTGTGTGTGTGTGTGTGTGTGTGTATAACATGAATTCACCAACTTAAGTTCTCATCACATTGGTTACTTACCTGGCTTCGCGAGCACTTCAGGCCCTAGTCACAACTGTCAAAATAAATGGCGAAATGCCGTCAGAAACACAACTTACGAAGTTCTTGACTAAACTATGATAAAATCCTGGATCTTTCCAGAACAACCAAATAAAGTCTGATTTCAATACTTTCAGTTTCAGTAATCTTAATACATCATTATAAACTAACCCATGTCATATGTTAACTTAAATTCTCGGTTTACGTATTTTTTGGAAAAGTTTCTGAAAAAGTTTCCGCAAATGCTACGGAATGGTCCCGAACTCTCCGAACCTTTTCGGATTTATCCAAAAATGTTCGTAATATCATATAAAAATCATAACTATAGTTAAAATCAAAACGCATCATTCTTCGCAGAAACTTACTTTTATTGAAAACTTGCATATTTTATCGGATCGATCAAACTCGTTCCGATTTCACTCGAATTCTATCACATACCCATATTCAATATACTAATACTCAATAAATTCAATTTATATCAATACTCTACGTTACGAAGCTACTGGATACATCCGAACATTTAACTATAAACTTGAAATTTTTCAGATTTTTATTGGGAGGTCTTACCGAGATTTCGAGGTGATATACGGACTCCAAATGACTCCACGAACGTATTCGAATCGACGGAATTCCGATCGAAGCTACTGTTAACCTTGGGTCACTATTCATCATAATCTTCCTCCCTCGTTTCGTGTGCAACCGAGCAAGGATTGAAAAAATCATCACTGCTGATTACGCCAAAAAACTACTCTCGATTATCGCAGTATAGTTGAGGTGCCAGTTCCTCAGAGAGATGGTCACAAGGAACTGATTTACTTAAACAAAAACGTTAGCAATAACTCAATGGAAATATAATGATTGAGTTGGTAATATGAAATAAAAATTACGAGAAAAACTTAAAGGTTATCAATAGAGAGAAACGGCAAAGCGACGTGAATCCTTCTTGTATCGACTTCCTATATTCAGTTATTAATTCATTTTATAACTCAATTGAAGGTTTCACTGTTGGAGTTTGCTAAGGTCCCAAAGATCAATAAACAAGCATGAAACATAAGTGAATACAACGAGGGAGTTGCAGAATACTCACATCGATCGGTTGAGCGACGCGCGAGGCAACAAAAATCTTAACTGCTCTCCTTACTGCTCACGGAAAACTGCAGTTTTGGCCTCCATGGATTCAGCTTCAAGCTTCAAGAATCAAGCTCCAAGCTTCGTCAAATGATTCCAAGCTCATGGGTGGACTTCTCTATCACCTTCGCATGACTTCGTAGTGTGCTAGCACTCCCGATTTTGCCACAAAATTGCGAATTTGGCTTCCCATTTTTCTCCTTGTCACTCGGCAGTTCACTGCCAAAACCAGAAGAAAATACAGCCCCAAGGGCGTGAGAGAGATGAAGAGAATGGAGAGAGAGAGTGTTGTAATTGTTTTCAAAAAACAAGTTAATGAATGATATACCAAAAAATAAAATAAATGGTATAAGTCATTTCATTCAATCACACTTGAGTGTAACACACTCAAACACCAACTTACATCAGGTCAATCAAGTTGTCAAGTCACATCACTCAAAGTGACAAGTGATTTGACGCTTGAAGTGACTAGCGATTTGACGCTTGATGTGACTAATGATTTGACGCTTGATTTGACTTGCGTGCCACACTCGAATTCGAAATGCAAATGCGCTCGCAAACAATCCCGGGCTCGGGTTCGCTAATTCCAAATTAACGAATTTTCTGTTGCGACGTAATTAAATGATTATGCCTAGCGAAATCACTATTCACGTCGCTAACGAATTAATTCTAAATTAACTCGTTCGCCCGAATTAAAATCTAATTTTAATTCGGCGTCGAAATCCAATTTCGTATAATATATCGAATATATTATTTTATCGATTAATTCCAAATTAATTGTTATCTCTCTTTAAATGATATTTTATCCCAAATAAAATATCTCCGTAATTAATCCCAGATTAATTTTCTTTCTCATCTAATTAATCCCAAATTAATTAAAAGTGCGAGTCATACGTCATCGGTGAATCTTCGGGAAGCGACCCATGAGATCCCCGGATATGTTGGTAGTAAAATCGGTCGTCGGACTATCCGAACACGTAAGTACCTAGTATTACGTTTATTCCGATTTACAAGACAATGTTGGCTTCTAGCAAAACGCCATGCCTACCCAATTCTCCAGAAATATCCTTACAGGAATAAATGATCTATATCAGGCGTAGTATACGTAGTATTGCGTATTTCGATCCAGTATCGGATGATCACATGCAAGGCCTAGGGCTGGTACAATGTCTGCCCCGTACGAAGTATATATCGGATTACGAGCAACTAGTCTCTTTAATATCGGATAATCATGACCAAGTCATATTATCCCGACGGTTGCAACCTTTTTAGAGAACCAGTTCTGTATCCCTGCGCGATCATAATCTCCATATGACTGGAGTGACACTTCCGTCTTGACATCACACCCAACACACTACGATTCTCGATATACCCAGAAGAGGCATACACAGAAACCGGTTAAAGCCCTGGACGACCAAAACCAAAGTATATTGATTGTCGTAAGTATTAGCGGTGCAAGTCTCAGGTTAAGACCAAATACACCTACCCTGATTTCGGATTTCCATAGACACATAGTCATACTACCAATGGAATTCCGAGGGGGTCTATCCAGAGCGAAGCTGTTTCCCGTACCATCGGTAAAATACAACCTCCTATTACACTTGCATGAGTATCCTATACCCAAATATATGAGAACTATGTCGTTGTGCCCTCACAACGCGCACAAGTGTAATACTAGTCTTTTACGTATTTATCGATGTCCAATCTCGATAATACTCTGACTAGGGATATTTAATGTTTTATCCTTCGTGGATTGATACTGTCTCATATCATTCTCAATCCAGGAATAAATCATAGGGACCTCCTATCATTTATATATCTAGGTGATCTAATCACAAATGATAAGAGTGCAATCTCCTTTGTCACATAGTTAATTTGTACAACAACACCATGATCTGTACAAATAGTGACGCTATGGGTCATAATTGTCTAACAATCTCCCACTTCAGCGGATTTGCTTGATTATCGTCTGATGCGATTTATTCGATCATCACATCGCCACGATGTATGATCCGAACGGATCAGATGAATATCGAAGTATGTATCTGGATCGTTGATGAGACCATCAATTCTTTAGCCTGTGCTGACACCTAGCTCAGCTGCTAACAGAATTATATCTAATCTAATTAGATTTATTATCGACCCAGAAGGCTTCTATTGCCGCCTCAGCTGCAGCAATAACCCGCATTTGTTGTTTATACGGTAACAATATCTTGCTTGGAAGATTTCCAGCTCACTGTACCGTTATTCAAACTGTATAGTACCGTTGTTACGACTTATAGTCGTTTAATCGGTTTGGAAACTTGCTACAGTGATCCCAGTCACTTCAAGTTCTTCATCTCCATAGTTTAAGACAACATCCTTAGATATCTAAGATACTAACGGATGTTCTTAACATCAATCCAGTGACTATCACTTGGATTGGCCTGTTTGTGAATCCATATGCTCAAAGCATATGAGACACCAGGTCGCGTACATTTTTCAATGTAAGAGTTCTCGGAGAGTTTTCTCGAAATCGACGCTTTCACCGATTGTATTATGGGAATATCATTTCCAAGAAATGACATATTATCATTATTTATAGGACAGCATTGTAAGTGCGCTCCTACTAACCCTCTTATATACACAAGAATTATTTCGTTTCAAATTAAATCATAAACCATTATGATTACATCAAAACGATAATTCCAAGAACCTAATGCTTGCTTCAATCCAAACATGGATCGAATAACCCGCAAGCCTTGTTTGCTAGTTATGGTACGACAAAACCGACAGGATGTTATAAACATCCTCCGAAATGTTTCCTTTTCAGGAAAATGATTTTCCCGTTCAGCTGACATATTTCATAAATGAAACATGCAGCATTATCAAGCATTATCCAAATGGATTTACTGTGGCAACATGTAAAAGGTTGAATCGTAATTAACACAATATTGATAACGATACCTTTCCGCTAAAAGCCTAGCTTTATATGTTGGTATGTTGCCATCCATTTATGTCTTCCTTGAAGACTTATATAGTACCAATAGGCACAATGCCTTGCGGTACATCAAATAGTATCCAAACTTGTTGATATACATGGAATCCATTTCAGACTCATGAAACTTTGTCATAATAGGGAGTCGATACCTTGTATTACTTCCTCATACGTAGTCAGTTGGCGTTCCTCAAAAGATTGACATCTTTATGAGGTGAGATCAGAAACCCATACCTCAGGTTTTTTTTCTGACTCTCTCCGACTTACGCGGTTCTTGTGTATTCGAAGATTAATGGTATAGTTTCATCTTTGATGAACTATTTGTGTTCCATTAGGATTCGGTGCCTGGAACAGTATCACTCCGATTTTCATCGAGCTTTACTATCCTCCCACTTACCACTGCATATCGGTATTCCTCTTAGGAAAACCGCATGGTGAGCAACAATCTAATTGTTCTCTTGTGAGTTGTATAAGTACTATACTTATGTATCCCTAGGATAACCTACAATTTGGCACTTATCCAATTTGGGTTTTAGTTTGGTATCATCCAAACATATGCCTAGCATTCCCAAATTATCAGAAATGAGAAACCCGGTTTCTTTCCCGTTCATATCTAATATGAAATCTGTCAAACAGATTTTTATGGAACCTTATTCAAAATAAGTTCTTGCACTGTTTAAAGCTTATCCGTAGAAGGAAATGGTAGCTCAGAGCGACTCATGATTAACCTTATCATGTCCAACAAAATTCGGTTACTCTGTTCGGACACACCGTCACTTTGACGTGTTCCGAGAGGAGTCCTCATTGAAAGAATACTATACTCTTTCAAGTATATTAGAAACTTATTGCCTAAGTATTTTCTATTACGGTCTTACCGTGACGGTTTAATATTTTAGCCGATCTGTTTGTCTATTTCGCGTCGAAACTATAAAAGTTTCCGATTTGTGTTCTTCAAAAGAAACACATAACCATAACGAGATGCCACATCCGTAAAGGTCACGAAATATTCATATCCACCTCTAGCCTAGCTAGACATGGGCCCACTTGCTTCACTATGAATTAGGGCTAACAGATCGGTGGCACTTATACTTTTACCAAGTAAATAGTGTAATAAGCACTTTGCCCAATAAACTAGATTCGTAGACTTTATTTGATAGGAATCAAATTAGTCCGAGTACCCACTCTTCGAAAGTGTGGATATACGAGTCTTGTTTCAATTGTGTCTCAGACAACAATGCCACAATTAAGTTTCATCTGATCAAATCAGTTCGAGCTATTTGTTTGTCATGTTATATGTTTGAGATTTATTTATATTCAAAATATAAATTCTGTTATTTAACATAAAATGTGTTTATCTCAATATCATCTTTGTATAATAAAACACTTTAGTGTTCTAAAATATAAAGGTTCACCCGCAGCGGGTTAAACACTGATATAGAGATAATGTATCTAGTCAAACTAGTTACATTATAACAGTTTCCAAATTTAGGTACACACCCGAAGGTAGTTCCTAAATTTAGGTATCTACGGTTAAAACAGCGACTTTCGTCCCGTTTCCAATTCGCAGATTAATCTCAATTGATGTCAGTATCCTGCTCATAGCAGATTCTGAACATCAATATATATTTATGTACCACACTAAGTATTTAAAATCTAATTTTAATACTAGTAGTGAACATAATATGACAAACATATTTGAAGTCGGAGCCTTGCACCGTCTTCATTCCTTCATGTCTGCTTTGTCCAAACGGCAGTCACGCTTCCGCGATCCCGTTTGCCACAATTTAGGCAGACATTTTAGGATATGTCCTTTATCTTCCCAGAAGATTATAATGATTTTGCCTTTGCCCTTTTCAACACTCCAGAAGCCTTTGGCCAAGCCTCGGGTTTCTAGAATATCGAAGTAAAGTGCGCCTTGCGCTACTTGCCTTATTGCAAAGTTTGACCTTGTCTCATTGAGAATAGTCATTAACTCTCCAAGAGTTAAGTATTGCAATTTTAGTACTTCTAAGATTCTAAGGATAGATTCTTAGAAGATCCTTCAATTTCATTATCATACTTTAATGATCTTATCCTTAGTTCTGATTCATAAATTAAGGAGTCTACTACGACAAGCTTAATGGATTAAGCACTAAAGTTATCATTACATAAATCTTCCAAAGATTATGCTTGACTATTTGCTTAACTCCGGGCTTAGACCTAATATGTTATTTTATCAAATAAAGTAACTTATTAGTTTCCAGGACCATCCTGAAATTTTATTCCCAATTTTGAAAATTAAACCATTTAAATACATTTTCCCTAGAATTATGTTTTAAATGTCAATCTTTCAATTTTATCTTGATTCTAATAGTCCAACTATTTAATCAACGATTTCGGTACTATTTATTATAATGATTACTATAGTCCAACTATTTAATCAACTATAATTAATAGATTAAAATCAATTATATTGATTACTATAATCCAATTATAAAATCAACTATAAATGAATAGTTTGAATACAGTCCAACTGTTTATTAAAACAACAATTTAAATATTAGTCCAACTAACATTTAATTTATATGACGAATGATATTTTTGATTGAGCGCGTATGGTAAGTAATTAAACGAATATTGCAAATTCAATTCTTGCCTCCCACTATTTTTCGGCGAGCCTCTAACCATCTGTCGAGTACTCGGGAAACCGTGTTTCCTAGTGGGCTAGGATCCCGTTAAATATCACACAATCTTGACTTTGGCCAACAAATTGTATGATAATTAACTAGGTAGATCTCTAAGATCAATTAGATCCAATCCAATTCCTAGATCTAGTAGGGGGACATCCAAGTCCGAAACATATATCTTATATATGCCAATACATCCAATGTATTACCTAACCTTTTTCCTCTGAATCAACTAAGCCTTGGCTTTGGCACAAAAAACTTAGTGATCCCAGTTAAGCGCGACCCATTGACCATGGAAAGCTTTGTAATCAATGTCGAGGGACAAGAAGTGGTATTGACTTTGGCCAACAAACCACAACTTGGACAAGACACCAATATGGAACAAAGCTCCCGTGATTCAAACACATCCTCGATAGACAAAGGCCTTGACTTTGGCCAACAAGCCAATGCCAGTCTCGGATCTTGAGTGAGAATCACTCAATGGAAGGAAAAACGCTTAATATTTTGCGAGGGTTTTTCGAGTGCAAATTGGCAACCAATTTATTATCTTTGTTAAGGTCTCATCATCATACACCCTTAAACATGCATTCTAAACACATAATAAAGCGCGTAAAAATAAATAATAATGATATGCGGATGGATACTTTACACATTGATCCTAGATCAAATCTCTCCCTTTCTTTCTCCCGCTAGCACATGTATTTACTTCTACCCGTTACACTACACTTCTAAAGAAACCTCATTTACATTGAGGGGAATAGGTGAGAAGAGAATACAAAGAATAAGGAGGTAATAAGGCTGGACACGCAGGTCCAATTAATAAATCAAATTTATTACAATAATTTCTAAAATTGCCCCACCCATCTAATATCCATCCGATATACATTTTTCATGCATCGCAACCATGTATTCACACAAACATGTTATCAATAAATCTAATCAAATTAATTAATCTGATAATTAGTGATCATCCAATGTTCAAACAACGATTTGATTTTGCTCGAGTCAAACTCATTTTGCGAATAAGTACTCAAAGTACGAATTCTCAAATTAAATTAAACTACAAAATTAAATCCAATTCAATTTGTATTTAATTCTAATTCGTTATTTAATTCTAAATTAAATACTACACTTTATTAATAAACCTTTACGACTTAAATTCCAAATTTAATCGTTACGGGTCTCAAAGCCTGATTAACGTCCAACGTCAATTTAATTAAAGTCCAATGGGCTTTTAATTAATTTCTTGAGGCGTGGACTTTTGGTCAACTCGGGTCAAACCGATAACCAAAGTCCAATCCGGGAATTACCCCATAAGCCCAGAAATCAATTTTGGCCCATTAGGCCCAATTAAACTTTAAAGGTCCATTTGTCGCATTTGAGCTTTATGGATGCGGTTTTGGGCCTAATTGGATCCAACCAATTTTGCCTAAACCCATCTTGGTACAACCAAGCCCAATAAGCCCAATAACAACATTACAAGCCCAAATCCAATTTTAAGGCCCAATATAATTAAATTACAAAAATTCCAAATTCCCAATTTAATTATACAAAGTGTATAACATAATTAATTACCCAATTAACATTTCTAAAACATCAATTAGCCTAATTAATCATGCTCAATTATAACAAAACATGTCCACCACATTTCATCAAAAATCAAACCCAATTTTACATGCTAAAGCTCTCGGCCAAGGGGAAATTTTGTGTCCAAATCAAATTCAATCAAATTAAATTCAATCTAACATTAAATCAATATTCCAAATTGATTTCCAACACATCCAATGATCAAAAATCAAAATCACCAAGACATTTAGGGCTCCTTAACTTTCGGCCAAGACAAAATTTGGGGAAAAAATGATCCAATCATAATTTCTTCAAATTGATCCAATCAATCATCCACAAAACATCAATTAAGCATATTAAATCATCCAATTTCATTATTCATGCTCAAAATCAATTTTACCCAAATTTTAACCCTAAGTCATTTTCATGCTTTTCCTTGCTCTGATACCATTGTTGGAGTTTGCTAAGGTCCCAAGGATCAATAAACAAGCATGAAACATAAGTGAATACAACGAGGGAGTTGCGGCATACTCACATCGATCGGTTGAGTGACGCGCGAGGCAAAAAAAATCTTCACTGCTCTCCTTACTACTCACGGAAAACTGTAGTTTTGGCCTCCATGGATTCGGCTTCAAGCTTCAAGAATCAAGCTCCAAGCTTCGTCAAATGATTCCAAGCTCATGGGTGGACTTCCCTATCACCTTCGCATGACTTCGTAGTGTGCTAGCACTTCCGATTTTGCAACAAAATCGCGACTTTGGCTTCCCATTTTTCTCCTTGTCACTCGGCAGTTCACTGCCAAAACCAGAAGAAAATACAGCCCCAAGGGCGTGAGAGAGATGAAGAGAATGGAGAGAGAGTGTGTTGTAATTGTTTTCAAAAAACAAGTTAATGAATGATATACCAAAAAATCAAATAAATGGTATAAGTCATTTCATTCAATCACACTTGAGTGTAACACACTCAAACATCAACTTACATCAAGTCAATCAAGTTGTCAAGTCACATCACTCAAAGTGACAAGTGATTTGACGCTTGAAGTGACTAGCGATTTGACGCTTGATGTGACTAATGATTTGACGTTTGATTTGACTTGCGTGCCGCACTCGAATTCGAAATACGAATGCGCTCGCAAACAATCCCGGGCTCGGGTTCGCTAATTCCAAATTAACGAATTTTCTGTTACGACGTAATTAAATGATTATGCCTAGCGAAATCACTATTCACGTCGCTAACGAATTAATTCTAAATTAACTCGTTCGCCCGAATTAAAATCTAATTTTAATTCGGCGTCGAAATCCAATTTCGTGTAATATATCGAATATATTATTTTATCGATTAATTCCAAATTAATTGTTATCTCTCTTTAAATGATATTTTATCCCAGATAAAATATCTCCGTAATTAATCCCAGATTAATTTTCTCTCTCATCTAATTAATCCCAGATTAATTAAAAGTGCGAGTCATACGTCATCGGTGAATCTTCGGGAAGCGACCCAAGACAACGTTGGCTTTTAGAAAAGCGCCATGCCTACCCAATTCTCCAGAAATATCCTTACAGGAATAAATGATCTATATCAGGCGTAGTATACGTAGTATTGCGTATTTCGATCCAGTATCGGATGATCACATGCAAGGCCTGGGGCTGGTACAATATCTACCCCGTACGAAGTATATATCGGATTACGAGCAACTAGTCTCTTTAATATCGGATAATCATGACCAAGTCATATTATCCCGACAGTTGCAACCTTTTTAGAGAACCAGTTCTGTATCCCTGCGCGATCATAATCTCCATATGACTGGAGTGACACTTCCGTCTTGACATCACACCCAACACACTACGATTCTCGATATACCCAGAAGAGGCGTACATAGAAACCGGTTAAAGCCCTGGACGACCAAAACCAAAGTATATTGATTGTCGTAAGTATTAGCGGTGCAAGTCTCAGGTTAAGACCAAATACACCTACCCTGATTTCGGATTTCCATAGACACATAGTCATACTACCAATGGAATTCCGAGGGGGTCTATCCAGAGCGAAGCTGTTTCCAGTACCATCTGTAAAACACAACCTCCTATTACACTTGCATGAGTATCCTATACCCAAATATATGAGAACTATGTTGTTGTGCCCTCACAACGCGCACAAGTGTAATGCTAGTCTTTTACGTATTTATCGATGTCCAATCTCGATAATACTCTGACTAGGGATATTTAATGATTTATCCTTCGTGGACTGATACTGTCTAATATCATTCTCAATCCATGAACAAATCATAGGGACCTCCTATCATTTATATATCTAGGTGATCTAATCACAAATGATAAGAGTGCAATCTCCTTTGTCACATAGTTAATTTGTACAACAACACCATGATCTGTACAAATAGTGACGCTATGGGTCATAATTGTCCAACATTCACATCCTAAACCAACAATCAGAAGATATTCAATTCAAAACACATTAAATTCTAAGGTAATCGATGATTTACTTTCTCTATGTTAATAACACACAAAGTTATTATTATGACCTATCTAACATCGACAATATACCCACAGGCAATACTGCAGCAGAAGATCAACTCATAAAATAACTTTACCAGTCACAACTAGGTTCCCCAATCACACATGGAAGAAGCATGACTATTCATATATGCAAGTTGGTAAAACACAATCTCTGGATTCATATAATCATAAGATAATAAAGAATAACAAAACATCAATTTTATTAAACGTTAAAGAGTATTTAGGAATCAAAAACATGAACATAAGAGTTTAAATACAAGAGTTCATCCTTAGTTTTGCCCAGGAGATTAGTTCTCAATGTAGAAGAGAGACATAGCCTTGATAAATCGGAGAGACATCCTGTCGTCTTCGTTCTTCTCTCTCAAAATTATGTTTGTGGCTTTTTGTTGTGTGTTTCTTCTATCTTTCTCTCCTTTTTTTCTCCTCATTTTAGGGTTTGGACGAACTTGGGTTTATATAGGGAAATCCCGGAGTTATTGTGCCCATCAAATGCGACTAAATTAAGTTTCTGGTGTCTTCCGGGGCACCGCAGCGCTGGAAAATGGCGCTGCGGTGCCCAACTTGCTGGATTTTATATGCGTGCAGGATCCGTAGGCACGTTATGACATCATGAAGGGCGCGTCGTGATGCGTGGTAGGTTTTCTGGTTTTACCGATTGTGCGATTCAGCTCTTCCCGCGTGCTTCCGATGCATCCGCAAGTTCCTGAAACATGTGTAATTGCTCCAATCATCATGTTCCATTACTTCCTAATAATAAAAAATAAAAATGAACTATAATTAAGATCAAATACATGATAATCAAGCCGAATTAGCGACGTTCAAAGTACACTTTCATGCACTTATCACAACCTCCAACTAGCTTATTGCTAGTCCCTAGCAATTCAAGCGCAAAAATAAAATAAGAACTAAACTAAATTAAAAATAAATAAGAACTATCTAAGCCACTTTCGTAAGGATCACGATTGCATTTAGCGTATGCAATAAGCCTTTAAACCCCTAGGTGGCCCTAGTGGACGGGTTATAGTCTCGTGAGGGCTTACACCTACGACTCCCACAAACGTCATTTAAAACACATGCAAAAACAAAATGAAACAGTCCCAATAATTACACATATTATTGTCCTCAAAGAATTATTTGTAATGAAATCAGAGAACTTTCAAAGTACTCAATGCAACTCAAATCCAAGTTCTTGAATAAATCATCTAAGCTAGACTCACAGTATGTGTGTAAAGGTTCATTCACAGCTTGATTCCTAGGTAAGCCAACTCAATGATTTCGTTTAAAAATTGGGATCCGATGGGTCAAACCAATCTAGATATCTCAATTATGCTCTGTAATTGCCTTTCTGTGCTCAGTATGGTATGATTATATATATATATATATATATATATATATATATATATATATATATATATATTCTTGTCTTTTTTTTTAATTTCTTTTTGAACTTTGTCATTTCCTTTTATTTTTCAACACACCTACCCTTTAAGATATCATTTCTCCTCATGGTGGTCCTAACACTCGCCCATGGGTAGCTTCACTCTTATCGATTATAGATGGTTTAATTTCTTCATTTCTTTTATTTTTTATTTTTTATTTTTAATCATACCATACATCATAACATTAGCAAATCAGGATATACATCTAAGCAAACGATCATTCATCGACATGTAATTTCTTCAACTAGTCACTTTGCCAGCTACCTAGGTTTTCACTGCTAAAAACATATAGTTAAGTGCTTACGAGTCTAACTTAGATCAACTACTCAAAGAATCAGATAAAAGTACATTAAAGAACTTATCGTTTCTAAGATTTCACCCTAAAGCAAACAATATCATCATTGGACTTATATTTTGCTATTAAAGACTAAAAATAAATAATTTTTTTAGAACATGTATTATCACTACATGCATACACCCCCACACTTAAAACTTGCATTGTCCTCAATGTAAGATAAATATAAAGAAAAAGGATTAAGGAACAACACTACCAGACATGGAGTTGATCAAGCTCCTGCTGGTGAGACTTTGGTTGTGTGAGCTGTATAGGCTGTGCTAACACCTGCATAAATACTCATGCAAACAATAAACATGCAATTAGCATACAATTAAATAAAACTAAAGTAAATAAAATAAAAAAATAAAATAAAAAAAATACAGATGCAAAGGTTGCCTTTCGCTAGCGTTAAGTTTAACGTCTTCAGCCAGATGCAATCACCCAAGTTGTCATGGTGGCTTCCACATAGTGTACCAAGTAGTCCCATGTTCTTTCTTCGTTGGTAGACACTGGTGATCAAGGCATGAAAAAGAATTTTTGTCTGGCTGTTGCAGTTCATCCATGGATCCCCCGGGGTCTACTGATGGCTGAGATTTTATCAATTGGTTCAACCTATTTTTTAACTTCCCAGGTATCGTCTTCAATTGAGCACTAACTCTCATTTTCCTCATTTTACGGTTCTTTGGGGTCAATTTCAGTTTAGGAAAGTTAGACTCATGTTGTAAAGAAGCTGTTTCTGGTACAACTGTGCCTAGAAGGTATGTGTAAAGACACCCATCGTCATCTCGTGGCTGTTTCTCAATATGAAAGATATTCACTTCGAGTGTCATATTCCCAAATGATAACTTCATTAGACCATTCTTGCAATTGATAAGGGCATTGGCTGTGGCAAGAAAAGGTCTACCTAAGATTAGAGGAATTTTTGACTCAGTGTTAACCACTGATTGAGTGTCTAAAATCAGGAAATTAATAGGGTAGTAGAATTTATCGATTGGAACTAAAACATCCTCAATTACTCCCCGCGGTGTTCTGGTAGAGCGATCAGCTAACTGTAAAACCACAGATGTAGGTTTAATCTCTTCAAGCCCTAACTGCCTAAAAATAGAATATGGTATGAGATTAACACTAGCACCTAAATCTAATAAAGCTTAACCAAACTCATATGTGCCAATGTGACATGTAATAGTGGGACATCCTGGATCTTTATATTTTGGTGGAGTCCTCTGTTCAATCACTGCACTTGAATGCTCTGTCAAGAAAGCAGTATTCTTTGCATGATGTTTTCTCCTTACAGTTCATAGATCCTTCAAAACCTTAGCATAAGTGGGACGTTGTTTTATCACATGTAACAAAGGAAGGTTAATTTTTACATGCTTTAAATGTTCTAGGATCTCACCATTTGGGTCTGTAGCTCTCGCATTGGACATAAGAGCTTGAGGGAAAGGTACTCTAACTGGGATATGTGTCACTTGTTCTTCTTGAGGAATACTTGCACTACCTTCCTTAGTGGCATCTGCAGTGTTGGAGGTCTTATGCGTCTCTACCTCTTTACCACTCCTAGTGAATATGGCATTAACACCTTTTACATTAGCTACTTTATGATCAACATGTGCCATGTGTTGCCCTTGTGGATTTGGTTTAGCTTGAGATGGGAATTTTCCTTGTTCTTGCACACTCAGGACATTAGTCAATTTGAAGACTTGACTCTTAATCTCCTTATTGTCTTCAACTACCTGAGCTATCAACGACTCAAACCTTTGATTGGTTTTGCTTTGGGCCTCTACAAATTTGTTCTGGGCCTCCATAAATGCTTGTACAGTATCCTCTAAAGAATTCCTAGGAATGACAGGTGTGTGATACTGGGGGTACTGTAACCTCTAGTTTGTGGTGTCTGATTAGGCTGTGGAGGCTACTGTTTCCAACTAAGTTTAAGATGGTTCTGCCAACTAGGATTATAGGTAACTGAATACGGTGTATAAGGCTTCTTGTACGTCCCAAATGTATTGCATTGTTCCTCATATGTTCCCTTCATCTCACCATATACAGGGCATTAATGGGCTAAATGATCAATCCCCTTACATACAAAACATACCCCTTGAGGTTCTAATTGAGCTACTGCATGCATAATCTTGCTATCTTTGGCTTTTAAGGCTCCTAACTCCCTAGTCAATAGCTCAACATGTGCTTTGAGACTATCGTCTTCCCTAAAGTGGTGTATGCCTCTGCTAGAAGGAGTTGGTGTGTCCTGTCAGTGTTATCCATGGCATTAGGTCCAGTCCAAGTGTGAGATTTCTCAGCTAGGTCGTTTAAGTACTCTAATGCCTCATCAGGGTCCTTTCGGATGAACTCACCATTGCACATTGTCTCAATAAATTGGTGCTCTCTAGGGTTTAAACCATCATAAAAATAACTTACCAAGCGCCAACTCTCATACCCATGGCGAGGAAAACTAGCTAACATCTCTTTAAACCTCTCCCATATTTGATAAAGAGTTTCACTGTCTTTCTGGGAGATGGTAGAGATTTGTCTTTTCAGGGTATTCATTTTTTGGTGTGGGAAGTATTTGTTGAAGAATGACTGTGTCATCTCATCCTATGATCCCATTGACCAAGGTCTCAAAGAATACAACCAGCTTTTAGCTTTATCCTTAAGGGAAAATGAGAAGAACTTAAGTCTAATTATGTCTGTAGTCCCAAACCGGTCATGGAAAGTTGCTACAACCTCTTCAAACTCTCTAATGTGCACATAATGGTTCTCATTCTAGAAACTATAAAAGGTTGGGAGATACTGTATCATTCCGGGTTTAAAATCTATATGTGGTGCATTAGGAGGAAACATGATGCATGATGGTGTAGCTGTGCGAGTGGGATGAATGTACTATATAAGAGTCCTCATGGGTGGTCTCTCGTACTCAATCATGCTGTGTGTGCTAGATGTAGATGGTGTGGCAAAAAGATTATCAAACAGACTTTCTCAGTCTAAGTTTTCCTCTTCAATTCTAACAAATCTACCAAATCAATCCCTACGTATAGACATGCAATTAAACACGAGTAAAACAAGGACAAAAATAAAGGAATAAACTAAAAATAAATAAATAAATCAAAACTAAAATTAAAAACTGAAATAAAATAATAAATAATTAAATAAATAATAAAAAAATAAAGGTGGAACGGAGTTACCGCTTTTGTTGTTGACCCGTCTCCCCGGCAACGGCGCTAAAATTTTATTACGCCCAAAAAGTACTCGCGGTTATCGCAGTATAGTTGGGGTGTCGATTCCTCAGAGAGATGATTACAAGGAACTAATTTACTTAAATAAAAATGTTAGCAATAACTCAATGGAAAGATAATGATTGAGTTGGTAATATGAAATAAAAACTATGGAAAAAACTTAAAGGTTATCAATAGAGAGAAACAGCAAAGCGTCGGGAATCCCTCTTGTATCGACTTCCTATATTCAGTTATTGATTCCTTTTAATACTCAATTGAAGGTTTCACATCCCAAACCAACAATCGGAAGATATTCAATTCAAAACACATTAAATTCTAAGGTAATCAATGATTTACTTTCTCTATGTTAATAGCACACAAAGTTATCGTTATGACCTATCTAACGTCACTAATATAGCCACAGGCAATACTGCAGCAGAAGATCAACTCATAAAATAACTTTACCAGTCACAACTGGGTTCCCCAATCACACATGGAAGAAGCATGACTATTTCTATATGCAAGTTGGTAAAACATAATCTTTGGATTCATATAATCATAAGATAATAAAGAATAACAAAGCATCAATTTTATTAAACTTTAAAGAGTATTTAGGAATCAACAACATGATCATAAGAGTTTAAATACAAGAGTTCATCCTTAGCTTTGCCTAGGAGATTAGTTCTTAATGTAGAAGAGAGACATAGCCTTGATAAATCGGAGAGACATCCTGTCGGGGTTGAATCTTCTTCGTTTTTCTCTATCAAAATTGTGGTTGTGGCTATTTGTTGTGTGTTTCTTTTCTATTTCTCTCATCTTTTTCTGCTCTTTTTAGGGTTTAGATGAACTTAGGTTTATATAGGAAAGTCTCGGAGTCATTGTGCGCATCAAACATGACTAAATTAAGTTTTTGGTGTCTTTCGGGGCACCGCGGCTCTGGCAAGTGGTGCCACGGTGCCCAACTTGCTGGATTTTATATGCGTGCAGGATCCATATGCGCATCACAACACCATAAAGGCGTGTCGCGACGTATAGTAGGTTTTTTGGTATCACCGATTCTACGATTTAACTCCTCCCGCGTGCTTCCGATACGTCCGCAAGGTCCCGAAACATGTGTAATTGCTTCAATCTTCATGTTCCATTACTTCCTTGTAACATCCGGTAAACATGATGACTTGTACCGTACCAAAGCCTGATGACTATTAGAATTCGGAGGCATAATACTTAATATAAATCATGTTCAATCAAGTACGTGCTCATAAAATGTCATTTGGGACATTCGAAAGATTCCTTGAAATTTTGACGCGAAACTTAGTTTATGTTCCACCTCGAATAACTTTTAGTAATCATGCCATAAATTTTTCATACAATCTCCGATTTTTATGAATTTTATATCGTCGGAAAGCTAAGACTAAGGGCTACAATTTTTGCATTGGAAATTTTTCCAAATTCGAATCCTAAATAGGTCAAAACTCATGATTTCCTAAAATAAAATAGTAAATTTCGGGAAAGGAATAGATATTGGACATGTGGCAAAATTTCAACCACTCATTTTATCACAAAAAATCAGCCACTTTACCTATAAATAAGGCAATATTCATGCATCCCTGAAGAGGTGAAAACCATGAGCTTGAGTGAGGGAGATGATCTTCAAAATTTTCTTCATTTCCATGAAAACAATGAAGAAATGGTGTTGAGCTCTCAAGTTTTCTTGGTCAAGTTAGTTTCCATTCTCTTTCTATCTTCTCAATTTTCAATTTTTAACAAAGAATATAAAGCCCCAAATTCGTCCCATATAAACCCTACAAATTGGGATTGTTAAATTGGCTTTAATTTAGTTGATAACATGCATTTTGGAGAAGTGTTTTGAGAGTACAAGCTTGCATTCTATCTTTTACCTCTCTTAACACTTCTTTACTTATCTCTATTTGCTTCTGATTGCTTAAGTATCTACATTCTATCTTTTACCTCTCTTTCTAGCTTTTTCTTTCTCTTTCTACTGACCTGAGTGGGTATTCCTGGAACATTACTATCTATTTCTGTCTTTTTACCTTTCTTTGTCTCTGGCTGTCTAAACATCTATGCATTCTTCCACACTTTCTTATATCTTTCCTTTCCCACTCCCTTAGGTAACTTTTCGTAGATCCTTACTATCTACTTTCATAACTTGTTCTGAACTTCTGCTGATAAGCCAGGATAACTACAGGAGAATTCTTCTCTTTTTTCAAGTATAGTTATTCTCGTAAGGAATACTATTCGAATAGTCTAGAAAAGCTTACTAACTTGTCTATGGATCTTGAGGACATACTCGAGGATTGAATACTAGAGAGGTAGTGCCTCCCATACGAGTATCTCGGACATACTATATATACAAGACCCTAACACTCTACCCACTGCAGTCACTGACTCCCTAGACCTTACTCTGATACCATCTTTGTAACATCCCCGATCCCGGAGATGTTATCGGTAGGGAATAGGCTATCCTATCCCATGAGCCTCTGACTTACTGACTGTATACATCACTATTAACTCATCTCAATTATAGCTCAAACATGGGACCATTGGCCAAACTCATTTTTGACATATAAACATTATTTGACTCATGTCATTACTTAACACTTCTTTACAATACAACCCTGACAATAAGCCAGGATATCTTTATTTGCTTATCTCTATTTGCTTCTGATTGCTTAAGTATCTACATTCTATCTTTTACCTCTCTTTCTAGCTTTTTCTTTCTCTTTCTACTTTCTTGAGTGGGTATTCCTGGAACTTTACTATCTATTTCTGTCTCTTTACCTTTCTTTATCTCTGGCTGTCTAAACATCTATGCATTCTTCCATACTTTCTTATATCTTTCCTTTCCCACTCCCTTAGGTAACTTTTCTTAGATCTTTACTATCTACTTTCATAGCTTGTTCTGAACTTCTAGTGATAAGCCAGGATAACTACAATAGAATTCTTCTCTTTTTTCAAGTATAGTTATTCTTGCAAGGAATATTATTCGAATAGTCTGGGAAAGCTTACTAACGTGTCTATAGATCTTGAGGACATACTCGAGGATTGAATATTAGAGAGGTAGTGCCTCGCATACGAGTATCCGGACATACTGTGTATACAAGACCCCAACACTCTACCCACTGCAATCACTAACTCCCTAGACCTTGCTCTGATACCATCTTTGCAACATCCCCGATCCCGGAGATGCTATCGGCAGGGAATAGGCTATCCTATCCCCATGAGCTTCTGACTTACTGACTGTATACATCACTATTAACTCATCTCAATTATAGCTCAAACATGGGACCATTGCCCAAACTCATTTTTGACATATAAGCACTATTTGACTCATGTCATGTACTTAACACTTCTTTACAATACAACCTTGACAATAAAACTTAAACATATTACATATGAAATCTTTACTATACAACATGAAAAATGCATGACTTTACATGACTCTGACTGAACTGTACTCAATCTGGTGGACTCAGACCCTCTAGTGACTGCCATCAGTATCCATCCTCTCAAGCGCATCCTCCAGATATCCTGCAAAATAAAGAAACTGGGAGCGGGGGGGTTAGACCGTTTGAACGATCTAAGTGAGTGGACGATTTAAAATAAAAATTGAAATACTATAATGAAAATGTTTAATTCTAAAACCAAAGTTCTTTTAGAAAATTAAATTATATGAAAACCCTTTTGCTTGTCTGAAAACTCTGAACTATTTTAAGAAAATATTGTCTGGAATCTCTTTTATAAAACTTAACTTTTCTGAAATCTGCTTTTGAAAGTCCGGTTCTGTAAACTTATATCTGAAAGATCTGCTCTGAAAACTATTTCTGAAATGTCTATTTTCTGAAAACTATTTCTAATATCTAATCTCTGAAGACTGTTTTCTGAAAACCTGATATCTGAAAACTGATCTGTCCCTGAAAAACTTGAAGTATGGGGCATTACGTATCGTCGTCCCCTTATACGCCTAATTAGAGCTAAAAGTGCAAATCCATGACTTTGGAGCGTTACATATCGTCGTCCCCCAAAGCATGCCACTCCGGTCTTTAAAACTAGTGGTCTTGGGGTAATACATATCACCGTCCCCCAAGCCACTGAACTAGAACTGGGGGTGTAGATCTATGCTACCCTCTAAGCTCTGAAACTAGGATCTAGGGACATTTTTCATCCCTAGTCCTGAACTAGGATCTGGGGGAGTTACGTATCACCGTCGCCCCAGTCCTCTACAAGTACACATGTCATCCGTCAATTCCATGTATGTATCTAGTTACATACTGAGGTGGGTTTTTCCCTAATGCCTCGAAAATCATAAAATGTCATGCTATAGATTTCAAAACTATGTAAAACATTACGTCTAACATGGATCTGAAATCAAATATGGCTAACGCCCTATGTGCTTGAAAACGTAAGTCTCATGTTAAAATAATAAAATAAAAATCAACTTAAGGAAAGAGTGACAACTCACAGATTTTGGAGTCTGGCTGGCACTATTTCGCTTTGTCAATGAACTTGAGATTCTTGCCGATAATCTATAATCGGTAAACTTGATTAGAATATAAGTCGTTGACATGTTTCGAGATTACACTAAGTTTTACATTCAAACACTTACTATCACCTCAAAGCATCTCATACTTATATCATGAAGTAATATATTAGTACAAACCATTACGAGTCTCTTAGAGTGGCATCTAACACGCTAGGGTGGATCTAGAATGAATAAAAATCAATTTGGGGATATTTTGATCTTCGCGTCACGAAGTAGGGCCTTACGCGTCGTGAAGCGATCAATCCAGAAATGAATCTGTCAAACTTTTCCAGTACGCGTCGCGACGCAGACCCCTCGGGTGTCACACGCACTGTTTTTCCTGGTTTCTAACTTGCTTCTCATTACCTAGTTTTCTCAATACATCACCAACACTTGAACACTCTTCTAAACTTCAAAATTCATCTAATATCACCACCCAAACACAATCCATAGTCATAAATTACCAAGCATAATATCCTCAACATAATCATTTACAAATTAACATCATTACAAGCTTATACTCTCAAAACACTTCTCCAAAATGCATGTTATCAACTAAATTAAAACCAATTTAACAATCCTAATTTCTAGGGTTTATATGGTGCGAATTTAGGGCTTTATATTATTTGTTAAAAATTGAAAATTGAGAAGATAGAAAGAGAATGGAAACTTACTTGACCAAGAAAACTTGAGAGCTCAACACAATTTCTTCATTGTTTTCATGGAAATGAAGAAAAATTTGAAGATCATCTCTCTCACTCATGCTCATGTTTTTCACCTCTTCAGGGATGCATGAATTGTGCCTTATTTATAGGCAAAGAGGCTGATTTGTTTGTGATAAAAGGAGTGGTTGAAATTTTGCCACATGTCCCATATCTAGTCCTTTCTCGAAATTTACCGTTTCTGTTACGGAAATCATACGTTTTGACCTATATAGGATTCGAATTTGGAAACGTGTCCAACTTTAAAATTGTAGCTGTCGGTCTCAGATTTCCGACGATATAAAATTCATAAAAATCGGAGATCTTATGAAAAAGTTACGTCCTGATTACTAAAAGCTGTTTGAGGTGGAACATAAACTAAGTTTCGCGTCAAAATTTCAAGAAATCTTCCGAATGACCCAAATGAAATTTTATGAGAACGTACTTGCTTGAACATGATTTATTTTAAGTATTATGCCTCTGAATTATAATAGTCTTCAGGCTCTGGTACCGTACAAGTCGTCAGGTTTACCGGATGTTACAAATTCCCCCTTTAATTAGGATTGGTCCTCGAATTATCTTTAAAACTGAAATCATGTAGTCTTTCTAGATCTGAGATTCTCGATACAAAACATCTCATCGCAAACTATATAACTCACATGTTATTTCTTAGGTCACCAACTTATAACCCTCTACATACTCATTCTTTACTTCACTCCATCAATTGTATCGTAACCTAGAAGGTACTCTATTTCTGTTTGCATGGCCTGATACTTTACTTTATTTCTAAAGCTCAAAAGTATGCATTATTCTTTTTATTCTCCTAATATCTGTTTCATGCATGATACCTCTTGAATTTCTTGATTAAATGGCAATTCCTTGCCCTTGCTTTGTAAGAGTTCTACTGAGTACTTAATACTACCGTTAAGCTACGACCATTGTTACGTCTTATAGAAATCTTATTCTTCGATTCATAACTATTGCTAATCTCCATCTGGTTCTTTCCAATATGTACTTTCGAACTTCTTTAAACTACTAGCGCTATCCATGGTTAAACCTCTCGCGTGTGTTGATTCCATTCTGGTGTAAGTGTAAAAAGAATAATCTCTTATATCTTCCCTTAACGCTGCTTACGTATCACAAACTAGTGTTCGTCTCCATAACTTAACTATTTAACTCTCTATTTTCTCACTAAGCTTCAAATTCTTATAGGTTCTGTTCTTCCAAGTTCTCACTTCTCTGATTATCTATGGAGTTTAGCGCTTCGTAATACAATGCCAAAATCTTTTTATATCTCTTACTAACTAGTGTTATTTACTGAAGGGATTGTATTAGGAAGGTTAATTCTAGGTAGCTTCTTTGGAATATTCCTTATTCGGCTAATGACTTATAAACAAAGTTCCTAAGCTGAGTTTAATCGTATACATACTTTACTTAAATTGTATTCCCTTTCTCGATGTTATTTCTGGCGATTTGGTTCTAGTTACAGTTTATATTCTGTCTTATACCTTCTATTGTCATAACTCAAATACTCACAAACTTGTAAATTCTATTCATATCCAATGACCATTTACGTAACTTATAGCTTGAATTTTCACCCGTTGTACTAAATGTAGCATTATAGTAACTTATCTTTTCATTTTCATAATATACTACATATGTACCAAAAGCAACCTTGAAGTGAACTTATCTCCTCGGTTCCAATACTATGCTACAATTCTACCAAACCACCTATACCTGTGGTTAAGGCCGTCCCAAACCTGTAGTGGTTTGGTCAACTTAGACTAGGGCTGGGTACTTTATATGATTTAAATGAGCTAACACGTAAGGGATCATTAGTTTCATTCCAATACCCAAAAACCTTATTGTTACACACTTCTGTCTTCGCTTACTAAGTATTCTATCCTATTTTATCCTATAACTGGAACTTCTATGGTCTATGTCTCCTTATCTGATGGATATACTCTCTTACATATCTCTAGTCATGTCCAACGCTGTTCTTTCGTATTCCCATCACTGTTAGACTAATAATTTATCTCTCCATCACTTCATCTAGACAACTTCTTTCATAGATCTTTAATTTCTGGCTACTTTCTTCTTCTATTCTGCTCTTGTCTTTAGCCTGAAGGTTTTATGTTTTGGTCTTTTTTATTACGCATTTACTTGTTCCTGGAAGTATCTTGAGATGATCATCGAGGTCCATCTTCGTTACTGTTGTGTGGATAGGGTTGGGAGGGTGGGGTTTTGGGTCCTAAAGCCTTTTCCAGTTGCGGCGTTCTCGCTAGCTAACCGCACTGTAGTTGTATGTGCCGCTTATCTATGAACTTAGGACTCTCTTATATGCATATCTGGGGTTAACTTCCAACTTATTCCTGCCATGTCATGATACTCCCCATCTGTATTGATTGAAGTCAATCCCACGCTTTATCCCGTAAAGAGAATGAGAATAAGCATAGTCTGATAGCCTCTTTTGTCACACCATTCATCTTTATGGTGTCTGCAATCTCCAGGAACATCCCTAAGTGCATGTTAGGATCCTCTACAGCTGAATCCCTAAACTGATTCCTTTGTACCATGTTGATCAATGCAGGTTTTAGCTCAAAATTGTTGGCGTTGATTGGTTGATGGGCAATTCCAGAATAAATATCATCTATGACCGGCTTGAAGTGAACTCTGATTGCCACCTGGCGTGGGTTGTTCTCTCTGTTTTCAGCTGCCATTGCTTCCTTTTCAATTTTCCATTCTTACCTTAGTCTCCTCGCTGTTCTTTCTATTTCAGGATCAAACTGGAGCGAGTCGAGACTTGTGGATCTTCGCATTAACTGAAGCACCGAAAGAAAAAGAATCAATAATCAAATAAAAACAAAGCAAAAATAAATAGAAATAAAAATAAACTAAAAACTAAAAATTAAAAATCTAAATTAAAGCTAAGATTACTTGGTAATAGTATTAATGTGAATTAAACAAACAATCCCCGGTAAAGGCGCCAAAAACTTGTTGGAATATTTTATATCTTACCACAAGTGTACGGTGTCAAGTTTTAGTAAAAATGAGTTAAGAGTGTCGAACCCACATAGATTTTTTTCATTCACACTAAGTACTACAATTGATAATCCTAACTTTATTTAGAAGATAAATAATAAAGATTAAATTAACTAAATAACATATAAAAATAATTATATAGGAGGAACTAATACGATAGAGATTCTAGAGTCTGATTTCACCTTACTATCCCCTATGTATTTGTCATGTCAATCAATCCTTGTTCATTTGTATCATTTATAAGTCAAGAATCCTTAAATATTCACTCTCTCTCCTGAGTAACAGTGAAAATATTATCAACTACAGATTTCGATATCCCTATAAAAATCTAGTAATTAAAAAGTCATTACGTCTTGTGATTCTATGTTAACGACTTCAAAGGAATTATAGATTCTCCCGAACTCTATAAAATTCCTATGTTATATTCTCTAGATCTATTCAAAATCCCTCTCTCTCGAGTGATAGATTCTAAACATGCACCATCTTAATTTGTGGCTAGAAAACAAGAAGCATTAAATCCAAAAGAATATAAATAAACTGAAATATAACTTCATAACAATATTAACACACAATACAAAGGTTCAAGCATCAGTTACATCATTCTCTAGAATTAAGGAGTTAGTTCATGACTAGAGATAAAAACAATAAAAACATGTCATGAATCTAATGAAAATCATTAGAGTTCTAAGAAAGAAACTATAAGATAAAACTCGAATTGAATCCCTTCCTCTTCGGACGTCACCGCCTTCGTTTCCCTTGTCGCTCTTCAATCCTCCTCCTTATATCTCTCTAAAAATAAGTGTTTTGTGTTTTGTGCTGTGTATTAGCCTTTTTTTTAGTCTTGGACGAACTTATGTATTTATAATAAAGCCTTGGGCTCCTTGTGGATGTAAAACCCTAAAATTGGGTGTTTTTGGGTTCTGCGGGGAGCCGCTGCGCCAAACCTGCTGTATTTTGTATATGTAGTTTTCCGATGGCACGTCGCGACATGCAGGAAGGGCGCGTCGTGACGCGTGGCAGTTTCCCAGAATGTATGCTTTCTGCGTTTCTACTCTTCCCGCATGCTTCTGATGCGTCCGTATGGTCCCAAAACACGTACAAATGCCCCAAGATCCATGTATCAATGCTTCCTACAAATAAAACATAAAAGAACTACAAAATACATTAAATGATACGGAAACTAACAAAATAGTAAGCTAAGAATGCATGAATACATGTGTATAAACCACACTTATCATGACTGGTTCATCCTTAGCCCCCTCCATTGTGCTTTCAAAGCCAAAACCAACATCTTTAGGTCGATCTTCAAATTTAGCTAAATTTGGGCCTTGGACCTGGACCCTCATCCTCGCAAAAACCTTGGGCCTCTATCTTGGTGAGCGAAATCCTCTTAATACCATTCTTCATGTTACAGATCTTATCGGATCCGAATATCACCATCAACATCTGTCCCCTACTTCATGATATCAACAAGTCTGTGAGTTGGTGTCAGGAACTCAGAGCGGGTTCCACGGCTGCAAGCTTCAGACTCATTGTGAAGATCCACGTCGGATTCACAACCCTAATCTAACATATATATTTTTGTCCCATTACTCTGTCATTTCTTCTTGTAGGCCTTTTTGGTCTGAAGTAATCGACCTGTACTATTTCTGTTCAGTCTATCATTTGATTTCCAACTTGAAGAAACTCATCTCGCACACCTCAGGCCGATTGTAAGCTCTTGACGTGCTGCAATCTCAGAAGGAAATGGATTTTCGTGGCATGCGAAACAAAACATAAACCATGATAGAAGGCTATCATTGGGTCCTTAATTAGAGATGGGTCTCGACGAGACATAACCTAGCCTCGAACCGATACAATTAATCATCCACAAGGGGATGTTCCCTCCTTATGCTATCATCATTTTTCCATGGGGGAGAAATTCTGATCTCATATCAACGAGTGCAACAAGGCCTCGGCGGGACGTAACCCAACCCAGAGCCACCACAGCTAACCGGCCACAAGGGAATGTACCCACCTTGTGCCATTAGAAATTACCTCGGCGGGACTAGTCTAGCCCCGAGTCATTAAATAAACTAGCCATAAGGGAATGTACCCTCATTGTGCCATCGACATGGCCTCGGCGGAACGAATGCAGCCCCGAGCCATGACACCTCTTTCCAAGACTTAACCACAAGGGAAGATTTTCAACCTCCGGAAATCACTGTGGAAATTGGAAATGGTGTCCCACTTTAAGTCATCTATCAAAACAAAATTAAAGATAAAAACAAGACAAACAAAATGATGGTGATATTTCACATACCCCGTATTGACCCAAAAGAAACAACAAGGGTGCCAACAGCAGCGTCTTGCCCCACACTACCCAAAATAATAAATTTGAACCTTACAGTTCAAAGTCCTAGAGAACCGAGCTACGGATCGAGGGGGCGGCCAACGCCATGAGATTTTTCCCATGCTTGGCAGGTCCCCGAGTCTACAAACGCCGCAGAGACCCTCATGCCTTCCCAGTGCTATGCTCCTACAGGTCTGAAATAGGATGGCCAACACCATATGGGAAATCTCCTCCCCATGCTAGGTGTATCCCGAACCGGCATACAATACTCTTTCTGACAAAATCTGTTACTTTTTTCTCAGTTACTACAGATAGTGGTTCAAATTCCACCCATTTGGTAAAATAGTCTATCACAATGATGGAGAACTTAGCCTGACCCCGAATCGTGGCCATCGACCCGATAATGTCTAATTCCCATTGGGCAAATGGCCAAGGACTTGATAATGTGGTCAGCTGCTCAGGTGGCTGGTGCTGTATGTTCGCGTTCCTCTGGCATCTTTCACAGGTCCTGGCGATCCTAGCCATGTCCTGATACCTTGTTAGCCATAAAAAACCTTGTCTAAGTGCCTTGTGGGTGATTGACTGACCTCTACCGTGGTTCCCATAAATTCCCTCGTGAATTTCTCTAAGTACATAATTAGCCTCTTCGGTATAGTACTTCATTTATCAAATAAAATTTTTTCCATCGATACTTTAATCTCATTGCCTCATTTTTCTCCTCCGGCGCGTCCCCAATTTCTAAGTATTTCTTGATGGGGTCTATCCAGGACGACCCCCTTCGATCTCTACCTCCAGAATATCTGACACCCCCACACTTTTTGATTTCAAGTTCCTTAACAGAATGGTCCAAGTAATCTTCATTTTTATGGAGGATGCAATGCGAGCCAATGAGTCCGCTTGATGATTTTTTTCTCGTCAGATCTGCTCGAATGTCACGTTCCCATCATTTCTATAAATCCTTTCAATTTGGCATGATAAGCTATCATGTTCAGCTCTCTTGCTTGGAACTCATCATTTAACTGTTGAACGGCCAACTGAGAGTCAATTTTTACCGCCAAATCTTTTACCCCAACTACCTCACAGAGGCTCAGTCTGGCCAAGATTACTTAATATTCTGCCTCATTATTGGTTGCTTTGAAGGCAAATCTCAGGGCATAGCCCAATTCCTCATCTTTACTACTCTTGAGGATCACCCCAGCTCTAACTCCTTGTGTGCTGACTAAACCATCAACAAATACCTCCCACTTCGCTTCTCTCACTATCATTACCTGAAGGCTGGTGAATTCTGCAAAAAAATCCACCAATGCTTGCCCTCTGATTGATACCATAGGCAGATAGGATATATCCTACTCACTGAGTTCCACGGAACACTTTACTATACGACCCGAGGTATCCGGCTTATGCAAGATCTACCTCAGTGAGTGGTTGGTATACACCCAAATGGGATGGGCTTGGAAATAAGGTCGTAACTTTCTTGCTGCGGTGATATGAGACAAGGCCACTAGTTCGTGGGCCGGATACCGAGTTTCGGCATCTAGCAACGTCTTGCTAGTATAGTACGCTAGTCTTTGAATTTTGTCTACTTCATGTTCCAACAACGAACTTACATCATACTCAGAAACGGCTAAGTGGAAGAATAAAATCTCACCCGGGATTGGCTTTGCCAGCAGTGGAGGTTGGGCCAAGTACTATTTAAATTATTGGAAAGAAACCTCGTATTCACTCGTCCAACTGACTTCCTTCTTGGCTTTTTTAATTAGTTAGAAAAAGACATGGCATTTTTCGGTGGCTTTGGAGATGAATCGGCTTAGTGCCACCACCCAACCTGTTAGACTCTGCACTTCCTTGACCGTCCTCGGAGGTTTTAGGTCCAAAACTGCTCCGATTTTTTGAAGGTTTGCCTCGATACATCGCACATTGACCATGTACCCCAAAACTTCCGGGAAGCTACCCTGAAGGCACACTTATCTGGATTTAGCCTAATATTATGATTCCTCAGTAGCTCAAACATCCTCTAGAGGTCATCCAGATGATCTTCGGGTTTGGCAATAATTGTGATCATGTCATCGACATAGACCTGCATGGTCTTGTCGACGAGCGGCCTGAAGACCTTGTTCACAACCTCTTATAGGTAGCCCCAACATTTTTTAATCCTAAAGGCATTACTTTATAACAGTATAACCCTTGATCTATGATAAAAAAAATGTATTTTCTTCATCTTCGGGATACATCCTGACCTGGTTATACCCTGAAAATGCATCCATAAAAATAAGTAGCCCATGACATGCAGTTGAGTCCACCAGCTGGTCTTTCTTAGGGAGGGGAAAGCTATCTTTTAGGCGGGCCTTGTTCAATTCAGAGAAATCCACGCACATCCTCCATTTTTCGTTGGCCTTCTTCACTAAGACGACATTTGACACATATTCCGGATATCTAACCTCCCTAATGAACCCGACCTTAAGTAGTTTTTTGACCTCGATTTCAATCACCACGTATCACTCCTGATTGAAGATCCTCATTTTCTACTTCACCGGTTTGTTAGCTCGATCGAATTCCAAGAGATGACTAATGAACATAGAGTCAATCCGGGGCATATATCCATGGTCCCATAAGAAGACATCCGTGTATCCCTTCGGAAAATTTAGCAACCATTCCCTCAAATTTGACTCCAACCCGGCCTCAACCTTTATTATCTTTCCATGATCAAAAATCTCCACCAATTCCAGCTCCTATCCTGCCCCTAGCTGGGCTGGTTTGTCGGGTCGAGGATCAGCTGACTCCGCTTCTACTGCATCCTCTCATGTAACGATACTAACTTCCTCGCTAGGGACAACTAGTGGCCTGTAGACAACCCGGGTTTCCCAACCATCTTCTCATTCTATTTCTTTCCTCTTTGTTCTTCTCTCTTCAACACACATAGTTTCTTTAGACACGGTGGCGAAATAACTTCTAGCCACCTTCTGACTTCCACAGACAACTCCAACTCCCTATCGAGTTGGGAATTTCAACTTTAGGTAGTAGCACGATATAACTACCATTGACTTCATTATAAAGGGACCCTCCAAGATCACCTGATAGCTGCTCATGCAGTCCACTATTGTAAAATCCATTATAATGATCCGGGTATGGAGAACTGTCCCAATAGTCATTGTTAATTGTTCCTGGCCCAGCAGCACCACGGTTGCTCCTCCAAACCCGTACAACGGTGTCGCATCCTGAATCAAAGTGGTATACTCCATGCCTAAGTCGTTCAAGGCTTCATTGGAGATGATATCTACCGCTCTCCATGGGTCCACCAATATTCTATCTACCTCGGCTCTACTGATATTGGCCTTGATTATCAGTGCATCATCTTCAGGGTAGTTGACCCCCTGGGCATACTCTTTGATGAATATTATAAGCACCGTTCTGGCTTTGTGGACCTTTGGGGCCCTTTCCGTTGTCAGAACCTCTGAGCCTTTTACCCGGAAATAGTCCTTCCTTGTCCGATTCAAATCTACGGCCAATGTTTTTCCCCCTGCTATTGTGAACATAGGCTTTTTTCCCATTGTTATCTCTCTTTTCTTTCCCCCGGGACTTTCTTTCCCACTCTCTCGTGCCTTCTTCTTTAACTTCCCAATTTTCTCCAACAAAGCCTTCATGAAGGTTCGATTCATTTCCCTCTCCTTTCGAGCATTCTCTCTCTCACTTCGCAGGCTTTCTTCCATATTCTGCATCCGCTCCATCGTGGAGGCCTCTGAAGTTCAATGATTTCTGTCTCCTGCCATTGACTTAACGTGTTTTCCGTTTTTCGTACCGGATCCCGATGACACCAACTGTTGATGACTATTTTTCGTTCTAGGGGCAATTTAGGAAAATCACTCCTTGAACAAACCTCCATTTAACAATGAATTTGTTTGGTTCGTTAGGAACCAAAGATAAACTCGACAGACAAACAAGAAAACACACAGATATGAACATAGGATTTAATATGATTCGGTGGAATGGATCCAACCTACGTCCACAGATTCAAGAGAAATAGAATCTTTTATTATGAGCTCGGGTCATACTGACCTGCTCGTTCTCTATCCCTTAAGTTTTTTTCTCTTTTTTACAAATTACGCCTAAGAAAAATTAGCTAACCCTTACAATAAGTTCTCAACCCCTTTATATAGTGTCTAAACCTATCATTCCGTCAACTCGTGACGTCAGCCATGTTACCAAGTCATTATTGAGTAGGCTCTCTTCCATAATCAACCTATAAGTAGTAGTTTCGCTGCCTTACACAGCCTTTCTCTACCATCCGAAGCTCATTAATGCAACCTTCCTTGGTAACTGCTACACACCCTGTCCAAGCGCCAACCTGCATCTCAACCACTCACGCGGTTGCGTATGTCAGTCAATAAGCCTGAAGCCCTGTCTCATCCCATCAGTCATTGGGACGCTCAAACTTCAGTCTCATAGCATAAAGTTGCAACCCCAACCCATATCCCCGGGTCAGTACCCCGAAACAAGTGACGCCCTTCCTTGCAGTTACTGTAATACCTCATTTGCTTTTACTTTTATTTGTTTTTATTATTTTTCTTTCTCTCCTTATCACATTCATACCTAACCAAAACCCCCCACAATGTTATTATATTACCTAAAAGCATATTCCATGTTTACAAATCATTACAACCAAATAAAATTATTCAACCCTACCATTTCACTAATTCTAACCTCTAAACTTCATTAGTTGCAATATCTACCGAGCAGGCACTCACATTCTTCTTCATGGCTTGGGTTAAAGTGTTATTGACCAACTAAATCCAGTGGATGGATTCTTTAGCATGTGAAGAATATCATGTTGTTTGAGAAAATCGTGTCGTTTTGATGGATCAATGAGGAACAAGTTTCTCAACTCCTTCTTCAGTATCATTTATGCTACAATAAAATCTGCTAAGGATTTACTGATGAGCATAGAGAGAGAGACGAAACTTTGCATGTATTTGGTTATGAGAACAATATTTCTCATGGCCATCCAAGAAGATTTTGGAGTTGTGATTTAGAGAGAGGAGGGTGAGGTTGTTGAAGACAATTCCAGAGAGTTTGAGAGTAATTTCTTGAAGTTTTAGAGAGAGAAACCGAGAGCATGAGAGATGACTATCCAGAAGAGAGAGAAAGTACATGGATAGACAGAGAAATTGAGTTTTCGACATCGTCCGATCTCTATTTTCGGTAAGTGACCATATCTGGAGCATCCCCTTGTCGAGAGGAATCTACTGCCACGGGACCATCATCGATCCACCGCCGAACGCGCCCCCATGCACCGGCCATGCGCCGATGACTTGCTGCCCACGCGCTCCACACGCGGCCGTGTGTGTATACAACTCCCAGACTGGAATTTTCCCCTCATCGAGATACGCGAGTTGGACACTTCATTTACCCAAATCAGACCTTCGGTTGTTGAGAAACGAGAAAAATACGGTTGTTATCGGTGTTTAACCGATCGTCGGTAACCGCCGTATTTCAGCCCCTACCACCACCATCACCATGAACCTTGAGATGTTTGCTGACCAGCGGCTCTTTCATTGTGAGATTTGGAGGTCGTTGGAGCTCGGTATGTGATTATTACCGTTTTGGGGGTGTAAATGATAGAATTTGAAAGTTTTGGACTTAATTGCATATTTGCATAATTACGAGGGTAAAACTATAAATTCTGGTTTTAGGGGTTAAATAGTAATATTTAAGATTTTTAGGACTATTTGGACATATTAGAAAAGTTTATGGGCTAAAATGGAAATTTAGAAAGTTTAGGGGTAAAATCATAATTTTGGATAAATTGAGGGACCTAATCGTAATTTTATATTTTTCAGATTCTTAGTGAGGATAGAGACATAGTATGAGCTTTTACGTGGATAGAGGTAAGTACAATGCACGTTGATTCCCTTAACATAATTGTTTGTTGATTGATGATTGTCGTGAAAGTCTATATAAATATGTTGGTATAATTATATATATATATATATATATATATACTTATATATATTTTTTGGAGATATAAACATTGGTTAATTGAAAGCATGAGAAAAATTAATTCATGATTATTGAGATGAGATTGATAGATTGGATGCGAGATGTGATTGTATTGGATGATGTGTGTAGTTGATTTATGCTGTCGGGTTTTGTATGATAGTAGTGGTCGGAGATGAGATGAGATATGATGATACATTACGCGAGATAATATGATGGAAAACCTTGGGAGTTGTGATGAGGTACTCTCCAATTGGTTTTTATATGGTGGGAAACCTTGGGAGTTGTGATGAGTTACTCTCTCATTGGTTTCAATCCACTATTATACTGGACCCGGATTAGCAACCACGTTTGATGGATGTTTGTATTGTTGTGGGATGTTTTCTTGAGTTGTTATTATAATATAATTTATTTTCATATTTTATATATATATATATATATATATATATATATATATATTATATATATTACTTATATATATATTCCTATTTTGTTGATGAGGTCATGTTGGAGTTGTGATTTAGAGAGAGGAGGGTGAGGTTGTTGAAGACAATTCCATAGAGTTTGAGAGTAATTTCTTGAAGTTTTTGAGAGAGAAACCGAGAGCATGAGAGATGACTATCCAGAAGAGAGAGAAAGTACATGGACAAAGAGAGAAATGGAGTTTTCGACATCGTCCGATCTCTGTTTTCGATATGTGACCATATCTGGAGCATCCCCTTGTCGAGAGGAATATACTGCCACGAGACCGACACCGATCCACCGCCGGACGCGCCCCCATGCACCGGCCATGCGCCGACGACTTTCTTCCCACGCGCTCCATGCGCCGCTGCGTGTGTATGACAACTCCCAGACTGGAATTTTCCCCTCATCGAGATACGCGAGTTGGACACTTCGTTTACCCAAATCAGACCTTCTGTTGTTGAGAAACGAGAAAAATATGACTGTTATCGGTGTTTAACCGATCGTCGGTAACCGCCGTATTTCAGCCCCTACCACCACCAACACCATGAACCTTGAGATGTTTGCTGACCAGCGGCTCTTTCGTTGTGAGATTTGGAGGTCGTTGGAGCTCGGTATGTGATTATTACCGTTTTGGCGGTGTAAATGATATAATTTGAAAGTTTTGGACTTAATTGTATATTTGCATAATTACGAGGGTAAAATTGTAAATTCTGGTTTTAGGGGTTAAATAGTAATATTTAAGAGTTTTAGGACTATTTGGACATATTAGAAAAGTTTATGGGCTAAAATGGAAATTTAGAAAGTTTTGGGGTAAAATCATAATTTTGGATAAATTGAGGGACCTGATCATAATTTTATATTTTTCATATTCTTAGTGAGGATATAGACATAATATGTGCTTTTACGTGGATAGAGGTAAGCACAATGCACGTTAATTCCCTTAACATAATTGTTTGTTGATTGATGATTGTCGTGAAAGTCTATATAAATATGTTGGTATAATTATAATTATATATATATACTTATATATATTTTGTGGAGATATAAACATTGGTTAATTGAAAGCATGAGAAAAATGAATTCATTATTATTGAGATGAGATTTATAGATTGATGTGAGATGTGATTGTATTGGATGATGTGTGTAGTTTATTTATGCTGTCGGGTTTTGTATGATAGTGGTCAGAGATGAGATGAGATATGATGATACATTAAGCGAGATGATATGATGGAAAATCTTGGGAGTTGTGATGTGGTACTCTCCCATTGGTTTTGATATGGTGGGAAACCTTGGGAGTTGTGATGAGATACTCTCCCATTGGTTTCAATCCACTATTATATTGGACCCGGATTAGCTACCATGTTTGATGGATATTTGTATTGTTGTGGGATGTTTGCCTGTGTTTTTATTATAATATATTTTATTTTCATATATATATATATATATATATATATTCCTATTTTGTTGATGAGGTAATGTTGAGAGTATGAGTGCATTACTTGTTGAGCTCTTTAAGCTCACTCCCAATTTCCCCCAAATTTTCCAGGTAATTCGCGAGCGCAGCGGAAGCAGTACCAGATTTGGATCCACGTGCCACAGTTATTTTTCAGGTTGGTCCAGACATTTGAGTTGTCATTTACATATTTTTAAGACTTGTGTTGTAAATCATAAAAATTGTCTATAATTCACGTATTTGTATCTTGTGATGTATTAATTGTGCATATTTGTTTGGTTGGTTTGACATATAGAATGCTCGAGCTAAAGTTGTTCATGAACCTCTTTTTAGGGTTGGGCCCACTCTAGGGAGGGGGTCGTGACAGATTTGGTATCAGAGCCTAGGGTTTTAGGTTCTGTAGACATATTGCATTAGATGATGGTATTAAAAGAGTAGTTTTGTGTCCGTAGGAAAATATCTGGACGTGGCCGTGGTACTGGTACTCAACGTGGGAGAGGGATAGTTTGTCAATGCGCGAGAATGTCGAGTAATAGTATAGAGAGACCTCACACTTAGTCGATAGATCTTGAATTTGATAAAGCTTTATCTGGTGTTCCGCCGATTGTTGAGGATAATGAGGGTTCTAGACCCATACCTCCAGTAGTTTCGACAGTTGCCCCCATCGCTATTCCTGTAGCTGTATCTGACGTGATTTCTACGGTTGTACCTAATATGAACCTCCTGTCGCAGTTATAACATCGTCGTGAGTCAGTAAGTCGAAGACATTAGAACTTTGGTGTTCGAGAGAGGAGAAATAAGACTTTGTTGACACTCATGTATAAGCAAACATAGGCAATAATGGCAACAAAATAATAAAATATATCAGTTAAGATCACATTATGGAATATAATAACTTGGTTGCGTTGCAAGGACATGATCATCTTCGAATTGATGATCTTCTCATTGATGTTTCGCACTTAGAGACATGTGAATGCGACCGTCGATGATTTAGATTTTGAGACTGTCAAGAAACTTGATTTTATTGTAGCCCTGAACGATACTTCTAGATGACTCTTCGATAGTAGTGAAGAGTTGCCAATCTCTATTCTTGGTATTTCTTTCTAGACTTCGACGAACTGAGTCTGCGGAGAGAGCTCTAAGATCACAGGAATGATGGAAAGTAATCTATTCTGGGAAAATATCATTATATTTATAGTAAACTCTAAGCTTCGGTCTGGATGGCCAACTAATGAGTCTCCAATCAGTGAGCTGATGTGATGGTATGATTCTAATAGGATGAATTGGGTGGTAAATGAGTGAATAATCATCTGACCATTCTGGAGTAATGGTTTTGATCCAGACAGTAATACTTTTGTGGCGTTTATACCATCGATACAAAATATTACTGATGAAGGGAGGAAGCTCAACAAGGCTGGCTTCTGAGATACCAGGATAGTTGGGATGGATTGGACTTGGTCCAAGAATAAATTCATTTAGGAAACCGAGTTCAAACAAGGTGCCGAGACTCCACTGGCAATGATTGAAGAAATCATGACTGTTGATGAAAACTGTGGAATGGAATCTGTGATATCCACAGTGAACAATCGCATAATTATTTTTGTATTGGATTAAACCATCAGTTTTTCCATTCCAAATCGTTTTAAGAATGAAACACCACCTTATAAAGTTTGTAGGAACTCTTGCCACGATATCCATTGCAATCTCTTTGAGTAAAAGAGTTGATGAAGCTTCATTGAGACAATCCTAGCTATCTCTCCAAAGGTCTTGAACATATTTAGAATCTATAACTGCTCGATCAGTGACTGGCCATTTACAAAGCTTTTGGAATATCACCTTAGCTCTGGCAGACTTTGAACAAGGGTTAGGGTTGGCAGAGGAGGATGCCATGGAAGAAGTTTTGAGTAATTTCTTAAGAACTCAAGCATCTCTTTATAAGGAGAGATAATAATAATTTCTTCATGAAAAGACACTTTCACAGTATCCATGCATAATTGGAAAGGATAATAATTGTCGCGGTGACAAGACGTAAAGCAGATATATGAGGGACTTGCAAATCCTCTTTTCAGTAGTGGGAATCTCAAGGTGGTGGATTTTGCGTAAACTGCTGAAAGCTCTTTATAGCTGTTGTCTGTGAAGGACCCTAGGTAGAGCCTTTTCTTTAGGAGATGGGATAGCTGGTTTGTAAGTTGTGGCACGGGTCAAAAAAATGGAGAGCAGAGATTGGAAGGAATGAGACTACTACTTTCATATTGAGTTCAGAGAATGTATAATTATTAGTGATAGAGTTGTGATACCAGTTTCTGGAATGCTCAAGTAGGAGATCTTGGATGAGGCACACAATGATCATTAATATATGAATTCTGAGAGCACCAAGATGTATCAAAATCTAAAGAAGACTTATTGGTGGTCGGGAATGAAGAGAGAGATTTCATAGTTTGTATCTCGGTGTTTGGTTTGTCAGCAGGTTAAAGCAGAACATCAACATCCATTCAGATTACTCCAGCCTTTACCTATACCTGAGTGGCTATGGGAAAATATCACAATAGATTTTGTAGTAGGGCTACCGAGGACACATTAGAGTTATGATGCAATTTGGGTAGTAGTGGATCGATTGTTTAGATCTGCTTATTTTTTAGCGATTCGAGTTATATGAGGACTAGAGAGACTAGCAAAATTATTTGTGGAGCAGATTATACGATTACATGGTGTACCATTATCGATTGTATCAGATAGAGTTGTCAGATTTACTTCTCATTTTCGGCAGAATTTCTTGAAGACTATAAGATCAAATATTTCTACGAGCACCTCATTCCACCCTCAGACCGACGGTCAGTTAGAGCGGACTATTCAGATGCTAGAAGATTTGTTGAGATCGTGTGTTTTGACATTCATTGGGAGTTGGGATGAGCATTTACGTCTGATCGAGTTCACCTACTACCATAGCTTTCAGACTAGTATCGGCATGACTCCATATAAGGCTTTGCGTGAGAGGAGATGTAGGATTCTGTTTGTTGGGGCAGGGTTGGAGATAGACAGATTCATGGCTCAGACTTGGTGGATATGACATTTGAGAGGATTAAGTTGATCCGAGCGAGACTGTTAGATGAGCAGAGTCGACGGAAGAGTTTGTCAATAATAGGGGCTATGACCTTGAGTTCCAAGTTGGAGATAAAGTATTCTTGAAAATCTCTTATTGGGAGGGAGTTGTGAGGTTTGGCTGGAAGAGAAAGTTTTCGCCGCGCTGTATTGGTCCTTTTGAGATTTTGGAGAGAGTGGGAAAAATGGCATATCGTCTGGCATTACCACCGGAATTAGAAAGGATTCATAAAGTGTTTTATATACCCGTACTAAAGAAGTTTGTACCAAACCCTTCTCACATTTTGGAGAGTCAACCGGTGGAGTTAAGTGAGAACCTCCCTTATGAAGAAAAGCCTGTGAAGATCGTAGACTGTAAGGTTCAAGAGCTGAGATCTAGACGTATTATTCTTGCGAAGGTCATGTGGTTTAATCATCACATTCAGGATGCGACTTGGGAAGTGGAACAGGATATGAGGGAGAAATACCCAGAGTTGTTTGAGAATTGAGAAATTTCGAGGACGAATTTTTTGTAAGGTGGGTAAATTGTAATACCACATTTTCATTTATTTTTATTATTTTTCTTTCTCTCCTTATCACATTCATACCTAAACAAAACCCCACAATGTTATTAAATTACCTAAAAGCATATTCCATGTCTACAAATCATTACAACCAAACAAAATTATTCAACCCTACCATTTCACTAATTCTAACCACTAAACTTCACTAGTTGCAATGTCTACTGAGCAGGCACTCACATTCTTCTTTATGGCTTGGGTTAAAGTGTTCTTGACCAACTAAATCCAGTGGATGGATTCTTTAGCATGTGAAGAATATCATGTTGTTTTGAGAAAATCGTGTCGTTTTGATGGATCAATTAGGAACAAGCTTATTTACTCCTTCTTCAGTATCATTTATGCTGCAATAAAATCTGCTAAGGATTTACTGATGAGGACAGAGAGAGAGACGAAACTTTGCATGTATTTGGTTATGAGAACAATATTTCTCATGGCCATCCAATAAGATTTTGGAGTTGTGATTTAGAGAGAGGAGGGTGAGGTTGTTGAAGACAATTTCAGAGAGTTTGAGAGCAATTTCTTGGAGTTTTAGAGAGAGAAACCGAGAGCATGAGAGAGGACTATCCAGAAGAGAAAGAAAATATATGGACAGAGAGAGAAATGGAGTTTTCGACGTCGTCCGATCTCTGTTTCCGGCAAGTGACCACATCTGGAGCATCCCCTCATCGAGACGAATCCACTGCCACTGGACTGACGTCGATCCACCACCGGACGCGCCCCATGCGCCGGCCACGCACCGGTGACTTGCTGCCCACGCGCTCCACGCGCCGCCGCACGTGTATGACACCTCCCTGACCAGAATTTTCCCCTCATCGAGATACGCGAGTTGGACATTTCGTTTACCCAAATCAGACCTTCGGTTGTTGAGAAACGAGCAAAATACGGTTGTTATCGATGTTTAACCGATCGTTGGTAACCGCCGTATTTCAGCCCCTACCACCACCATCACCATGAACCTTGAGATGTTTGCTGACCATCGGCTCTTTCGTTGTGAGATTTGGAGGTCGTTGGAGCTCGGTATGTGATTATTACCGTTTGGGGGTGTAAATGATAGAATTTGAAAGTTTTGGACTTAATTGTATATTTGCATAATTAAGATGGTAAGACTGTAAATTCTGGTTTTAGGGGTTAAATAGTAATATTTAAGAGTTTTAGGACTATTTGGACATATTATAAAAGTTTAGGGGCTAAAATGGAAATTTAGAAAGTTTAGGGGTAAAATCATAATTTTGGATAAATTGAGAGACCTGATCGTAATTTTATATTTTTTAGATTCTTAGCGAGGATATAGACATAGTAAGAGCTTTTGCGTGGATAGAGGTAAGTAAAATGCACGTTGATTCCCTTAACATAATTGTTTGTTGATTGATGATTGTCATGAAAGTCTATATAAATATGTTGGTATAATTATAATTATATATATATATATATATATACTTATATATATTGTGGGAGATATAAAATTGGTTAATTGAAAGCATGAGAAAAATTAATTCATGATTATTGAGATGAGATTGATAGATTGGATTCGAGATGTGATTGTATTGGATGATGTGTGTAGTTGATTTATGCTGCCGGGTTTTGTATGATAGTGGTGATGAGTGGTAAATCTATCACTATTTCCCACTCATTTATCCTAATATTTTGTATAGTTTCTTGAGTCTTATGAATATTTTGATATGTTTTGTGTTATTTTGTAGATAAATAAAGTTTCAGGACATTCTGGAGGTGATTTGGGCCAAAACAGTGAAAATCGGTAAAAATGGCATTTCGGTAATTTTGAGAGTCGCGACGCCAGGACCTTCAGCGTCGCGACGCCTAACCTGCGCCGAACAGTGCTAACGTGAGCCGGGTCAACGGGTCAGTATTTGAGAAGTTTGACTTTGCTAACGTGCGCCGTGACACGTGTCACCATCACAACCGATCTGCTAACGTGCGCCGTGCCACGTGTCATCATCCTACGGTGCCGACACTCACAATTGCCACATGTGCCACGTGTCATCCTATGTCATCATCCACGTCAGCAGGTCAACCGAGTCAACACGCCACGTCATCATCAGCCAATCACGAAGTGACACGTGTCGCAATCTTATGGTGCCTACAGTCGTCATCGCCACGTCAGCGCCACGTCAGCTTCATCATTGAGCTCTTAGCCGCCTCGCCACGTGTCGCCTTATATTCTTATCCGAATCACCACGTGTCAAGCTCTCATTGTGTCACGCATCACTGTTCCAGCGTCGCGACGCTGAACCCTTCCAGCGTCGCGACGCCCGAGGCCTATCCGCGCCTATAAATAGAGCTCGAAATTTCAGATTTCATTGTACCATTCTCTCCTATTTCTTTTATGTAAATAGGGAGTTCTTCTCTCTATAAGTTTCGTTTTAATTTTTAGTTTTAGTTTTGTAATAATTTTAATTACGTTTTGTAATAATAGTAATTTACTTTCTTTACTTTTTACAGTTTTTACTATTCACATGAGGAGGTAACTTCCCCAGCTAGGGTGAAAGGTAATTCTTTTACTATTGCTATTTAGATTAATCTCCCTTAAAAATAATATATTCACTATTTAAAACCTGACTAATAAAGGATACCGCTATATTGGTCGGTTGGTAATTTAATTTTATTCTGGTTTAAACCTGACTAATCAAGGATACCGCCAGATTGGTCGGTTGGTAATTTAATTTTGGTTCCACCTTTATGGCTGGTTTATTTTGGTTCCGCCTTAATGGCTGGTTGGACTTAATTTGACTTAATCAGGATACCGCCAGATTGGTCAGTTGGTAATATTATCACAAGTTTATATATTATTTTATGGGAGATATCTAAATTAGTAGTAGTAAAAGTAATTCATTTTACCTTAGCATTTATTTTATTGTAATTTACCTTTCAGTATTTACTTTACCGCAATTACTTTTCAGCATTTTATGTCTTTTATTTTACCAGCCCTAGCTATGTGTCGTAACTAAATTAGTATCTAGGGTTGTGATGTATTTCAATATCACCGGTTTATAAGGGGTTAGATTATAGTTTGGGTAATATAAAGATTTATTTATTGAGTCTTAATCTTAATACTTTTTAATTAACTGGCCATTAATTAAATTGACTAGGTAAACTTAAAATGAACTAGACATATGTATTTTAAGTTTAAGACCTCAGACTCAATAGCCCACGATCTTCCTTAAGGATAGATAACCCTTTAATAGATTTCCTTACAGGATAGGAATATACCTGTCGGGCGGGGGTAGCCATAATTGGAACTTAATCTTAATGAATCTAGGTAATTTGGTTGACATAGACATATGGTTCAATTGGATTATACTAGGTATTTGTAATTGACCATCGGAAGAGGCTTTTACATAATTAAGTGTTCCAGGTTAATAAATCAATATTTTACCCAACTATAAGATTACCACTTCATCTTTAAAATGATATTAAAAGAAATCACAACCATAGATAGTTTTTAATATTGAATTTTCTTAAAATCTACTTTCGAACAATTTTATTTACTTGTCTTTAAATTTAGAATCGTCGTCATTTCAAATCAATTAAACAACCTGTTAGATACTGGTAATCATTTGACCTCATAAAATTAATAGTTTAGATATTAAGTCCTCGTGGGATCGATACTTTTTATACTACTTGAACGATACGTGCGCTTGCGTTATACGTGTGTGTTTACGCTCCGGTCAAGTGGTCGGAGATGAGATGAGATATGATGATATATTACGCGAGATGATATGATGGAAAACCTTGGGAGTTGTGATGAGCTACTCTCCATTGGTTTTTATATGGTGGGAAACCTTGGGAGTTGTGATGAGTTACTCTCTCATTGGTTTCAATCCACTATTATACTGGACCCGGATTAGCAACCACGTTTGATGGATGTTTGTATTGTTGTGGGATGTTTGCTTGAGTTGTTATTATAATATATTTTATTTTCATATATTATATATATATACACTTATATATATATATTCCTATTTTGTTGATGAGATCATGTTGAGAGTATGAGTGCATTACTTGCTGAGCGTTTTAAGCTCACTCCCATTTTCCCCCCAAACATTCCAGGTAGTTCGCGAGCGCAGCAGAAGCAGTACCAGATTTGGATCCACGTGCCACATTTGTTTTTTCGGGTTGTTCCAGACATTTGAGTCGTCATTTGCATATTTTTAAGACTTGTGTTGTAAATCATAAAAATTATGTATAATCCATGTATTTGTATCTTGTGATGTATTAATTGTGCATATTTGTTTGGTTGGTTTGACATATAGAATTCTCGAGCTAAAGTTGTCCCCGAACCTCTTTCTAGGGTTGGGCCCGCTCTAGGGAGCGGGTCGTGACAGTTACTATCAGGTCGGGTCGGTAAAAGAACCTTCACTCCCCTCATCTTCTTTTCAAAAAGGGTCAAGCCAGCACTGAGCCCCTTTGTATGTAGAAATATTGAGAAATAGCTTCTCTTGATAACAGTCTTAACTGTTATGATTTTCTTCTAACTTGTATCTTTCAATGATCACCCTCCCGGGTGTATATGATTGTGTCTCTCTTGGTTCATCCTGAGCTCTCTCCATTGTTCTTTCAAGGCCAAAACCGACATCCTCGGGTCAATCTTCAAATATAGCCGAATCTGGGCCTTGGACCTCGATCCCATCCTCGTAAAAACCTTGGGCCCCTATATTGGTGAGCGAAATCTCCTTAATACCCTTATTCATGTTACAGATCTTCTCGAGTTCGAAAATCACCATCAACAAATTATTTTCCTACTAGATTTTAGGTTCATGGGTGGATCGTCCATGATAGACTGTCCCCATTTGGTAATTACAATCCAACTCCATGTAAAAGTGGGAGTTGGATGAGAAGTTGATTTCAAATCAGCTTCTCCCATTTTCTTTTTTCACGCAAGAGAGAAATAGTGGACATGTGCCCAACATCTTGGACTAACTGCCTTGCAAGCATAAGAATTTTTGCTTCTTTTTAGTTTTCTCTACGAAAGCTTGATGGATGAATAAGCTGCTAAAGCAAAGCAAATTTGAAGTCTTGCTAGTGACGAATTCCAGAGCCATTTTGGAGCAAAATGAAAAAGTAGTGAATGTAAAAGTCAAAGTACGAAGAGCAATTCTTTGACATTTACACCGTAAATTAAGGAGACTTTTAGATATACCGTAATTTTCCTTAACCCTTGAAAAATCAGTGATTTAATATGGTAAAATTTTCCACTACGATTTCAGGAATTCCAGATAAACCAATTTGGTTTTGAATCTGTTCCTCGCATGTTTACTATTTAATTTATCAACATAGAGTTATGGTCAAAACCTTAGTAAACATTGCTGATTCTACTACATTGACTGTAATAACTCGAAGCTTTGAAAAAAGGCTTACCTAAGTCTTTTTTGGAGATGTTAGAAAAATTAAATAGTAAACATGCGAACGTTTATTATTTACAAGTTTTCCAAACCCTAAAATTAGACTGCAGGTTGCTATTTTGAAAGCTATTTTGAACACATATACCTAACACTTGAACTTTCGAACGCACTTCGTATGTCGGCTCTCTAAATAAAGCATTCGAACATTTCTAACGAACACACTTCAAATGCTGAAATCAATGCTGTTCGAATGGAATAACACACGCAAATCAAACGCTGACATCTAAAGTAGACCAACTGTCTCCAAAAACATGCTAACTATTACAAACTCAATTAGACCAGTTTTATTTCGGAACTTTCCAAGACTCAAAATCCAACACATTTAATATATATTTTTCCAAATTCTTTTGAGTAACAGTGAAACTCCATAGAGCAAAAAAGTGGGATATCGGTGCAAAATTTTTTGTTTAAGGTTGTCGTACATATATAACATGTGAGACATGAGAACCAACGAATTCTTTTGGAATAATGATATCTTTATCCCCATGAACATCATGAAGTATAAAATTTTTTCTCTTTGTGTGTAAATAATTAATTTATTGAAATAATTGAATCACTTAAATTTTGCATTAACTATTTTAGGAAAAAAAAAATACAATTCCGATATTTAAAAATTACTGAGAGAGTGCATGTAACATTGTATTCTTTTCTCCTTTAAGCGATCGTATACAGTAGACCCTGTTGTTCTATATGTGTTATTAAACAAATTAAACATGCATCACTCCATCAAAATTCTTATTATAAAACATAAATATTGAGAATTAGAAAAACCTGGAAAATTTGTGCAGAATATGATGAAGGAGAATCAAGTCGAGTTGCCTCTGTCCTTAAGAACTTATTAGCCCCATCTCGGTACTCTACGAATGTCTTGTGGCTAATATTCTCCCAGGATTACTTGATTACTTCTTGTAGAATGGCACTCATTTCTCTCCAAAAACTTGAACAAAGACAAATGGTGGAAACTCTCTCTTTAATTGACTCTCTAGACAATGAAAGACTTATGAATATATATTTTTTTTGATTTTTTTATTCCTAGAAATGAACTCAAGGCTCCCTCTTATAGGAATGGAATGGTGCGTTTGTGGGCACCATTTGGTTTAGGGTGTAACCCTTCTAATGGTTATACCTCTTCATTATGTCATTTCTTATTGAGGTGATACATGTCACTGGTGAATAGGTATCAAAGTAGTCAAAGCCTTCTTTTTGTCTATAATATTTTATGACAAGTCTAGCATTGTCTTTATCTATTGATCCATCCGGCTTCATCTTTCATTTAAAAGTCCATTTGTAGCTCAGTAGCTTACAACCTAGAGGATTATCAATCAACTCCCAAGTATGGTTTTGAAGGATGAAATCAATCTCACTATTGATAGCCTTTTTTCACAAAGGTGTCTCCGAAGAAGACATTGCTTCTTTATACTTTTGAGCTCATTTTCTAATAGGTATGTCAGAAAATCAGGTCCAAATGACTTAAACGTTCTTGCTCTTTTGCTACGTCTAGGTTCTTTTTGCTCAACATTTTCATGTTGATATGATTATTGATTAACTTGATCACTGTTTGTAGCAGTATCAATAGTTCTTTTGAGAGACTCTGTTCTTTATTTTTCATTATAAGGATATGTCTCTTCAAAGAATGTCACATTCTTTGACTCAATTATCATATTTGAATTGATGTCAGGAATTTCATACTTATGTACCAAGAATCGATACGCACTACTGATGTGAGCATATCCAATGAATATACAATCAACAGTTTTTGGTCCTTTCTCACCTTCTTAGGTTTATAAACCATCACTTTGGCAAGACACTTGCACACTTTCAGATATTTATAGGAAGATGCATGACATTTCAACAATTCATATGGTGTCTTGTCCAGTCTTTTATGAGGTAGCTTGTTCAGAACGTAGTTGGTGGAAAGTAAGGTTTCTCCCCCACAAGTTCTGAGGTAAACCAGAGCTTGTCCACATGACATTCATCATTTCCTTCAACGTACGGTTTTTGCATTTTGCAATACCATTCTATTGAGGTGAATAAGGAGCAATAGTTTCATGAATAATTCCATGATTAGAATAATATTCACCGAATGGTGACACATATTCACCACCCATATCTCTCCCGATTCTTTTGATTTTCTTACCAAGTTGATTTTCAACTTCGTTCTTATAGTGTATAAAGCTCTCAATAGCTTCAACTTTGCTCCTCAAAAAATACACATAATAAAATCTTGTGCTATCATCGATAAAAGTGACAAAGTACGTTTTACCGCCTCTTGTCTGCACAACATTCAAGTCACGCAGCAGTGTGTATAAGTTCCAAGGGTTCAAAACTTTATTCTATGGAATGAAATAATGTTCTATTCATTTTTACTTCAACTCATGCTTCACATTTATGTTGGGTATCAATGGTAAATTTAGGTATAAGGTCAATGTTAATTAATTTATACATTGTATCATAATTTACATGTACCAACCTCTCATGCTCTTCATTTTGTGACTCAATAATATAAGCATGAGATGTAGCTTTATTATTAGTACTGTGTCGATTAACAATTATTACATTGAACTTGAAAAGGCCATCGGTGAGGTATCATTTTCCGACATAGACATCATTTTTGGTCAGTGCAAACTTGTTAGAAAAAAATACAAGCTTAAAACCATTCTTGCCAAGGAGTGAACCCGAAACCAAGTTCTTCCGAATATCAGGAACATGCAAAACATTCTTCAATGTAAGTTTTTTTCCCTGATTTCATCTTCAGAACCATTGTGTCTTGTCCAACCACTTTATAGGTATACGAGTTTCCCATTGTCAGATGATCGCCACCATCGACCTTCTGATAGAAGGAAAATATTTTGATGTCAAAATAAATATGACGAGTAGCCCCCGTATTTACCCACCATTCTCTCGGATTCCCAACCAAGTTGGCTTCTGTTACAACTACTGAGAGGTTCATCTCTGATATCTCATCTGTTCGCTTCTCATCCTTAGTGACATGAGCCTCATTTTCTTTTTCTCGCCCTTGTCTTAAGACTTCTTTTTTCTACAGTCATTTGCCATGTGACTGTTTTTCCCACTTATGTAGCACTTCTCATTGAACTTCTTATTTGCTTAGGAAGAATCAGTTCCACTGTTCTTTCTCTTTTTGCTACCATTTCCACCCTCAACGATGTTGGCCTTAGACACCATAATCTTATAGATAGCACTCAGAATTCATGTTGTCCTCTTTGATCCTCAATTTAACTCCAAGGTCTTCAAGACTCATCTGCTTCTTTTTGTGTTTCAGAAAGCTTCTGAAGTCATTCCATGATGGAGGTAACTTTTCAATAATTATGGTAACTTGAAATGTCTGACAGAGTTTCATTCTTTCATCCAATATTTCAGGGAAGATAAACTGTAGTTCACCCAACTGAGACATCATTGTCCTTGAATCTACCATCTTGTAGTCTAGGAACCTACCCACGATAAATTTCTTATGTCCGACATCCTATGTTTTGTATTTCTTCTTGAGAGATTCCCAGAAAATCTTCGCAGAAGTCATGCCTTGGTACACATTGTACAAGGTATTGTCAAGTCCTCCCAAGAGATAGTTCTTGCACAAGAAGTCGCCAGACGACCATGTTTCTTCTCGTAGTTGCTTGTTTTTTTTCGTTTCTCCCTCCACAAGACCCGGAGAATCTTTGAGATACTTAGCCAACTGTAGTGTTGTCAGGTAAAACAATATTTTACTCGACCATTGTTTGAAGTTTGCTCCATCAAACTTATCCGGTTTCTCTCCATGATCCACTGGTACTGTGATATTTCCAATAGTCATGTGTAACTGGAAAAATGACAGTAATTAATAAGTCTACAATATACATATCACACAACGATCAACCGTATGATCTTGTTTAAATGTTACAATAAGAATCCATTTGTTGTTATATTGGACAATGGTACCAAATAACACAAGTCTTTGAATTTATGACTAAGGTTACTTATGATAAGTAAATAAAGGAAAATCCACAGAGGACGATGGGGGTCTGGTGTAACAACTTAAATCTCTGCCCACTTAGGTTCTTATCTTCTTGTTGACAGAAATTTCTTAATCACTTTCTCAATAGAATATCATAGATGTTCAATATTAGTGACACACTTCAATTCACAAGTATAATAATATTTCAAATAGATGTGTATATAATCATAACTTCAATCAAGCTTGGATGTAATTACTTGTGTACAATTACATCTTTAACTCTCAACCAAATATGTAACAAATACATAATTTTTAACTTTATAATATTATTGACTAGGTGTATGATTGTGATAATTTAATACCCTAATATTAACTTAAACCTATACTACCAAGTTTACAAAATTAAGTATATGACTTTTCTAAGTTAATATTGTTATATATATATTCTACAATGCCAATTCCATATCTATAACATGTATATCATACTGTAATATAGATTAATCTAAGTTTATGTTATTATTTTTTAAATCTAAACCTTTCAGGATTGTCTTGCCTTAGTGTCACGTTCGTTTAGCCATTCGAACGAAACTTTCCAATGAGTTCACATTCGTGTAGCGTTTGAATACATATTCGAACAAAACTTTCCAGAGGAATTGCGTTCGAGTTGCGTTTGAAGATGTGTTCGAACGTTCATTTCCAGAATACTGGTGTTCGAGTTGTGTTTGAAGACGCGTTCGAACGAAACTGCGTAAAATAGAATTTTTTACTTACATGTTCGTCACATGCGTATTTTTCATGCACATAATACATTTTCTAGGAAGAAGATAATTAAAAACATGCAAAACAGATTTAACAACACACATAAAGTAATAAGTTCTTAAGATTGTTGTTCTATATATTATTAAACAAATTAAACATGCATCATTCCATCAAAATTCTTATTATAAAAACATAAATACTGAGAATTAGAAAAATCTGGAAAATTTGTGTAAAATATAATGAATGAGAATGAAGTCGAGTTGCCTCTGTCCTTAAGAACTTATTAGCCCCGCCTTGGTGCTCTACGGATGTCTTGTGGCTAACGTTCTCCCATGATTACTTCATTGCTTCTTGTAGAATGGGCACTCCTTTCTCCAAGAACTTTAAAAAGACAAATGGTGGAAACTCTTTCTTTAATTGACTCTATAGAAAATGAAAGACTTATGAATATTTTTTTTGATTTTTTGATTTTAGAAATGAACTCAAGACTCCCTTTTATAGGCATGGAAAGGGTCATTTGTTGGCACCATTTGGTTTAGAGTGTAATTCTACTAAGGATTATATTCATTCCTTATGCCCTTTGGAGCTTAGAGATGTGTTTTTCCAATTTAGAGGACATGTCACTTCAACGTGTGTTTTGCTCATAAAATATTTTTTAAAGGATATGTCTCTACTACACTTATATTATATATTTACATAAGGTGTGAAATCTGATAGAACTTTAGGAAAAAAATATTACTCTCTTATCAACTGCACTTATGACTGTTGTGGGAAAAAATGAGTTGTTTAATATTTTGTTGGCTGTGTATATGAAGAATGGTAAAAATAATCGGAGAATTTACTTATTCAGTAATTTAGAAAGAAAGAAAACAACTAGTAACTTGGAGTAGAAGTTTCACCTGATTAGTCACTAACTTCTTTATTCTCTTTTCTCTTGCCTTTTTGCTTGTGTGTGCATTAGTTTTATTATTTTTTTACTTTTGTAAAACGTTTGTGGGTATCGTTGCTGTAAGCCCTCACGAGACTATAACTCGTCAACTAGGGACACATATGGGTTTAAAGGCTTGTTGCATACGCTAAATGCAACCGTGATCCATACGAAAGTGGCTTAGTTTAATTTTAATTGTTTCTTATATTTTATTTTGTTATTTTGCTCGAGGACTAGCAAAATGTTAGGTTTGGGGGTGTGATGAGTGGAAAATATATCAATATTTACAGCCCATTTTACTTAATATTTTGTTTAGTTTCTCAGGTTTGATGAACGTTTTGATGTGTTTTAGTTTATTTTGCAAATAAAATAATATTGGGACACAATGAAATCATTTATGATGAAATATGGGTCAAATAAGGGCAAAAATTTGGACTTGACATATTAATTTTGGAGATTGGAAACTTGAAATGGCGTTTTAACGAAGTGCAGTTTTGGAAATTCCAGTTTTGTGCAACTATCGTACTTTGGGCATAACTTCTTACTCCGATATCGGATTGAGCTGATTCAAGTTCCAGATTAAAGAAGAATCAAAGATCTACAACTTTGAAAGACAAAATAATTTCGAATTCTGAAGAATTCATGCCCGAAATTGATGAACCATCCAGAAGTGTGTTGTGTGTAATTATAAAAGTCATTTTCAAAGCAAAAAATAAATTAATAAATAAATAATAAAAATTATCAAATCACCACAAAACATGATAAAATTAGTGGAGCAATTAATAATGGATTTGGTGGAGCAATTAGTGGAGCAATTAATAATGGATTTGGTGGATGATTTGATGGAGGTAAAATTTTGCCTATAAATACCAAACCATTTCATTTGTAATTCATACTTTCTTCTAAGGAATTCCTTAAGAATACTAAGAAGATTGTATCTTGTTTGTTTATTTATAGCTTTTAGTAATTAATTCCGCTTTCACACTTTTTTTTCTTTACTTTTCAGTTTTTACTTTCCGCAATTTACTTTTACGTATAGTACTTTTCTTTCTTTAATTTTCAGTTTTTTTACTTTTCAGTAATAAGGAGGTAACTCCCCTTTGCTGGGGTAAAAGGTAAAACTTTTATTACTAATATTTAGATTAATCTCCCTTAATTATAATATATAAACTAGTTAAAACCTGACTTAACGAGGATACTGCCATATTGGTCGGTTGATAATTATTTAAATTGGTTTTAACCTGAGTAAACTGGATACCGCCTGATTGGTCGGTTGGTAATTAATTATTAATTTGACTTAATCTGGATATCGCCTATATGGCTGGTTGGTAATTATCATGCAAAATTAATATATTATATTAATGGAGATATCTAAAATAGAAGTAATAAAAGTGGATCTTTTTACCTCAGCATTTTATTTTATTGTACTTTTACTTTATTTACTTTTCAGCAATTTACTTTCAGTATTTACTTTCAGCAATTTACTTTCAGCAATTTACTTTCACAGCATTTACTTTTCAGCAATTTACTTTCAGCAATTTACTTTTCAGCATTTAATTTTCAGTATTTAATTTTCAGTATTTACTGTTCGTCATTTACTTTTCACACATTTACTTTTCAGCATTTTTCTTTATGTCTTTTATTTTATTTAAGTTTTTACTAGCCATAGTTATGTGTCGTAACTAAGTTAGTTATCAGGGGTTGTGATGAATTCTAATATCACCGTTTTATAAGGGGTTATTTTATAGTTTGGGTAATTTAAAGGTTTATTTATTAAGTCTTAAGCTTAATGCTTCTTGTTGTCTGATTACCAATAAGATTGATGTGGTAAATCTAAAATGAACTAGACATATGGATTTTAGGTTTCAGCCTTAGACTTAATAGCCCACGATCTTCCTTGAGGATATATAACCCTTTAATAGATTTCCTTACAGGATAAACATATACCTGTCGGCGGGGGTAGCCATAATTGGAACTTAAACTTAATGAATCCAGATAATTTGGTTGACATAGACATATGGTTCAATTGGGTTAAACTGGGTATTTGCGTCTGACTATCAACAGAGGCTTTTGCATAATTTCGTGTTCCAGGTTAGTAAACTGATTTATTACACAAACATAAAATAATCACTTCATCTTTTAAAATATTATTAGAATGATTCACAACCCTAGATCTTTGTGTCTTTTGTTATTTTTCCTTAGTATTTTCTTTTGTTTTTTTATTTATTTTAATTAAGGAAAACAACATTCAACTAACCAATCAAACAATCATTCTATTCTCCCTATAATTAGATACCTGTAAATAAATAATATCAATAATTAATAACAACAGTAGGAATTAAGTCCTCGTGGGATCGATATTTTTATACTACTTGAATGATACGTGCGCTTGCGTTATACGTGTGTGTTTACGCCGGTCAAGTTTTTGGGCGCCGTTGCCCGGGACTTTTTTCTTGAGTTATTAATTTTGAAGCTATCTAATTTACTTGTATCTAATTTTCTTTATTTTTATCTGTAATTTTATTCTTTTGTTTTCAGATGATTGAAAAATGGAACATTATTGGGAGATTGAGAGATCACGAGCTTTACTAGAAGATACACCCCAAATCTGGGAGCAACAGTCCGGTTTTCTGAGGCCTGTTGTCCAGCCCAATAACTATCACTGGATGCCAGAACCAAACAATACCACATTTGCTCAACAGAACGCAATGGGGAGATGTGACATATGTAATGGTAACCACCCTAGAGATTATTGCGAATACAACTACCATCCAGGGTGGCAGAGCTATGAAGATCCTTCATGGTATGACGAGCCATCACATTTCACAGAACCACATTTTTCATCTTATCCACCACCCATCTACAATGATCTTCATCAACAATCAGAACAATCAGAACAATCAGAAAAAGATCAGATGATTGACATGCTCAAAGATGTGTTCAAGAAACGAGAAGAAAAGATGGATACAATGCTTGAAACATTCCAGAATCAACTCGAAAGTATTCAGAGACAATCAAAATCCATTCAGAGGATGACAGATCAAATGAGACAATTCACAGAAAACCAGAACTACATACCTCAAGAACCAGTTTTAGATGACACTGATGAAGCCTTCGAGTACCAATCAGTTCACAATGACACTTCAATAGAGGAGGAGGCTGAGCAGTATCAACAACCAGAGGTATCAGTTCAGGAGTAGAACCGGCAAAGTCTCGATTTGACTTTTATTATTTAGATTCTGACGAGGATGAAGCTGATCTATTTGTACCAACTGCACCAACAACGGAGGATCAAACTTTCAATCCTAAAATGAAGATCTTGGAGCATGTTTTACCATGATCTTTGATGAAGATCTACCTGAACCATCCACTCCAGTCGTATCGGAGGATGAAAACCTAATGTCAGAAACATCTTTACATCCTCAGGCAGATACTTATGGAGCATGCATTTCATAGATGACGGATGAAGAATTGAATACGGAAATTTTAAAATTCATATGTGAAGAAAAGGTGGAGCAAGAAGCAGAGCAAATGTCTGAACTTATTAAAGATCCAGAGCATTCAGAAGAAACATCACTGTTTTGGGGAGTACAAATCAAAGATATCGCCCAGAAGCTTGACAGAATGGAACTCCCATTCAAAGTCAAGGACCATACGAGACCTCATGATTTTATTTCTTTCTTTTCAGGAATCACTGCAGCAACAAAGATCAAAAAGGTGGCACAAACACTAAATGGGACAAAAAATTTTCTGCTACATTATCGTTGGAAAAGACCATTGGGATTGTCTTTAATCGGACATCCAAAAAAACGCTGAAACCTCAATGACAGATGGATTTCAGTCACGTCTGGCTGAAGACGAAAAATTTAGCGCTAGCAGGGAGGCAACCCATGCAATTTGTTGTAATTTCTGTTTTCATATTTTATGTATACATGTTGTAGAGTTTTTAATTTTGTGTGTTATTTTTGTAGGGAAAAGCACAAACGGAGCATTTTAAGACAGAAGGAATGGTGTTTGGCAATCACAAATGATAGAGCTAATTCATTTGTGATGGCTGAGTAAAGAATTAATTCTTGAGACGTATCATTATGAATTTATATTAAGCTAGTGGCGTATTGCGTACACAATTCCGTTGCCTTAATAATTGCTTTGATTTGCTTTTCTGTTTTTATTTCCTTTATTTTCGCCGACAAGATCTAAACTTTTTAAATTTTTTACGATTTATTTTAACGTTCATCTAATAATTGTCATTTGGCAGGTACTAGTGCTAATATTACTCACCCATTTTCAGGTTCTATAAATTCAGCTCTACATTTTTTTCTTCGACACATCCAGATATACATCCAAATAAGAGAAAGAAAATGGAAGCAACTTCACAGCAGCGAGTCAAGCGAATTTGTGTTTTCTGTGGATCCAATTCTGGTAATAAACCAGAATTCATTGAGGCTGCAAAGGAATTGGGGAGAGTCATATCAGAGAAAAATATGCACCTAGTATATGGCGGTGGCAATCTTGGAATGATGGGAAGCATTTCAAAAGCCGTTCAGGAAGGTGGCAGTCATGTTTTGGGAATCATTCCAAAACCTTTGGCAGACGAACAATTAATTGGACCAACAAATGGAGATGAACGCATTGTATCAGGTATGTCTGAACAAATCCATGAAATGATCAATACTGCGGATGCGTTTATTGCATTACCAGGTGGGCTTGGAACGTTTGAAGAAATGTTCACCGTAGCATCATGGGCACACTTAAACATTCATCGGAAGCCCATTGGGTTACTTAACATTGAGCATTTCTTCGATTTCCTGTTTGTATTTCTTGCGGAAGCCAAAAGGCATGAGTTCGTCACCAAATCAGTACAAGATATTTTCCTGACTGCGACAAAAGGCCGAAGAATTAATTGACCAAATCCTAGCCTTTGAACCAAAAATCGACCCCATTCTTTCCAATTTGAACTGGTCAGATAGCGATCGTGGTAAGAAGCGTAAATTGGACATAGATCTTAATCGGTAATTTTTCGTAGATTTTCAGCTAACCAGGTACGACCTTCTTAACTCCTATTCTATTGTTTAAGACATTGAGGACAATGTCTCATTTAGGTTTGGGGGAGGGAATAGTTGATTAGTATCTTGTTTATTTTGTGTTATTTTTATTAGATTTTTAGTCCAAAAATTTTCGAAAAATACAAAAAAAATTGAAATTTTTTCAAAAATTACAAAAATATTTGACGTTTTTGTGTTTTTATTTTGACTAAAAATGTGAAATTGGTAAGAGATAGCTGAGTAAGGAGTTTCCACTCCTGAGACGTATCTTAAACCCATTTTCGGAACAAGTTAATTTTTGTTTATTTCATTTTAAATTATTTAATTTGTAAATTCTCCATAAAACGGACTAAAATGGATCTTCATATGTTCAGTTAGCAGATATTATCAACATGCATAGTAACATACGAACATAAGCTATAATTGAAAAGTTTGTAATATTCAGTGCTCTAGTTTAATTAGAGGAAGCATCTAAAAAGCAATGGAGTAAAAAAAAAATTATAAGATCCGAGTTATTAAGTCTGTAAGGGTGTTTCAACACCTAGTGCCCTAAAACCAACTGGTTTGGGAGTCACTGGCCCAAAGCTCGTTACATGGATCAAAGATGTTGCAAAAATATATATATCTGAAGTTTGAGTAATTAAGTCCGTAGGGGTGTCTTAACACCTGGTGTCCTAAAGCCAACTGGTTTGGGAGCCACCGACCCAACACTTGCTACATAGACGGAAGATATTGTATATAATTAAAAATAGAGAAACAAAAATCAAAGAAAAAAATCAGAAAAAAGAAAAATTATTCCATGCTACAAAAAGGTGTGAAATCTGATAGAACTTTAGGACAAAAATATTACTCTCCATTGGAGTAGAAGTTTCACATGATTAGTCACTAACTTCTTTATTCTCTTTTCTCTTGCATTTTTTTCTTTTGTGTGCATTAGTTTTATTATTTTTTTTACTTTTGTAAAACGTTTGTGGGTATCGTTGCTGTAAGCCTCACGAGACTATAACTCGTCAACTAGGGACACCTAGGGGTTTAAAGGTTTGTTGCATATGCTAAATGCAACTGTGATCCCTACGAAAGTGGCTTAGTTTAATTTTAATTGTTTCTTATATTTTATATTGTTGTTTTGCTCGAGGACTAGCAAAATGTTAGGTTTGGGGGTGTGATGAGTGGAAAATATATCAATATTTACCGCCCATTTTACTTAATATTTTGTTTAGTTTCTCGGGTTTGATGAACGTTTTGATGTGTTTTAGTTTATTTTGCAGATAAAATATTATTGGGAAATAATGAAATCATTTAGGACGAAATATGGGTCAAATAAGGGCAAAAATTGGACTTGACATATTAATTTTGGAGATTGGAAACTTGAAAGGGCGTTTTAACGAAGTGCAGTTTTGGAAATTCCAGTTTTGTGCATCTGTCGTATTTTGGGGATAACTTCTTACTCCGATATCCGATTGAGCTGATTCAAGTTCCAGATTAAAGAAGAATCAAATATCTACAACTTTGAAAGACAACATAATTTCGAATTCTGAAGATTTCATACCCGAAATTGATGAATTATCCAGAAGTGTGTTGTGTGTAATTATAAAAGTCATTTTCAATCATTTTCAAAGCAAAAAATAAATTAATAAATAAATAATAAAAATTATCAAATCACCACCAAACATGATAAGCAATTAGTGGAGCAATTAATAATGGATTTGGTGGAGCATTTAGTGGAGCAATTAGTGGAGCAATTAATAATGGATTTGGTGGATGATTTGATGGAGGTAAAATTTTGCCTATAAATACCAAGCCATTTCATTTGTAAATTCATACTTTCTTCTAAGGAATTCCTTAAGAATACTAAGAAGATTGTATCTTGTTTGTTTATTTATAGCTTTTAGTAATTAATTTCCGCTTTTACACTTTCTTTTCTTTACTTTTCAGTTTTTACTTTCCGCAATTTACTTTTACGTATAATACTTTTCTTTCTTTAATTTTCAGTAATGAGGAGGTAACTCCCCTTTGATGGGGTAAAAGGTAAAACTTTTCTTACTAATATTTAGATTAATCTCCCTTAATTATAATATATAAACTAGTTAAAACCTGACTTAACGAGGATACTGCCATATTGGTCGGTTGGTAATTATTTCAATTGGTTTTAACCTGACTAAACTGGATACCGCCTGATTGGTCGGTTGGTAATTAATTATTAATTTGACTTAATCTGGATACCGCCTATATGGCTGGTTGGTAATTATCATGCAAAATTAATATATTATATTAAGGGAGATATCTAAAATAGAAGTAATAAAAGTAGATCTTTTTACCTCAGCATTTTCTTTTATTGTATTTTTACTTTATTTACTTTTCAGCAATTTACTTTCAGTATTTACTTTTCAGCAATTTACTTTCAGCAATTTACTTTCACCGTTTACTTTTCAGCAATTTACTTTCAGCAATTTACTTTTTAGCATTTAATTTTCAGTATTTAATTTCAGTATTTACTTTTCGTCATTTACTTTTCAGCAATTTACTTTTCAGCATTTTTCTTTATGTCTTTTATTTTATTTAAGTTTTTACTAGCCTTAGTTATGTGTCGTAACTAAGTTAGTTATCTGGGGTTGTGATGAATTCTAATATCACCGTTTTATAAGAGGTTATTTTATAGTTTGGGTAATTTAAAGGTTTATTTATTAAGTCTTAAGCTTAATGCTTCTTGTTGTCTGATTACCAATAAGATTGATGTGGTAAATCTAAAATGAACTAAACATAGAGATTTTAGGTTTCAGCCTTAGACTTAATAGCCCACGATCTTCCTTGAGGATAGATAACCCTTTAATAGATTTCCTTATAGGATAGACATATACCTGTCTGGCGGGGGTAGCCATAATTGGAACTTAAACTTAATGAATCCAGATAATTTGGTTGACATAGACATATGGTTCAATTGGGTTAAACTGGGTATTTGCGTCTGACCATCGACAGAGGCTTTTGCATAATCTCGTGTTCCAGGTTAGTAAACTGATTTATTACACAAACATAAAATAATCACTTCATCTTTTAAAAGATATTAGAATGATTCACAACCCTAGATCTTTATGTCTTTTGTTATTTTCCTTAGTATTTTCTTTTGTTTATTTTATTTATTTTAATTAAGGAAAACCACATTCAACCAACCAATCAAACAATCATTCTATTCTCCTTATAATTAGATACTTGTAAATAAATAGTATCAATAATTAATAACAACAGTAGGAATAAGTCCTCGTGGAATCAATATTTTTATACTACTTGAACGATACGTGCGCTTGCGTTATACGTGTGTGTTTACGCCGGTTAGTAAGAAGTAAAATATTTATATAATTAATAAAATATCAATTAAATCCATTTTTTTTTCAAAATAAAAATTCAACCTAGGGCACATAGTTCCGCATTTGATAAATTTTTTTTTTTTGGAATTTTTTGAAACTCCGTTGCTAAACTACCCCTTCCGGACTTAAGCGGGGCATGTAAAATCTTTCTCTGTTCCAAGCTCTTATAAGAAACGCATTCCTTGAATTTAAATTCAGAACCTCAATGTTAGATTCTGAGCCTTACACCATCAAGTCACGCTCTTTGAGGACGTATTTGATCAGATGCATTATAAGAAAATCTCAATTTATCGACGAACTTTACATACGAAAAATTTTACGTCGATAATTACTGACATATTATAGATATTTACCAAAAATACTATCGGTAAAAATATAGCGACATAATGTAGAAGGATTTTTGATCTGTAATTCAACGATGGATGGAATTTGTCACTCAATGAGGCGCCACAATTTAGTGATGAAATAGTTACGAAATTTTACCGACAAAAAGAATATATAATTTGTCACTAAATTTAGCGACGAAATATCTATAGAATAATTTTGTAAGTATTTATCTTATTTATTTGTATTATTATAATTAGTAATTATTTATACTACTATAACTTTATAATTAATTATTTAGTAATAAATAATAATAATTTTATGTTAAATATTTTTATATTAGTTAACAAACATATTCACTGGCCTTAGTGATTCTCAGACTCCACCCTAAACCCTACAAAATATATTTTTTTAATTTTTTTTTTTTTTTACCTATAGAATTTCTTTCGGTAAATTATCGCAAATTAAAGATAAATTACCTACTGATTTTCCATATTTAGCGATTAGCTATTAATCAATCTATTTATTTCCGTCTGTATTTCCTATTATTGACGGAATTTTGGACAAATATGACCCTTTTTTTTGTAGTGAGGCACCGTACAATTCACCCGGCCATGTGCCATCCAGAAGCATTCTTTGTTTTACAAAATATGATCTCCATCGTTTTTCATAGCAAAGCTGATCATAATAATGTAAGATATTTGCTTATTAAGGACAATATCGGTGGTGTTGGTGAAAAATAAAACAACGAGGGAGAGAAAATATTTTACAATAACATTGGAAATAAACTAAAGATATTCTACCCAGTGAGAGTATACCACCGGAACCCTAGAAATTTAAACACCAAAACTCTTATTCAAGTTGCAGCAATGACTGAAACCCTAGCTGGAAGCTAAGACCGTCTTTTGCTAACAATTAGAAAATGTTCACATTATTACAATATAGAATACTTAAAGAGGAGGACATATGAAACCAGGAGGAGGGGTCATTCCACAAGTTATCAGGACCTGAAGAGCAATAGGAATGTATATGTTCAGGTTAAGAAGCCGGATCCTTATTATGGTGCAAAGACATATGGCTGCTTCAAGCTCTAGCAGCCCCTGTATCACTGGGCAGCATACATTTTCAATAGGGTTTCCTATCCCTATGTTCACCAAACCTCCAAGCACATCCACGCAAAGCCCTAGCCTAAGTGCATCGATTGGACAAGTGGTAGGTCCTCCGCCACCTCCACCTCCACCTCCACCTCCGCCATTTCCGCCACCTCCACCACCTCCACCATTTCCACCTCCTCCGCCTCCACCACCGCTCCCGCCTCCGCCACCTCCGCTCCCACCTCCGCCACCTCCGCTCCCGCCTCCGCCGTTTCCGCCACCTCCGCCTCCATTATTTCCGCCACCTCCGCCTCCGCTGTTTCCTCCGCCACCCCTGCCTCCACCGTTTCCTCCGCCTCCGCCGCTTCCACCGTCTCCATCTCCACCTCTCCCGCCGCTTCCGCCCCATCCATGATGTGGTGGGTGTTTGGTGCTTGGTGGATTTGGATGGGGATTTTTCGGGTGGGTCAGAGGGCTTGGGCGGTGGTACGGTGGATGTGAATGTGGAGGTTGACAAGAAACACAAGCATATATTGGTGGCAATGATATTACCATTAAAATCATGAAGATGAAGAACATAGCTCTAACCTTTGAATCCATGGCTTAGCTAGGGTTCTTCAGAAGGTCACTTGCCACGTATTCTTTCTTGGTTTTGATAGTGTTGATCATAGAACTTATTTATAGCTGAATTTTATGAGAAACCCGTGAGTTGGGTAATTTCATTATGACAATGACGTCGATCTCATACCAGACGAGTTTATGGAAAGGTCTGAGAAGCAGAAATCCAAGAGGAGGGCCCAAAAAGCTAGAAATTTTTTAAATGTAAATTAAAACATACATAACTTTTGATATAGAAAAAAATTATATGCTCGTAATATATTGTTTAGAAGACTGTGACTACTGTACATTTCAGATCTCAAATTCTATCTGTTTAGTGTTTGTTGACGGGTAATTTCGGGAATGCTCCCAGGACAATCCTCCTCCAACCGTGAATTTATTTGGTTATGGGGGTCAAAAGTAAATTTAGCAAAAGACGAAGCAAACACAAGATCGACAAGAGGGTTTACGTGGATCGGCGGAATAAACCAGCCTACGTACACGGGAACAAAGTAAAGTATTGGTTTTATTACTAGACCGAGCTCGGCCGACCTCTTTTCAAGAGTGGTCAAGTTTTACCGAGCTATTTGTCTTGTGGAGTTTTACAAGTAGTACTTTGAATGAGATTTTTGCTACCCAACCTATACAAATGAGACTACCCTCCATTTATATACTAAGAGAAATACAACACTGTTACCATATCTCTATGACGTCAGCCACGTGGATCTTTGGCTGATTGACGGGCTCTCAGCCCCAACTACCTCGCCGAAAGCAAGTCTGCCATCTGACTCCCCATCACATCACCCTGCTTTATACACTGCCACACTCAACAATTATAATGACAGCCTGTAAAAGTGGTACATGTCATAGGGAAAAGTCCAAATGGTCCTGATCACACGCCAGACGTCATGAGGACGGCCAAACAATGCGCCGAACTACCCCAGCCACTTCCGACCTGACCTAAAATATTCGAGCTCATTCCCTCGATCCAAGATGAAATTATAGGACTAAACCGAGCTACCTGACTAAAGTGGTCGGTCTCGGCTCTGCTGTTGTCGGTCTCTGACATCTGCACCATGATGTGTCCTCGGGTTCGACCGCCATGTCTGGCCTAAGAATGGCCAATATCCTCAGAACATTCGTTCTCCCAAAAGGGAGAAATTTCATCATTGCCCTTGCCTTACTGTTCAAATACTTCTCACAAAAAACACCATCAACATATGTCTCATAGTTCTCAATTTCAACGAGTTGTGCGAGTTGGTACCGGGAACTACAAAGTCAGGTGTGTGCTGATCAATCGGTCGGTGGTCGCCTCTAGGAGCCACAGAGAAAAGTGCATCAGCTTCCAATCAGGTCGTTCTGGTCACCTTCCTGTGCTCGATCATCGAGAATTCTGATGCCTATCCAGTCGGTCTCGTGTCTTGAAGTGAGATACCTCTTTTACCCTTCTGGTAGCCGTCCCTTGGAAACCGTAAGCCATCATTACCTCATAAATATCCATCAAATCATTTCTAGGGCCTAATTTGGCCGTGACACTTGTCAAGCATCCGAGACCCTCCCGCCAAAAACCAAAATAATCGACCGCTCAAGTGGCAGCCGAAGGGTTTCTAATCTCAGCCGTTCATTGCAATCTGAGTAGATGGAACTTGAAAGTGACACGCGGAGCGCATCCGAGGCCTCTATCTAATCCAATGGCCAGAAGTGCCCCAAACTGATTACAAAAATATGAAGCAACACACCTTTCTCTCTTTTGCGAAAACCAGAACTTTCGAAGCGCACGAGACTTCTCCATCACTTGTCTGAGATCAGTAACTTCAAGACCGACCAGACCAACTGTCGATATATCCTCTCGAATCAAGTAAGTTCTCTGCTCGAAGTTGCTGATCTCGAATGGCCAAATACAGTAACCAGTTCATGTTCTTATTTTTTCCTGTTTATACTGCTTTCTATCATGTTTTTGCCTCTGCTCCGGGTTGTAAATTTGTGTTTTGGGTTGGTGGGGTGGTTGATAAGTGTGGTCAAACCAACCTAGATATCTCATTTGGAAGATACTAGTCGGTCTTCACGTGATATGGCAACGAGCTGGTTTAAGCGAGCCGATCTTTGTGGAGCTGCAAAGATTGTATAAATTGAAGGCCAACCCAAAATCTCATCACGGTTGGTACTACCTTTCTTTTTTCGCCGACGTACCTACCCACATCACTGAGCTCCCCCAGACTAACAAGAACTTCAAAGAACCCTGGTTCTGAGCCACGGGCGACTAGGGTCGATCTCGGTCAACAGATTCCGTAGAGATAGACGTCCCCGACGTCTTTTCGGCATGAGGTGAGGACCTGAGCCCTTGGTTTTTCCATAATTTTCATGAAAAAAATAATAACTTCCCAAACCTTTTCAGCCTGCTGGAGGGATCCTCCCAAGGTCAGTCATGAGGTCCAGACCAGGATTAAGAAAGCCCAGAGTTTCTCTGGCTCTTGTAAGAGAATTGTCAACGACGCTGTCTTTGTAGAATTGGGCCTTATCTGGAACATACCTCCACATGCTATAGGACGATTAGGTAGTTATCGTCTGACCTTCTGACAAATTTCCTATGCTCATCTCGAATCTGAATGAAGCTATCCGTACTAAGAAACTGACCATACTTTATGTCTGGTATTCTGCAGGAATGACGAAACCGGGCAAGGTCTGTCATGGGGCGGATCTAAAGTCTGGCCAAGAAAGCCGGCCAGGGCGAATCTGGAAGTTCTCGGCGGTGACTGACCACTCTGATTCCTCCCGAGGATAAGGGAAAAGCCAAATTGCTTGCTCATCTGGTGGCACCTCCTCAACCTCCTCTCATACTAGCTGATTCGAGCCCAACAATCCAACCGTACCCCGCCTTATCCAGACTTTCGAGCAAACTCTGCCGCATGTTCGGTGAAGAAGTAGTCGATAAGAGGAAAAAGAAGCAGAACCCCCCACCAAGAATGCTGTCGCCCGGAATGAGAAGAAAACCGCAAAGGTTCCCTCCAGGACCGGGAAGGATGGGGTGGTGTTGGGGGTGAATGATCTTAATGAGAAGGTCCAGGATGCGGTAGCCCATCTGGTACCTGTATTCAACTTACTGGCCGAGGTAATCCCCCCCGAGCAGATCATCAGATATGAGGACATCTCCCCCGATGAGGTGATTTCCAAATTATCTGCCCAAATCCTTGAGGTAAACATTCTTCCATGTTTCCGTTCTTTGTTTTTACTTTATCGAATTCTAACTCTTTTTTTCTCTCTTGCAGATGGGTTACATGATGGCTCGGAATAAAGACCTGCTGACGAACCTACTGTCCGATGGGGGTCAAGTGCAAAGACTCCAATCTCAGATTAAGGAGGGAGAGGCCGAACTGGCCGAGGCCTCCGCTCAGGTTGATTCCTTCCGTAATGCCTCCGCCGTTGCAAAGAGAAAAATGGATGCCACCGAGGACGAAGGTAAACATCTTAGGTGGGAGGCCGCAAACTTGGATTCCAGACTCAAAACGGCAATCAAGGAAATAGATTAGGCTCGAGATGTCCTGAAAACCAAAAAGCCAAGCTGGAAGAGGCCCGTGATGAACTGGAGAATCAAAAGGCCAAGCTGGATGAGGACCTGGAGAATGCCAAGCTCGAAGGGATTGGAGATTGTGCACAGATTATCCCGATGTTGGTGCCCGAGGTGGATATGGGACCCGTCCACGTTGCCATCAAATACTGCAAGATGGAGGTCACGAAGGACGAAGCACTTGCACTACTCGCCCCTCATCTAGAACATATTCATGACCCCGAACCCATATATGTCGTGTCCGCGTCCCTAGTTCCTGAGGAAGTGCAGCCTGAGGCCCCTACTCTTGAATCGAAAGTGCCTGCAGCAAAAGTCGAAGCTCCTCATGCCGACCAAACTGAAACCAAGATCCCTTCTGCTGAGCCCGAGCCAGAGGTTTTGCCCCCTGTACCCGGTCAAGCTGAACCAATTGCCCCTGTGCGGGTTGAGGAATGAGGGTGACCCCAAGAGGGCCCTGTGTTACAAATAATATATATTTTTGTAATAACATGTGCACTTTCCTCTTTTGCTCCTCAATAGACGTTTTACTTTCTGCCTCTCATACTTAGCGTAACTTCTATTTTTGACTTGCTTTCTCATTCTTCAGAATCTGAATGCGAGGAAAAGTTTCGAACCCGACCAATTCGAATCCGGTCATGGGGGAATGTTTCGTCCCCGAGCCGATAATGACCTACTCGGTGGGACGTAATCCGATCCCGAGCTAGCAGTACACTTGGCTCTGATGGAATGTTACCTCCCCGGTCCAATTGAGAGCCGGCCATGGGGGAGATGCTCCGACCCCATGCCGATGAAAATCCACTCGGTGGGACGTAACCCGACCCCGAGTTAATAGTACACTTGGCTCCGAGGGAATGTTACCTCCCCGGTCCAATTGAGAGCCGGCTATGAGGGAGATGATTCGACCCCATGCCAATGAAAATCCACTCGGTAGGACGTAACCCAACACCGAGTTAATAGTACACTTGGCTCCGAGGGAATGTTACCTCCCCGGACCAATTGAGAGCCGGCCATGAGGGAGATGCTCCGACCCCATGCCGATGAAAATCCACTCGGTGGGACGTAACCCGACCCCGAGTTAATAGTATACTAGGCTCCGAGGGAATGTTACCTCCCCGAACCAATTGAGAGCCGGCCAAGGGGGAGATGCTCCGACCCCATGCCGATGAAAATCCACTCGGTGGGACGTAACCCGACCCCGAGCTAATAGTATAAACGGCCTCGGCGGAACGAATACAGCCCCGAGCCAGTGGAACAAATGGCCTCGGTGGAACGAATACGGCCCCGAGCCAGTGGAATAATTGGCCTCGGCGGAATGAATGCAGCCCCGAGCCAGTGGAACAAATGAGACTTAATCGTGAGGGAAAAACTTCAACCTCCAAGGCTCCGCGGATCCCGGCGCAGACATCCCTTTGACGGGCATCAGCAAAAAATAAAAAGTGGAAATATGACAAGGTTAGTACATCGGAGGTGACTTAGCGCATACTCCACTCAAACCCGAAAAGATAACAACTCGGGTGCCCCAAGGCAGCGTCATGCCTGGTGACTCCCAAAATAACAATTCTAAACCTTACAATTCAGCGTCCCGGCTAGCCGGGCTACGGATCGGTGAGCGGCCAAAGCCATGAACCTGGGTCCATGCTGGGCGGGTCTGGAGCCTGCAAACGGTAAGGGGGCAGAAAGCTCTTCATTCGATGCTTCTCATGATCCGAGGCGGTTAGACAGACAACTCACGGGGGAAGAAGCCTCCCAATGTTCGCCATCCCTTAAGGTTGCAGGAGTCACAGAGGCACTAAGGCCGTCCCTGCGCTGTGCACCTGATGTTTCTCAGCGGGACTCACCAGCCAACTCGCAGGGGCAGAAACCTCTCTAGGTCCGGTTTACCCGATGTCACGGTGGTCATAGAGACCATTTAGCCGTCCCCATGACATATGCCCGATGGTTCTCAACGGGATCGGACTGACAACTCGCAGGGGCAGAAACCTCCCTAGGTTCGGCTTACCCGAGCTACTCCTCAAAAATACGAGTCATGAGGTAGTAACGCTCCGGCCTCGGGGATTTGATAATGACACCCGAGATTGGCCTGCCATGAGGGGTGCGCGCTTTCCCCACATGTACTTCATCCCTTGATTTATTCTGGATCCTCAAAGGTGAAAGTATCTAGGTCGAAACACTTCCACCCGGGGGTTTGATAATGACACCCGGGATTGGCGTGCCACGGGCTTGGTGTCTTTCCCAACTACCGAACACCCTTTCGCTCCGAGCACATCCCAAGAATATTAAACATGGTTTTCGCATTCAATTAATAAACAAGTAAAGTGGACAAGTTTTTTAATTCAAAAAAGAAAGTCTTATTCATATTCATGAGATCTACCGCCCTTCTTACAACTCTTTGCGGGTCATTTCAAGAGAGGCTTTTACAATAAGTTTCTTTTGATTCTTGTCTTGCAGTCTGTTTGCGTTCTTTCGGTCTGAACTTGATTCTGAAATTCCCGACCATGCTAACAGGGTCCCTTTGTGCCGAACGCTCTATAATCATCTCTGGGCAATTCTGGAGCTCGGTCAAGAACCCTTCCCCATGATCTTTGGTGGTCCCCGTGAAATTTTTCTCATTTCCCCTCATTCGGGGTGACCACTGCATAATATACAGGAGGCACTCATAGAGACTGATCGTGTGCCCCCGCATGCTGGTTTGCCTGCCGCTCAATGATGGCTATCTTGGCCGTGAAACCGCAGATCTGATAGGTCGAACCAGTGCCACAACTTTTTTAGAACGAGCCTGTTCGTACGCCAGAGGTAGCATGCAGATTCTGCTAGCTCCAAGCGTTACATTCCATTCTATGGCTCAGCCCTAATAGGTGATTTCTGGTCACATTTTTTACATTCCATTCTATAGGTCAATGAGGAGAGCTATTAATGCTCTAACTCCTTGGGCGTTCATTCCCATGTTTTTACCGCTATCATCAACCTTCTTTCTTCTTGCGATCCCCTTCATTTTTCCACTTTGACCAGCTTCCGCCCGTTCCTTTTCTCTTTCCTCTAGTCTTTCCTGCTTCCCCGTCTTAGTCTTCATGAAGATCTGGTTACTCTCCATTTCCTTTCTCATGCTTTCTTCCATTTTTTCCATCCACTCTGTTGTTGAACTCTCCGACGATCTATGATCCCCGTCTTCTGCCATCGTCTTACTACACAAGCTATTTTTTACTATTTCCCCACAGACGGTGCCAATTGTTGACGGGTGATTTTCGTTCCAGGGGAAATTTCGAGAATGCTCCCGGGATAATCCTCCTCCAACCATAAATTTGTTTAGTTATGGGGGGCCAAAAGTAAATTTAGCAAAAGACGAAGCAAACACAAGATAGATAAGAGGGTTTACGTGGTTCAGCGGAATAAACCAGCCTATGTCCATGGGAATAAAGTAGAGTATTGGTTTTATTACTAAACCGAGCTCGGCCGACCTCTTTTCAAGAGTGGTCAAGTTTTACCGATCTGTTTGTCTTGTGGAGTTTTACAAATAGTACTTTGAATGAGATTTTTGCTAACCAACATATACAAATGAGACTACCCTTTCTTTATATACTAAGAGAAATACAACACCATTCCCGTATCTCTATGACGTCAGCCACGTGGATCTCCGGCTGATTGACGGGCTCTCTGCCCCAGCTGCCTCGCCGAAAGCATGCCAACCATATGACTCCCCAGCACATCACTCTACTTTATACACTGCCACACTCAACAATTATGATGACAGCCTGTAAAAGTGGTACATGTAAGAGGGAAAAGTCCAAACGGTCCTTATCACATGCCAGACGTCATGAGGACGGCCAAACAATGCGTCGAACTACCTCAGCCACTTCCTACCTGACCTAAAATATCTGAGCTCATTCCCCCAATCCAAGATGAAATTATAGGACTAAACCGAGCTACCGGACTAAAGTGGTCGGTCTCGGCTCTACTGTTGTCGGTCTCTGACATCTGCACCATGGTGTGTCCTCGGGTTCGACCACCATGCCTGGCCGAAGAATGACCAATATCCTCAAAACATTCGTCCTCCCAAAAGGGAGAAATTCCATCATTGCCCTTGTCGTACTGTTCAAATACTTGTCACAAAAAACACCATCACAGTATTTTTATGCACTGATTTTCCTGTAATTACATAATTTTATCTTTTAACTAGGAATAGACTTTATGGGAGGATATCATTAAAACAATGAGATATCACATTTGTCATACTTATCGCGAATGTAATGTTGTTGTGGATCATCTCGGGAACACGAGGCTATTTGCAGTTCTAAGGATGCGATTAGTTTTCCGATCATTATCGTTTCAGTTAACATTGTTTTTGTTTTTCCTTTTATTTTCTGGGGTAGCCATTTTCTAGACGCCCCAAAACTTAAAACGAACGTAATTTTTGATGAAAGAAAAATTACAGGAACCATAATATACCATTTCGAAGCTTATGCCTACGGTGAAAAAGACTTAACGATGGATCGTTAAAGGCCATCCTTTCACATTTCGGGCCACAAATTCATTTGTCTTTTGTTGTTACCGGTTGAATTACTTTAATTACGTAATTTTACCTTTTAAACAGGAATAAGAATTTATGTCGAGATTTTGATTTTTTTTATCCCCTAGCAAGACAGTCAAGAATTTATAAAGAATTTTCAGTTTATTCTTAAAATAGGGTTTCTCTATTGACAATTGAAAGAGATTTCGCTTAATGTGTTATTGGATAAACTTGTAATATCACAAGAAGTTGCACAATTTCATGGAAGTATATGGAGAATTCCAAGAGTGTTATTGTGAAATGAAAATATAGTATTTGGAGTGTTGTTGATCCACTGCAGGCTTCAATATTCAGTTGGTGACTATGGCTGGCTGAGTCCGTGAAGTTAATTTCAGAGCCTGTTAAGTTCATAAATTTCCTTGACAGCTAGCTTGAATCTTCCTATTTCCTTCATTTTACTTCTTTCAGTCCCTTTTCTTTTCTGGGTTCATTTTCCTTAACATAGGTCCTTGAGAGCGATTTTGGACCTAACTAAACTGCTAAAGCATAGGGATGATTCTTATACTTGGTCCATCCTATATTATTTCTTTTGGCTGGTAGTTGAATGGTAGGCTGAACAAAGCCAAATACAGATTAAATTGGTGGCAATGACAGAGGTGTAACCTTTGAACCTATGGCTTAGCTAGGGTTCTTCAAATGGTTACTTGCCGCATATTCTTTCTTGGTTTTGATAGTGTTGATCATAGCATTTATTTATAGTTGAATTGTGTGTGTAACCCGTGATTTTTTCACAACGACATGGCGAAAACTTGAAGCATCTAAATTACATGGAAATATGGAGAATTCCAAGGGTTCAATTGTGAATTGAAAATATAAAATTTGGAGTGTTGTTGGTCAATTGCAAACGGGAAAAATTTTACTATGTAATAATCATATTTCGTCACCCATTAAATAATCTAATAATATCTTATTACAAGTGTTAAATAATAAAAAAAAATAGTTAAATAAATTATAATTTTGTTTAACACAACTCTTATATGTTATATAATTATTTATTGATTGTTTCATGTCACTTATACCAGGGTGGTATTAAAGAATCTCTCATAGCTTAGCTTGTTCAGTTCACAAATGTCCATGGCTAGATAGCTTCATCTGTTCGTTTGTTTCAATTATTCCTATTTCCTTCATTTTACATCTTTTATTCCCTGTGCTTTTTCTGGGTTCATTTTGCTTAGGATAGGTCATTGAGAGTGATTTTTGACCTATTTAAACTGCTAAAGCACAGGGTTCTTTTCTTATATATACTTGGTCCATCCTCTATTGTTTCTGTTGGCTGTTAGTTGAACGTTATAGGCTGAACAAAGCCAGATACAGATTTAATTTTGCAGATCATGTGAACTTTGGTTTGCTGTGTAATTTTAGTTTCGTTATTTTCAAATTTTGTTTTAAAAGGAAGCTTCAAATTAAAATCATCAAGTACCTTTATCTGGATGACTAGATGACCTAAAATCCCCTATAAAGTGCCTAGCTAGCTCATTACCCATGTCAATGGAGGATTTGAACCAGAATTCTCTAAGAAATTTTAACAGTTATGTATCCACAAAATTCATTGTAATTTTTTTTTAAAAAAAAATTCACACATGAATTCCAATAGGAACTCGAACTCACGTCTTCAAATTTACTCTAAGAGTATGAAACCATCCGACCCTAATGGCAACATTAATTCCAATTCATCATGCAAAGAACCATTAATTGATGGCATTACTTTTAGTTTCTGATTTGGGATCATGTGATAAGCCGGGAATTTCCCCTCATTGATCCCATTTACTCACCTTACGTTATAAATTACCAATGATAAAAAAAAAAAAAAAAAAAAAATATAAGTAAATAAATAAACAGCAGTAAATTGACGCCGGTTTACATTTTTTCCCCAAAATATTGATATTTGTATAAAAGAATAACAAATGGTGACTAAAAACTACAAAACTATGTAGTTTTTAGTTAGTTTTTTTCTTTCATTACCTATTAACTTTGCAATTCCTTCTAAATGTTTAGTTTCTTCTTCAATCTGGATAAATATATTTGTTGTTCATTAGTCAAGCCAATTGGTGTTTATGTTTTTGGGTAAAAATATATTTATTATTCATTAGTTAAGACAATTGGTGTTAAATTAGATTTTCACCCAAGATTATTAACGGATTTACATTAATGTTTTTTATTTAAAGTTCAAACTCATGATTCATAACTAATTTGAACCAAATAAGATAATTTGCATTCAGTTTCAAACTAGCCTCATTCATACTTTATTAAAAATAGCAACCAAAAACAACTTTAGGAAAAAAAATAAAACGATGTCATTTTAATTGTGATTTTATCTGTTTAATCCTCGTTTGGTCTCATATCATTTCTCTGTAACTTATAAGTAAAAATGAACAAATAATTAATTTACTTGATAAGATGATAATTGGCGCTAAGCTACAATAATCCAAATAGGTTGATACATTAAAGTAACTCTTACTTTAGCCAAAGATGGTAAATAAATTTGTACAAATTACAGATAGAATATCTTTACTACCGTTTTTTGAGAACATTATTGTATACCTAATTATGTGAAACTCCACCAACATCTTAAACAAGTAATTTACAGAAACCACCCTGAAAATATTTTCCAATAATAGTGTCCAATCAAATCAAATTGGTCTTTTAAAGGATGGAAGAAATTATTTTTCGCATTGGTATGGGCCAACATTATTTGATTGTTCAAGGGTCCACTCAATTATTATTATTTACTAATTTAACACACAAAGCCAAGTCCTCATAAAATAATGATAAGTTGATGTAACATGTTTACGTTTACCAGCATTCTTATTATATTATTCTAGATTAATAATCTTCATGTCCTAGGTTTGGCTAAATGTTTTGAATCAACTTTTCTTATTTAGCCATCCGCGTTAAAATTTTAAAAAATATTAGTTAAAACCAATCAATTTGGATTTTACACACATATATATATTCTTATCCTATTTAAATATGTGAAAATAATAATTTTAACACAAATAATAAAAAATAACACAGATTTTTTATTGAATAACCATGAGAACAATTAGTTTTATATGTACAGCTTAAAAAAGCTGCTAGTTCTCTCAAATTTGTTAGTGTCTAGACATCTAGATAGATTTATTTTTTGTTGGAGGTAGATTTTCAACATAAATCCTTAATCTCAGAACCAAAATCATTGAGCCTTAAGCTCAGTTCGTTTACTCACTTTAACATCTTTGGCTTGTCATCAGGTGAGGCCTAGTGAGGTCAGACTATATGAAGCCTTATCCGATGATATTTATTTAGGAAATTAAGACATGGATTACCCGACCTTAAAACTATATACGTATTGTAATGAGAGAGTCATATGCAGCAGAAAATTAAAATTTTCCCTCAATACCTCTCACATGATCTCTTGGATAATCATTATGGTTATGTGTTTAACATATTTTCAATTAAAAAAAAAAAAAAAAAGCAAATGGAATGAATTATACCTTTCAATTTAGCACCAACATAAATATGGTGCTTTTGTTTCTCTTAGTACTTTCTTGGCTTTCTTGTTATTGATCTTTAAATCACATAATTGTGTGACTTGTAATGATGATCCACGACAAGCACCAAGTCTTCGATGTGCAGCTCTCTTTACATAGTGCAGAGCTTATTTATTGTAATAACTCATTATTGTTTTTCTCTTTAAACTTAACCAATCCCCACAAACACAATATCACAACATAATTTATTTCCTTGTCTCATAAAACAAACAATTAACAACAACCAACCTCCCCACCCTAATTCAACTAACCCATAACCACTTCCATTATTAAACAACAACCCTATTTTGTGTTTTAAGTTGAATCCAAGGAGAGGGTGAGGAGAGTGTTTTTGTTATGAGTAAATAGAGAATTGAGAGCATTTCCAGGGAGCATTTTGAGAGAGAAATGAAACAAGTAGATAGGAAAACAACTAGAGAGAGAAAGTATGTCTAGAGAGAGAAAGTGTCTCGTTCGACGTCGTCCGATCACTGTTTTCGACGAGTGACCACATCTGAAAAATTCTCTCGATGAGACGAATCCAACGGTACTGGTCCGCTGAAGATAGTCTGTCGGACTCACCCTCAGAAGCCTCAACGCTCCATCATATCTCTACCGCCACCCGTCCACGTGTCGCAGTATGTGTTCCTCATCTCCTGAACCAGAATCATCCCCTCATCGAGATATGTAGTGTGGACATTTCATTTGCCTAAATATGACCTTTGATTGTTGAAAAATGAGCCAAAAATGGTAGTTAACGTCGCTTGACCATTATTCACTAACCATCGTGCATCAGCCGTCACCACCACCATCATTGTGATCCTTGTGACTTATACTGATCATTGGTTTCTTTGTTGTGAAATTTAGAGGTCGTTGGAGATTGATACGTGATTGTTACAGTTTTGGGCTGTAAACGTAAGATTTTGAAAGTTTTAGACTTAATTACGAATTGGCATGATTAGGAGTGTAAATCTATAAATTCTGACTTTTATAGGTTAATAGGTAATATTTGAGAGTTTTAGGACTATATGGACATAGTAGAAAGGATTTACGGTTAAATTAGAAATTTAGAAAGTTTGGGGATAAAATTATAATTCAGCAAAGTTTAGGGACATGATATTAATTTTATATTTTCCAGATCTTAGCGAGGATATATATACTTATAGAGGATTTTTACGTGGATTGAGGTAAGTACAACGCATGATGATTTCCTAAACATAAGTGTTTGTTGATTGATGTTTGCCATGAAATTATATATATATATGTGTGTGTGTGTGTGTGTGTGTGTGTGTGTGTGTGTGTGTGATTTGATTGTATTAGATGATATGTGTTATTATGTTATGCTGCCAGATTTTGTATAATAATGGTCGGAGATGAGATGAGATGAGATGTGATGAGAGGTTATGAGATGTTATGCATAATTTGTGATGAGGTACTCTCCCATTGGTTTCAATCCACTAATATTTAAACATGTTATTTTTAAATATTATTACATATATATACATATACATATTCATATTTTATTGGTGAGGTCATGTTGAGAGTATGAGTACTTTACTTACTGGGCTCTTTAATCTCATCCCATATTTTCCTAAACATCCCAGGTAGTTTGCTAGTACAGCAGTAGCAGTACCAGAATTTGATCCACGTGCTATAGTCGCTTTTCGGGTTGGTCCAGACATTTAGGACATTATTTTCATATTTTTAAGACTTGTGTTGTAAACTAAGCTTAATATTGGAGACTTTATCAGAGGTTTGCTAAATTATAATTTAAGAAGTATTATTTTTGCATATATGTTTGAATTGTATGAAATGTAGAATACTCGAACTAAAGAGGTATGTGGACCTCTTTCTAGGGTAAGGCTCGCTCTAGGGAGGGGGTCGTGACAAATTTGATATCAGAGCCTAAGGTTTTAGATTTTATAGACACATTTCATTAGACGAGGGTATTAAAAGAGTAGTTTTGTGTTTGTAGGAAAATGTCTGGACGTGGCCGTGTTATCGGTACTTAACGTGAGAGAGGGAGAGTTTGACGATATGTGAGTGTTGGAGTTGGTGCTCGGCGCGTCAATTTTTGTTGTATTTATTGTAAATATGATGTATATGTTGGGGTTGGTGCTCAGAGCGCCAATTCCCAGTTGTATTTCTTTATGAATACTTCCGTAAAACGTTATTATTATGAATAATATATGCAGTTTCTATAATATAATATATCTATTAATATGGTAAAGACGTAATGACCTTAGAATGACTAGTCATGGTGCTGTTGCAAAATCGTCGCAACTGACATTGAGTAGCATCATGACGTTGTCATTCTCAGACAGTTCCTGGTCAAGGTTTACACTACTTGGTCAGTATAGTAAACCCGTTGAGACCGGTACATGTCGTATACTGGAATATATGATTCCAATGGTTTCTCAATGAACCATAAGTCTTTGAGACTAGTATAGACGTGTAGGTGTTTATAGCGGATAAACACTGAACGACTCACCAAAGATTCTTAATGGATGGTACACCAACGTCAATAAGAATCTTATCGGGTTGAGTAGCACTTGTGATTCTTAGACTTGAGATGCCATTGTGGGCACATGAGACATCTTTTACACTTAGATGACAGTCACGTCACCGATCTATCTAGATCAGACCTCTACATGTTCGTTGGGTGTGGATAGATCATTAGGGTGTCCTGTGTGTATCGAGATAGGATCCGTCAGTTCTGTGTATCAGAGCATAGATAGTCCATTTGATTAGCAATCAGATAAAAACCATGGGCCCGTGGTACAATTTAGAAGTTAGTTCTAAATATTCTTTTTGAGATTGCTAATAGAGACGTCGACGGGATAATCCCCATAGAGATTTGACGTTTACATCTATATCTCTGGGATATATCCGGATACCTGTGATGGATGAATTATAAATTTGCCATGACCTCGACCTGTATGATTCAGCGAGTTTATCTGTGTTTGTCATAATTTACGGGTGGATAAATTATGGACACGAAATTGGATTTCATGACGGATATGCCTGAATCTAGAGAGTCTCACTAATGAAATATACTCATAGAGCACTAGGGCAACATTTATAAATAATATTGATTATTTATAAAGTCGTTTAAAGGTTAAACACAAAATATATGTGTAGGGACCCGATAGTCATTTCCCGATTTTTGTATATTTACTTTTAATGATAGATTAATTCAAATACAAATTAATTAATTGTTAAATTGAGATATTTGACTAATATCATAAATATATATGTATTTGATATTTAATGTAAATATAATACATATATTTAATATATTTGTATTTAAATAATTATTTATTTATTTAATTGTTAAATGATTAAATTAATTAAAATATAAATATTTTAAAGTTATGATATTTATTTTAATGACTTGAGTTGCTTTTGTTGACTTACTTTAATTCATTAAATGGTTTGATGATTAAAAATGCAAGTTGATAAAAGGCATTAAATGAAACAAAAATTGAAAATATCTTGATATTTTGCAAGCTACCAAATTCGGCCAAGGCATAAGGGTTTTGGTATATATTGTTTTGTTTTCTTTAGGGTTTCATAACCTTGATACACTTATCAAATACTCCATTAAAAAGAAAACAAAGAAGCTTGAAGAAAGAAAAAGAAAACAAGGAAAAACTTGGATTTTAGTAAGTTTTTCCAACTTGCTATTAGAGAGGAAAATGTTCCTTGGGTTCTAAGCTTCATGCTATGAGTTTCTTTTATTTTTCTATTCTTTATTCTTTGTAGTTTTGGAGGATGGAAGATTTGAAATGTGTTGAGCATGTATAAAATTCAAAGGAAGCTTCTAATATGTTAATAAGCATACTTTTGATAGTTTGAGAAACTTGTTGCTAATCTAGAGTTATTGACCCACTCTTAAATGACCTAGACTTGTTCTATAATTGTTTTATTGTGGTGAGGCTTGATTGTAATGGAAGAAACATGATTGAAGTATTGGATTGAACAAATTTGGTCTAATTTGTCCAATTTGAAGAAATTGAAAAATTAGGGCTTGATACATATAAAATCTTAGGTTGATTGGATTTCATCTTGATGTGTTTTGAACATGTAAAGTGCAAAATATAATTTCCCCCCTTGTTGAGGCTCTCGACCTTGGTGTAGTATTTTGGGATTTTTGGTTGCAATTTGAATTTCAATGTGTAGGACAAGTTAAATTCATATTTGAAATGATTTAGAATCATCAAAAATCGTTTCGAACAATTTCGGATTAAAATGAACAAAATGCATTGTTTGGGGGTAATTCGGTAATTACATAAAAATATGATTTGTTGTGTAATATTTCATAATTTGATAATTGGATAATAAATAAATAAGTTATTTCATTTATCCGAGAAAAAGTTTTGAAATCGGAAAATTTTGATTTTCCATTATTCCGCTGCGTTACCGGATTTCCGCTATAAAACCCATTTAGTATATTTTTATTTTATTATGAATAAAATTAAGTAATTTTCATCAATATATTCTTTATATGGTAAAGGCGTAAATGACCTTAGAATGAATAGTTGTGACATAATTACAAAAGCGCCGCAATTGTAACAGAGAAATATCACAATATGATTCATTCTTAAAATATTCCTAGTCAATGTTTACATATTTGGTCGGTTAATAAACCCGTGAGACCGATACGTGTCGTATATTAGAATTTTTCTAATGGTTTATCTCAGTAAACCATGAGTCTTGGGAGACTCATATAGACACGTAGGTATTTATTGGATATATACTGAACGACTCATTCAAAGATTCATGGTAGATGGTACACCAACGTCAATAGGAATCCTTACAAGTCGAATAGCATATTAGCTCCTTTGACTTGTGATACCACTGTGGATATGTGAGATATCCTCCATACTTTGATGATAGTCACGTCAACAATCTTTTAAGATCATACCTCCGCATGTTCGTTGGGTATTAACTGATACTCACGATATCTGTGATGTATCCAGAGAGGATCTGTCAATCCCATGTACGGGATTTAGGTGTCCAATTTGTGATTCTTTGAAATCCTTGGCCGATGTATTATTTGGAAACGAGTCCGAATATTTATTGAAGAATCATAATTATATCGCGACATATGAATTGTTCATAGTGGAGATTTGACATTTAATCTATATCTCCGGAATAATTCGGATAACCCATGACAAAAGGATTATATATATGCAATGACTTCGACTTGGATAGTTCAACTCGATTATTTGTGGTCGTCGTAATTTGTGAGTGGACAAATTACGGACATGGAAATGATTTCCGTGACAGATAAACTTGAACCTAGAGAGTCCCATAATATAAAGTGTACTCGTTGAGCACTTGGGCAATTAATTATGAATAATTCGGATATTCATAATTTACACATGCGTATTAAATAATGTGTATTTGTATACGATACATAATTTAGATTAGATACACATTATTAACCAATTGGATTTTGACACTTGTTTTATTATTATTATTAATTAATTAATTGTTAATTAATTATTAATAATGATAAAAATTGAAGAATATTTTTGGAATATTTTTCCATATATTTATTTTGTCTTTTTGTTAATAAGATAAAATAAATTTATTTATTTGTTAATTTATTTATTTTTGGATAAGAATATTATTTGGAATATTCTTATTATTTGGCCAATTTTAATTGGCTATTCCATGTAATTTTGACACATGGATTTATTAACAAAATATCAAAATAATTATGTCAATTTGGATAAGATTAAATTGGTGGCAAAATCTTAGTCATAATAATTTTGTTTTTTTTTGGGTTAAAAATTACTCCAATTTTAGAAATTGGATAAATATATATATATATATATATATAAAAATGGAACTTATTTCTATTTTTTCAAGGTTTAACCACTTCTCATGAGTTGAGAAATAAAAAGAAAATTGGGGGTTTTAAACCATACAACACCACTATAAGGAAGAAAAATTGAAGAAATTGGAATTTCTTTAAGGTAAAATCAAATTCCTAATTTCTATTTTTCTTGATTTTGTTTCTTAAGCATGTTCTATTTACATATGTGTCTTGGATATATATTGGGTGCAAAATTTGGTGTTGGTTGTTTAATTAACCTTAGTATTTTTCTTTTATTAAGCATGTGTATAAAGATTAATTAGTGAATTAATCTCAAAATTAAAATTGCCATTCTAGAGTGATATTTCCACTCAAATATTGCCTATAATTATTCTTGAGGCTTTATGTTGTGGTGATTTAATTTGGTGTAAATTAATTGGATCAATTTGGTGAATAAATTGAATTTTAGCATAAAAAATGGAGAAAATTTATTCTGGATCAAATATGGTTTTGAGTCTTAAAATAGAATATTTTTCATGGAAAAGTATGTGGCTTGGATGATTTGAATGTGTATTGGGTGGTGGATAAATTCCGGAAATTGTTCCGGGGTGAAAACGGCGAAATTCGCGTCGAAACGGGCTCACCGCGTGCTGACTGTGTAACAAGCAAACTGGGCACTATTTGGGCTGCCCAAGGGCTGACTGAACACTGCCCAAGTGTCCGGGTTGGCCCGGCTAGGCGGTTAGGCAACCAGTTTGACCGTTTGCCCATTATGCGTAGTATTTATCGAAAAATATTTTCGTAAAATAATTCATCATGTTTCAAAATATATTATGTTAATAAATGTTAATAAATAATATATTTAAACTTATTTGGGTGAATTAAAAATATTTGATATTAATTAATTTGCTCGGAAAAATGTTTAAAAACCTTTTTCACCTTCCTCCGCGCCCTTCTGCTGCGTACACCCTAACAGTGAGAATGTCGAGTATTAGTATTGGGAGACCTAATAATTAGCTTGTAGATCTGGAACTGGATGTAGCTTTATCTGGTGTTTAGACGAACGAAGGTTCTAGACCTATACCTCCAGTAATTCTGATAACTACCCCCACCGTTATTCCTGCAGCAGTACTTAACCCTATTCCTGCGACTATACTTAATATGACTCATGTCATTCCTTTTTCAGTTCCCTATACAACCACACATTTAGAAGATGAGTTAGGGAGGTATATTGACGTAGTTTCACAGATTGTTACTAGAGGGCCAATGACCAATGAACCATCAAACATCAGTGGTAACACGAGCAAGTTAGATCAATTTCTCAATTTGAGGCCTCATCAGTTTCATTATATAGCTCGCTGCAGAAAAGTGGAATGATGACATCAAGCACATATTTAGCGTATTAGACTTGATCGATTAAGAAAATATTAAGTTTTCTATTTTTATGATGAGAGGTGAAGTTGAGACTTGGTGGAAGCATACTGAGATTGTACTGACGAATTGATAGAGATCACTAGATTATTGGAGAGTTGATAGACCTAGAAGACCTCAGTATATCACGTGAGATATATTTGAGGAAGCTTTCAATGAGAAGTACTTCACATATGCCTACTGGAGTGAACGGTGTTTTCAGTTTGAGCATATGGTTCAGGAACCAACAGAGACAGTGATGGAGTATGAGAGGCAAAAGATTTCATTATCTCGCTATTATTTAGAGTTAATACGATGAAAGAAAGACATATGTGAGAAATTCAAGGGAGGACTGAGACATGAGATTAGATCGAGGATCTTGATTTTTGGGGAAGCTGTCATACACAATATTGGTTGACAGGGCTATGATTGTAGAAAGTAAAATCAAAATCGAGAGAGTAGACAAAGCATTTTTTTAGAAGTCTAGAAAGAAAAGGCGAAATGAAATATTTGAGGGGAGACAAGGTAAATTAATAACATACTGTATTTCCCGCAGCAGAGTCATAATAAGATACAACTGAGAGGCATTCCGAGTACACCTTTTAGCCAACAGTTCCGTGGGAGTCAGACTGGACATGGTCATAGAAGAGGCATAATATAATTCATTGATCGGAGTACTGTGAGTGTAGCATTTCGAACCTACTTGCCCACATCGGTGCTTTAATTGTGGTCAAAAGGGTCATATCAGACTACAGTCTAACTGTGGAAAGAAGTGTTTCGAATGTCATCAGTTTGGACATTTGGCTAGAAATTGCCCCACTGGTGGCGGATCTCGAGGAGTTGAGCCAACAACAATAGGAGCAGTGATAGCAGGACATGGTAGAGGGACATATTCTAGTGGTAGCCGTGGATGAGGCTCGAGGTTCCCACAGAACATAGGCATAAGGACTTCGAGTGGAACATATGGTGATAGAGAATAGACATCTCAGACAAATTCTACACCTGGTGCTAATAGGGGATGAGTCTTCACCATGACAAAGCATGAGGTACATGATGGTAGTGATACGTTATCTGGATAAGTTCGTCGTAATGTTTATTGATGACATCCTTGCATATTCGCCTTCTCGCGTCGATCATTAGCAACACCTTTGATTGGTATTGGAGACTTTGAAGAGCTAGCAACTTTATGCCAAGTTATCTAAATGTGAATTTTGGCTGGATGGAGTGGTATTTTGGGCACATTATCTCATGAGAGGGTATTTATGTAGATCTCCAAAAGGTCGAAGCAGTTCTGAAATGGGAGAGACCGAGAATTGTGATAGAGATTCAGAGTTTCCTGGGATTACCAAGCTACTACTGTCGCTTTATTCAGGATTTTTCTATTATTGCTACTCCAATGATTGAGCTGACGAAAAAGAAGGTACCGTTTGTATGGATTGATGATTGTGAAAGAAGCTTCCAAATTATGGAGGAGAAATTAACTACTGCACTGGTACTTTCTCAACCATATGGACTTGATGGATATGTGGTTTATACTGATGCATCACATCAAGGTTTAGGATGTGTACTGATGCATCATGGTAGAATGGTTGCTTATGCCTCGAAATAGTTGAAAACTCTCACCCATGATTTAGAGATGGCAGTGATTGTACATGATCTAAAGATTTGGAGGGATTATTTATACGGTGCCAAATGTGAGATTTGTACCAATCATAAAAGTCTGAAATATCTTCCCACTCAGAAAGATCTGACTTTGAGGCAAAGACGTTGGATGGAGTTCCTAAGTGACCATGATTGTACTATTAATTTTGGGGTTTTGAGGGATGAGGCACATCGGAAGCGCGGGTCGGGCGAAATCATATTTTAAAATTTTTTCAAAATACCAAATAAATTATTCAATATCTAATATGAATAATTTTTTCATATTCCACCTAAAATAATTTTTCAATATCAAATATTGACATAAACATAGTTGAAACTTCGCGAAACTTTTACGAAAATCGATTTTCAGCAAAATGTCTGAAAACGCGTTTTTGACCGAACCGACTACCCGACACTTATGGAAATAACCCAGGTCAGTTCCAATAGTGTCGGGGCAGTTTATGGGCTGCCCAAACAGTGACAGTTTTACTGTTTGGATAGCCGTCACCCGGTTGGCTCAAAATCCACCAGGTAACGCTGTTTTTGGCCGTTTTTGCTTATTTCAAGTCGGAAACACTTTCCGGAAATTGTGCCAACTCCCAAAACACGACCATTACATTCATATGACATCAAAATCATCACATTATTTTTAGTTTATAAAGGTCTGATCCAGAAAACCGAAATCACCATTTTCATGCTTTAAATCCAACTTTCCAAGATTAATCTAATTAATCACTACACCAATTCAAAGTCACCACACAAGAATGATTCTAGAATAATTCTAGGCACAATAAGAGTGTATATAACACTCTAGAATGGCAATAAAGTTTTCCTACAACAATTGAATAAATTGGAAACTAATTACATTAATTACTTCCAAATATACTTCACACATGCTTCTATCTCTTCCAATTCATTCACCAAACCACAAAGCCCTAAAAAATGAGAATCTAAGGAACCCTAGAACACTTCTAACAACTGAAGAAACAATAAACTAAATTTCCAAGCATAGGGGTATGGTAGATTACCTTTAATCCTCTAATTCCTTAACTATTTTCTTGAGTTTTTTCCTTTGATTCTTCATGGAATCTTCAAGCCAAGTTGAAACCCATTTTCTTAGAGATTATTCGGCTAGGGTGGAGAATCAATGAAGGAATTGAAAATTTTTAATCAAAAAAATCCTTCAATTGCCGACTTTAAAGGGTAGTTTGGGGATTTTAGAATTTTTTAATCAAATAAATCAATGCAAACTTTATGGTAACAAATCACATTTGAACACATAAAATTTACTATTATCATGCCAAATGATCCAATAACAATTGGACATTTTTCATAACTTTTATGAAAAAGTTGGATAAATTAATTATTGAAATATTTAACAATTAAATATTCAAATAATCAATTTATGTTATTATTATTATTATTATATGTATTTTTATTTACAATAAATAACAAAATACATATATTAATGGCATGTGTCAAAATCTCATTTGACGAATAATTAATGTGTATCTAATCGTATTATGTATCAGATACAAATACACAATAATTATTAGCGGACAAAATCCCCTAAAGCATGTGTTATCATTTAATGATTAAACGATCCGAATTAACTCACTTAATTCGGTGAAGTATTATGAATAATCCGTATTATTCATATCGAGTTGCCCAAGTGCTCAACGAGTACACTTCATATTGTGAGACTCTCTAAGTTTAGGTCTATCTGTCACGAAATCCAATTTCGTGTCCATAATCCACCCACTCATGGATTATGACGACCACGGATAATCTCGCTAAACTATGCAAGTCGAGGTCATAGCATACGTATAATCCCTCCGTCATAGGCCATCCGTATTATACCTGAGATATAGATCAGAACGTCAAATATTTTCGGTATAATACAACCGACTTTCAATTTACGATCACGAAATAACACTCGGAATTAGTTTTTGACGTTATACCACGGCCATGGATTTACTAGATCGTAAACACATGCTAGATGCCTATGCCCTATACACAGGACTGACAGATCCTTTCTTGATACGCACATGATATCATGAGCATCAGTCCACACCCAACGTACAGGCGGAGGTCTGATCATGACTAGATCGTTGACGTGACTGCCATCAAAGTGTGAAGGATAGCTCATATATCCACAGTGGTATCAAGTCGAAGGACCATTATGCTCGCTCAACTCGAGAAAGTTCCTATTAATGTTGGTGTACCATCTATTAGGAAACCTTCAGTGAGTCGTTCATTGTCTTATCAAATAAACACCTACATGTCTATACGAGTCTCCGAGTCTCATGGTTCACTGGGATAAACCATCGGACCAAGTCACTATATACGACATGTACTGGTCTCAGCGGATTTTACTAACCGACCCGTGTTAGTAAATCTTGACCAGGAACTTTATTTAAGGATATACAACTAATAGTGCGCTTCCCAATATGAATTACAAACTACGTTGTAACTGCGCATTATACTGTAAATCCTTGGGTCTTTGTCTGATATACACGTATCACTGAACCAGATTCAGTTTCGATCTAATCATAATCAGATATCTAATCGCAATTAGATTGAATAAGTGTATAAAGACAATGGTGCTACCACTAAAAATAATAATGTTATGGAAAATACAATTGCTCGTATTCATGAATCGGACATAAATACGATCCGGATTGGCACTCCGAGCATCAACCCTAACAATTTCTCCCACTTGTTCTAGTGCCAATCCACGGTATCCTATACACATCTCAATATGTATCGCATACTCATGGCCCTCAAGAGCTCACCAGCACTCAAGAGGAAGGCACGAACAAGTAAGCCTACTTTAACAAATCGAGTCTGTCCAACAAACCCATCCGTTTTCCTTAGCTAGCATCATTCATATTTTGTATAATCCAAATTCCACATCAATATGACTCAGATGCTATATCAATATTGTGCTACAGCTACTAAGTTGTCTATGTATTTAGAAATCAAATCCAAACACTATAAGACAACCACAAGCACTACACTAATATGAAGACTTCTAATCTTTGAGGTCACTATGCAACTTTCTAAGTCAATACTTCACAAGTTGCAACTGATTCCACTAGTTTAGTAGAATCAACAGTGACACTCCCACTGCATCTTTTCTGACTTTATATGACATAAACCATCTAATGTCATAATTAGAATCAAAACTAATCTGACCTTATGGTTGCAGACTAAATTTTCCATGTAAAAGAAACCTGTTCTTAATATCTCAAAGATCACAAAGAACATGTTTTAGACTCATCATATGGTCTACTACATATCAAAGTAACTAGTAACAATTACAATTAAACTGATATCTATAATCGCACATAATACAGTAATCATCACGCCATCATCATATGATACATAAGATTGACAAGACATTCCAATCAATCTATCTTTTGATAAAGGAATCATCTTCTACCAAAGATGAATACTATACATATAAAAGACACGTTAACTGTCAAACAATTACACTAACTGTCATACAGATAGTCTTACCGTGTCCTTTATTAGATCATATCTAATATGCGACTAATGGGAGTTCCTCACAAGTCTCTTAGTTTTATATCATATATAAAACTTTATATCAAATATAATAGAGACTACTCCCGCTGCTTCTACGGAGAAAAGAAGACTTAAGGATATATAACACTAGAAAAAAATTTGTATGCTCCCACTGACCTTACTGACAAATACGCATTCTCTATATTTCGATAAAACTAGATAATCTGACTGATATCAAAATCAGAGAATACGGATTTCCGGAAAGCTTATCTGAATCTACAATAGGCTCTATTAGCCAGTATATCAAATTGTGATCTTAGTAGAATACAAACTCTAGGGCCATTCTAGAATGAACTCTTCAAAAAAAGAAATCACAACAGATCTCTCATTCGAAGAAATCACTCAAGAAAGCAATTTTGCATTCTTTAGCCAAAACCATAATTTAATATCAACATATCCTTAATTGTCCAATCAGTGCGACAAGAAACAAGCTTCCTCAGAATCTACAATAGACTACTGAGTATAAACTACTCATTATCATACTATAAAGGTCAAACCTTTATCAAGCTCACTTTGCTTTTGCTGCCCAAACAATTTTCACATTTTATGAACTATTCATAACGGAAGCCTAATCAAGTTCAAAACTTGATCGTCGTAAGCCATGAACAATCTTAGATCTATGGTTCAATGCTAATTTCCGGAATCGATATCAAATATCGCTCCCACTATAAGTTATATGATAATTTTCTTCGATAAGAAAACATCAGAATCATTAAGTATCAAATACTCTGTAAATGATTCCAACATCCTATTAGACTTATACAGAAGTTGTCTAAAGGTCTTTTCATCTTATTAATTATGTAGTTCCATTACAGTTTATCATTTTCACATTTGACTTCACAAAGTCAAATCTTTTCTGCAATCGTCAACATCCAATGTTAACCACCAAGTAACAAAATAATTTTATTACTCGGGATCGTAGAAAAGATATTCTATTAAATAGAATAAATGATAAACCTTTCACTCGTACCTTCGAGGCTCAAGTACTTTCAATTATATAACCATTATACAAATAAAAGATTCAAATCTCAAACTTTTCAAGATTCGAATTCTCTACTATACATATCATATATATAATTGTAGAAACGAATGGAACCTTAATTAAAGAAATTAATCAATGTTACTGGAGCATAACCCGAAGAGTATTGAAAAATAATTCAGTAACACTCAATATCATCGAATCAAATCATATAAAATTCGATAACTCCCACTGACCAATTCCATCAGAATGGAATCGCGGAAGTTTAATACTGAGTAAGAATCATATTCATTAAATAACTATAGAACTAATTGCCTTAAATCCATGTGTTTGATCATATCAAACATCTTCGAACAATTCAAAGACTCGCAATGAATTTCAAAAGATACAGTTTTCAACACTACAGATAGACTATCTTTGAACTATTCAAAATATTCTATCCGAGTTTCATTAGAAACATATTGACAATTCTTGAACAATTCAAGACATTCAATATGTACTGTATTAGAAACACGTAACTAAGTCATGACAATTCATCAACTGAGTTACGAATCAAGAAAACTCTACAAGGTAATTTCTAATTCATTAAACTACACACATCCAATGTATTAGTTTAATAAATCTGTGGTCCAATGACAATCATCGGTTAAATGAGATTTAATCACAACCTGAATACAATATTCATTAAATGGATAAGGATATGTGGTGTGAACTCATATCAAACAATCCTTTACCATAAGGAATAAGCACCCAATGCTTTTATGATAAAACCTCATAAAGCACAATTCTAAGTTATTTATTTTACTGAATATTTTCTTAATGCTTATCTTTCATTAATGACACTACTAGTCACTTTAAAATATGTAACAACTGTTTATATAGAACAAGTAACTATCCAATAGTCACAAGTTCTGATATCAAATATCAAAACAGTTATTGAACATTATTTTAAATAACTAGACGGGAGATCCGGTATCCAATACCTACAGTTGTCGTATTGTGAGAATCAATATTCTCTATACACAACCATGCACATCTTCTTTCTTGATCTTTATAATTTACGTTCAATTATTCACAACAATTGCAAATGATTGATTAGAAAATTGTGTTAGACACTTGACTTCTAAAAATCACTAAAGCTAAGAAACGTCATTAAAAGATAAACAAACACTTAAGGGATTTTCTTAATGCCAGTCAAGAATCTCGAGACATGAGCTGATTCGTGTCAATTCTTACGGCATAAGAAACAGTTCTAACTAGACTATTATATCCTAAAGTAGATATCCTATTTAGATTACCTAATCGTGACTTAGTAACTAAGTCACAAACCATCTTGATTTCAAAGAAAATCAGAACAACAGTTCCCGATGGTTTTAACTAATCTAACAATATCTAAGTCTACTATCTTTCTAAAACCTATTCTAGAACTATGCAACCATAAGTAAAGAATATTCAAGTAATATATTATGCAATGGATTAGAAGTACAATTCTATAAGCAATATAGAATAAAAGGAAAACGAAAGCAGTAAATTCCAAAATATTACACACTGCTTAAGTTATGGATTTTTAACCCAGCAGTGTCTCCCACTACTTTACGTAATACCTTAATCCCCAACGGATAACAGGAATTCAATAATTAAATTGAATTCCATAGTGAGAGTAGGATCCCATGAATATATTTCGACTCACAGCCTTGGCACGATCTCGTCTATGTATATTCATTAGGTAGACAACTCTTTTTCAATCACTCACCAGTGACTCCTGGTTTTGGTCCTGACCGTTTCTCGCTGTGACAGCTTTGGCACGTTCACAGGGAGGCGTATCAAGGTTTCACTTGCCAATGACAAACTCAAGCTACCGATGTAGTCCTCACAACTTTGGCACGTTCAGGATTTCCACTTTCACTTGAATTTGTCTAGTATCAATATACAACCCGCATGGATAAAATTCTATCAACTACACCCTCACTGCTTTGGCACGATCTCGGATGCAGCCATAGAAAGTTACCAATAAACCGTATTGACAAGACGGACCAAGAAACATGTATCTAATACACGTTACTTTACAGCCATATTTAAAAGCAGGGATTTTCCTATGGAAGCTGTAATCTACATCAAATGTAGAATTTTAATCTAAATTATTTTCTAAACATTTCAATTCTACCTTAGAAAACATAACACAATTTAACTATTAAATTTCAGTTACATTTTCGTTAGTGTAGAACTAAAAAGTAAAGAAACATATATAGATTCCAAGCATGTGCGAAAATTAAAATTGGATTAAATATCAAATATCAAGCATGAATAATGTCATGGATGAAGCATCAGACCCGCTCTGATACCATTTTTGTTAGGGTTTTGGGCGATGGGGCGTAGCGGAAGCGCTGGTTGGGCGAAATCATATTTTAAAACTTTTTCAAAATACGAAATAAATTATTCAATATCTAATATGAATAATTTATTCATATTCCACCGAAATTAATTTATTCAATAGCAAATATTGACATAAACATAGTTGAAACTTCGCGAAACTTTTACGAAAATCGATTTTCCGCAAAATGGCCTAAAATACATTTTTGACCAAACCGACTACCCAAAAATTATGGAAACTGCCCAGGTCAACTCCAATAGTGTCGGGGCAGTTCATGGGCTGCTCAAACAGTGAAAGTTTCACTGTTAGGATAAGCATCACCAAGTTGGCTCAAAATCCACCCGGTAACGCCGTTTTTGGCCGTTTTCGCTTATTTCAAGTCGGAAACACTTTCCGGAAATTGTGCCAACTCCCAAAATACATCCATTACATTCATATGACATCATAATCATCACATAATTTCCAGTTCACAAAGGTCTGATCCAGAAAACCGAAATCACCATTTTCATGCTTTAAATCCAACTTTCAAGATTAATTTAATTAATCACTACACCAATTCAAAGTCACCACACATGAATGACTCTAGAATAATTCTAGGCATAATAAGAGTGGCTATCATACTCTAGAATGGCAACAAATTTTTCCTAAAACAATTGAATAAATTGGAAACTAATTATATTAATTACTTCCAAATATACTTCACACATGCTTCTATCTCTTCCAATTCATTCACCAAACCACAAAGCCCCAAAAAATCAGAATCTAAGGAACCCTAAAACACTTCTAACAACTCAAGAAAAAAGAAACTAAATTTCCAAGTTTAGGGGTATGGTAGATTACCTTTAATCCTCTAATTCCTTAACTATTTTCTTGAGTTTTTTTTTCCTTTGATTCTTCATGGAATCTTCAAGCCAAGTTGAAATCCATTTTCTTAGAGCTTATTCGACTTGGGTGGAGAATTAATGAAGGAATTGAAAATTTTTAATCAAAAAAATCCTTCAATTGCAGACCTTAAAGGGTAGTTTGGGGATTTTAGAATTTTTAAATCAAATTAAATCAAATAAATTAATGCAAACTTTATGGTAACAAATCACATTTGAACACATAAACTTTACTTTAATCATGCCAAATGATCCAATAACAATTGGACATTTTTCTTAACTTTTATGAAAAAGTTGGATAAATTAATTATTGAAATATTTAACATTAAATATTAAAATAATCAATTTATGTTATTATTATTATTATATATGTATTTTTATTTACAATAAATAACAATATACATATTTAATGGCATGTGTCAAAATCTCATTTGATGAATAATTAATGTGTATCTAATCGTATTATGTATCATATATAAATACACAATAATTATTAGCGGACAAAATCCCCTAAAGCATGTGTTATCATTTAACGATTAAACGATCCGAATTAACTCACTTAATTCGGTGAAGTATTATGAATAATCCGTATTCTCATATCGAGTTGCCCAAGTGTTCAACGAGTACACTTCATATTGTGAGACTCTCTAAGTTTAGGTCTATCTGTCACGAAATCCAATTTCGTGTCCATAATCCACCCACTCATGGATTATGACGACCACAGATAATCTCACTAAACTATACAAGTCGAGGTTATAGCATACATATAATCCCTCTGTCACATGACATCCGTATTATACCTGGGATATAGATCAGAACGTCAAATTTTTTCGGTATAATACAGTCGACTTTCAATTTACGATCACAAATTACACTCGAAACTAGTTTCTGACGTTATACCACGGCCATTGATTTACTAGATTGTAAACACGTGCTGCTCTGTACATAGGACTGACAAATCCTATCTTGATACGCATAGGATATCATGAGCATCAGTCCACACTCAACGAACAGGTGGAGGTCTGATCATGACTAGATCGTTGACGTGATTTCCATCAAAGTGTGAAGGATAGCTCATATATCCACAGTGGTATCTCAAGTCGAAGGACCACTATGCTCGCTCAACTCGAGAAGGTTTCTATTGACGTTGGTGTACCATCTATTAGGAAACCTTCAGTGAGTCATTCAGTGTCTTATCAAATAAACACCTACATGTCTATACGAGTCTCCCGAGACTCATGGTTCACTAGGATAAACCATCGGACCAAGTCACGATATACGACATGTACTGGTCTCAGTGGATTTTACTAACCGACCCGTGTTAGTAAATCTTGACCATGAACTTTATTTAAGGATATACAACTAATAGTGCTCTTCCCAATGTCAATTACAAACAACGTTGTAACTGCGCACTATACTGTAAATCCTAGGGTCTTTGTCTAATATAAATGTATCACTGAACCAGATTCAGTTTTGATCTAATCATAATCAGATATCTAATCGCAATTAGATCGAATAAGTGTATAAAAGACAAGGGTGCTACCACTAAAAATAGTAATATTATGGCAAATATAATTGCTCGTATTCATGAATTGGACATAAATACGATCCGAATTAGCACTTCAAGCACCAATCCTAACATTAATTACCATATAGGAAAGACCAATGTAGTTGTCGATGCATTAAGTAGGAAGAATGTGGATAAATTGTAGTTTTTGAGAGCCAGATAGAGGATGTTTAAAGAGATGGCAGCATTATATCTAACCTTTGAGATATCTGACAATTGAAGTCTTCTTGCCCATATGAAGGTCCGACCTACGCTGCTAGATACACTCAAAACAACACAGAACGAGGATGATCAATGTGGAAAGTGGAGAGCAGAAATTGCAAAGAATGAGAATACTACATTCAGACTGAGTTTACATGACGTATTATTATTTGGTGACAAAGTGGTGGTACCACCTACAAGAGCGGTTAAACAAAAGATCTTGGATTAGGCTCACGATGCTCCATACAATATGCATCCTGGGAGCACTAAGATGTATTAAAAATCTAAAGAAGGCATATTGGTTGTCGGGAATAAAGAAAGAGATTTCAGAGTTTGTATCTCGATGTTTGGTTTTTCAGCAAGTTAAAGGAGAACATCAGCATCTAGCCGGATTACTCCAGCATCTACCTATACCTGAGTGGCCGTGGTAAAACATTATCATGGTTTTATAGTAGGGCTGCCGAGAACATAGAATGGTTATAATGTAATTTGGGTGATATTGGATCGATTGTTTAAATCTGCCAATTTAAATGATATATCTAAGAGTTAAAATAAGTAATGTTCTTATGATTATAGAGGCATATGTGGATATGATATGGTTTCGATATATGATCAAAAAAGTATAAGAATACTTGATAATTGAGAATAATTTTGCATATGTGCATCTACATATAAGTTTTAGGATTTTAATTATGTATGGATAGTTAGTAACGGTAGAATGAAATATTAAGGGACTAATAGAATGAGGACAAAAATGGTTTGCGTAAGACTTTGAAAACGGTAGTTATTTAATTAATAATTAATAAATGTTATAACATATTTGTCATGTAAGCTTTTGTTATGCATGGTTACTTACTGAGCTTCTAGCTCACACAAAATCAGTTCGTTAGTTTTGTAAGATAGCAATTTGGCTGATCAGCCACTTCGCCTATGGCTACCATGCTCGAGGCACCGGATCACCCGAGTTGTAGTCAGTCACCCTTGGTCATGGTTATGTCATGAGTACATGAAGAAGATTTTGTAATGTACGTGGAAGTATTTATTGTGCTATGCACATGCGTTTGTCTATATATTTGTAATGTCTTGTTAGTGTGAATAGTTTTTGGTAGGGAGCCCTTTATTGATGTTAGAAAGTTATTGCTCGTTCTGTATTTGCATCACAAGGCCCGCATGCATATTATAAATTGCATAGGTGTAAGACATCATGCCCGCATTTCTATTAGCTTGAGGCTTATGGAGATGGGGTTTTCCTGTCTCCTGCCGATAGCATCACAACGCAGGCAGAGTGTTACAAGAAAAGACCCCCCAGAACCTCCTATATAAGCACAAGTTCCTCCTAAACTCTAAATAAGACTCGTAACATACTTTTGGAGCATCGAAGACATAGAAGAACACATATAGCAAGGCAAGAACAAGTTCTTCAACAGGTGCTGGACATTGAAGCCGAAGATCGCTGAGAGTTCTTTCTTGATTTCCTTCTCTAGTTTATTTTCTTTTATTAGTTATTGACTTGCAATAGTGATTTGTTCGTGTTTATTGAATATTATGAGTAGCTAAATCATTAACTTAGGGTTTATTTTCTCGGCTCTCTTGTGTCGCTTTTATATCCAGATTTGTTACGCAGCTCAGGTAGATCGTACTATAATATGACTTATGATGATACAGTTGAGCAGCGGGTACAAGAGCGAGTTAGGATTGAGATGTAGAATATACAACAATGACTGGATGAAGAGCAACGAAAGACAAATGAAGAGATGCTTGATCTCAAACAGAAGATGGCAGAGATGGAGCGGTATTTTCAGATGATGAAAGACTTGAGTTCACAGACTTCCTCTTCAGGATCACCTTATCCTCCGACTAATTGTGAGCAGAGAGATAAGAAGGATTAACTTATATGTTTTTTTTTATGTTGTACTTTTTTAAACATGATATAATAAAATTTTTATTTTACTATTTGTTGTGTTTATTTTAAATTTAAGTAATTAATATATTTATTTTATAATTTTACGTACTAATATTAATAATATTGGTTAAAATAAAATTAATTTCTTAAAAAATTTAAAAAATAAAAATTTTATAAAAAAAATTCGTAGGAATTAGAAATGGATATTAGAGATGGACTTTCTGTTTCTAAATACGGATTAGAAACGGAATTTCCGTATCTAAATAGCGACAGAATATTCCATCTCTAAATAGCGACGGAATTTCCTTCTCTAAATAGCGACGAAATATTCCGTCGCTATTTAGAGACAGAATTTTTTGTGTCTATTATGTCTCTATTTAGCAACGGAATATTCTGTCTCTATTTAGCAACGAAATTTTCCGTGTCTATTTAGTCTCTATTTAGCGACGGAAAATTCCGTCGCTAAAATTAGCGATTAAAATTAGCGATGGATGATTATTTCCGTCGCTATTTTTTTGCGACCAATAAAATAGAGACGGAAATTGTCCGTCTCTATTCTGTCGCTAACTGTCCAGTAGCGACGGATTAGCGACAGATATTTCCGTCTCTAATTCCCAGTTTTCTTGTAGTGTGTAATAGATCTCAAGCAAATGTTTATTAATTAATTTGCATCTCTTTTATTCCTTTGGATGTGTTGTTGGATGATTTATTATTTTATGTATTGAATGTATATTTTATTGTCTGGCCAATAATAGAATAGTCATGGTAAATTCTTAGGAACTCGGCAGAGGAAATTTGGGTTAGCCGTGGAAATAATAGCGCGTGATCTAATTCTTTTAAATAGATTTGCGTGTAGGATCAACATATACATGTAATAGCAAATATTATAACTGGATCTTAATGGATTTGGTTTAAGTTAGTTAATATAGACATATAGTTAATTGGCTTAATCAGAATTAGTTCTACCTGATTATCGAAAAAGGCTTGTAGATAATTTAGCGTTTTAAGTTAATAATCCATAACAACCCAATTGAATGAAAAGTACATGAACACATTGTTTGCGTGTTTAGGTGAAGTTACAACCTTAGGTTCTTCTCGCATATAAGGTTTCTCCAAAAGTTGTTTATTTATATTTTCAATTAAGTAGTTTAATCATTCTCTCTCTAATCGTTTGTTTAGTTTTAGCAATGTAAGGTTAGTTTTAATATTAATATGAGAAATAATAAGTTCACGTGGGTACGATATCTGACTTTCTGTTACTATATTACTTGAGCGATACGTACGCTTGCATGTGGTAGTAAAATCACGATCATCATGATTGACTATTTGTAATTACTATTGTAACTAATAAATATGAGTGAGTATTGTATATGTGTGTGACATTGTGAAAATATGATTAAGTATTTGTAACTTTCATTGTAAGTGAAAAATGTGATTGAGAATTGTATATGTGACTGATATTGTGATTGAGTTATATATATGTATTATAATTGAGAAATGTGACTGATAATTACTACTATTTGAATTGTTTAGGATATAAGGGAACTTGTCAAGTGATTGTACTTTTGGTAACTCCAGTAAATTGTTATTAGTGTTTGAGTTTAATTCCATCTCTGACTAGGAGACCTAGCAGAATTGGAACTTCGAACCATATAAAAATTTTCTACTTTTATGTTTTTTTTTTTTGGAGTGTGTGTTTCGAAAATTTATTTATTAATCTGTTAGTTCCATTTTATTGGCATGTGTCCGTGACAAAACAAGTTCAATTGAGTTGTAATCTTTCTTGAAGATCTTTGTGCAATTGGACTGGTTTCTGGCTGCTGTGCATCAGACATACGTTCGTGGTGCGTTCATTGCAGTGTTCGAACGGTTGGCGTTAGTGTCACGTTCTCTATTGGGTTCGAACGGGCGCATTCCAGAGAGCAAACGTTCGAGGCACGTTCTTGTGGGGTTCGAACGGAGCATTCCAGAGAGCTCACGTTCGTTGTGCGTTCGATTATGTTCGAACGAGTCTTCACAGAAAAGGGCGCGTTCGTGTAGCGTTCTAGTAAGCGTTCGAACGCGACTGCGATCTGAACGCGTTTTTGGCCTGCAAAACCCTAGGTTTTCACCCTACCTATAAATATAACCCTTAGCCGCCATTCTCATTAGTTGAAGCATATTTCTCTTGAGCCAAATACTCTCAAAGCTTTCAACTCTCTTTGATTCACCTTGAAGACTCTTTGAATCTTATGTCTTCTTTGTTAATGGGTGAAATCCATCTTTGATAAACCTTCAACACAACTTAACCCAAATTCCCTAATCCTTTAGAGTTCTTTAGGAGGAAGTTTGGTAGTCGGAGTTCCGGCGTCATTGGTGATATAATCTACTCAGAGACTTCAGAGGTTCTGAAGAAAACCGTGGGTCGCGGGCTTGAGGAGTTGCCTTGAGTTCTTGCAGTATGAGGTACTTGAGTCGGTGGAGTTGCCACCATAGGTCTTGACCATCGCTGTAAGTTTTTCTCGATATAGTGGATTCGGGTGGTAGCCTATACCCGGAGTGTTTTTTACTCGAAGAGTTTTCCACTTCGTCACCAAAATCATTGTGTTGAATTTTGTGTGATTGATTTTATTTGCTGCTTTAGTTATCGTTATTGTTTATATTTGCAGCATATTTTATTTATTTTGTTATTGTGGTTGCCTGTTAATTTGCCTGTTGCAATTCCATAGCAGCAGTAACAGGACTTGTCCTGCTTATGTCTTGTAATTCCGCATAGGGTCAGAACTTAGGATAACCCTGAATTTTCAATTGGTATCAGAGCCTGAACTCGATCCTTGACCCATTAGCTATGGAGCGTAGTCAACCCTTAAATTGTCCGCCATTTTTTGATGGCACGGAATATTTGCATTGGAAGGTTCGCATGAGAGCGTTCCTTAAGTCCTTAGATGAGAGGGTCTGGATGACTGTTGAATACGGGTGGAAACCTCCCGTTGTTACTGTTGATGGGGTCACTTCCCCTAAAGACAAATTGACCTGGACCAAGGACGAATTTGATGCTAGCAATAGGAACAGCAAAGCTGTTAATGCCATACATGGTGCTGTCTGTTCTGCTGAGTTTAGGAGAATCTCAATGTGTGAGATAGCCAAGGATGCTTGGGACATCCTGCAGACTGTGCATGAGGGCACATTGTCTGTTAAAAATAATAGACTCCAGGATTTAGCTACTAGGTTTGAGGTCGCCAAGATGAAAGAAGATGAGACCTTTGATGAGTTTTATGCTGAGATTAACGATATTGTTAACTCTAGTTTTAACCTAGGTGAGACTATTCCTACCAATAGGATAGTTAGGAAAATCCTGAGATCCCTACCTGATAAGTTCCTACCCAAAATCACCGCCATCGAGGAAAGCAATGACCTCGATCAGCTTAATTTAGATGAACTCGTAGGAAAGCTGCAGGTTTATGAGAAAAAGCTTCCTGGTTTTAGAGAGCCAAAAACGTTTGCGATGAAAATCGCTAAGGAAGTTGTGCATGATTCGTTTAGTGATGATGATACCATCAAGGATCATGATTTGGCCTTGTTTGCAAAGAAGTTTAAGAAATTTCTTAAACTTAAGAAAGTGGCCATAGCAGTAATAGAGATAGGGAGGTTATGCCTAGAGAGAGTAGGCATAGCAAAAAAGAGTCTAGAGAGGATAGGGGTAGTAGATCCCGTGATGTCCAATGCCATGAGTGTGAAGGCTATGGGCATATTCGACCAGAGTGCCCTACATATCAGAGCTAAAGGCAAGAAAGCCATGGCTGCCTCTCCTAGTGATTCAGAAGGTGGCTATTCTTCTGACGAGTCTCCTAAAGGCAAGAAAAATTTTATTGCCTTTACTGCTAGTGTGACTGATGAGAGAGAGATTGTGTTAATGATGCTGATTCTGAAGTCTCTCTTGATGAGTCTGTAGATGAGGAAAGTCTTCAAGTAGCTTATGTTGAACTGTTTAATGAGAGTTTAGCTATTAAGAAGACTAATATAGAGGTCAGTAAAAAGCTGAAAACCGTTGAGCTAGAAAAGAATGAAACTCAAGCCTAAATTTGAGCAAAGCCTTTTGATGGTAGATGACCTAGAGGAGAGAAATAGAGGTCTAATTAATAGGGTCCAAATATTAGAAACTGAACTTGAAGATACTAGAACCAAATTGTCTGTATTTTCTAGTGAGAATAAGAATGTGGACCGTATGTTAGGTATTATTTTGAGCCTAACTGTGATAAGGCTTCTTCTTCCAAAGCTGTGCCTGTAGCAGCTAAACGTGACTTAGGTAAGAAAAACATGTTGTGTGTAGTCATGTTATTCCTCCATTTATTCCACGTCCTGTGACCCAACCTCGATCTAGAGGTGTTGTGGGTAAACCTCGCTCTCATCCGAGGTTTGTGCCTGTGTGCCACCATTGTGGCAAGGCGGGACACATTAGGCCTAAGTGCTTCATACTTCACAAGCAAAAGAAGAGGCCTAAGATGGTGTCACCTAGATTTGACTCTTCAAATCTAGCTTCTCAAGTTTCTGCACTAACTAAACAGACACAATTCTTAGTGAGAAACTTTCTTTGTTGACTAGGAATTCTCAAGTGGATGAGGTTCCTAGAAAGGTTTGGGTGGGAAGCAAGATGATTTCCCATCTACTTCTGCATGTCCTGATGGACATGATGAGAGTGCACTTCGGTGTAACTCTGCTTGAAAGATGCATTTTATTTTCCCATTGCATGTGTGTGTGTGTGTGTTTTATGTTTTTGCACGTTTATTTTGTTTTCAAGCATATGGGTGTGTGTGTGTGTCTTGTTTTTGTTATATATCCCTTGGTATATAGGATGGAAACCCGGACATAAATTTCATAGCCGATTCCGAATGGACGGTAGTATGATCTGCACTCGGGATACAACTCCACGTATCATTGGATGTTTTACAAGCTGTTTTGTGTCTTTATTTTTTTGTGCTTTAAAACTGAAAAATTAAAAAAAAAAATTATATATTTTAAAAAGACCAAATATTTTTATGGCTTGTTAGAGCATGAATAGCATGTACATGTGATCCTGGTATGTAGGATATATGATTATGCATGTATGATATGCTTTTATTTTTCTTGATGCTCTATATACATGAGTGTGTGTGATAAAAACCTTTGGTATATCTTGTGCTTGCACTTTCACATACACGTTTTTTTTTTTGTCAAGGCTTGGTCGCATGTATGAGTTTTTGGAATAGCAATCTAATTTCTATCATATTGTTTGCTCAATAGTGTGACCTTTGACTAGATGACCTTGCTATCCCCTTGTAAAAGCAAAAAGAATTCAAAAAAAAAAAAATGAGACTCAAGTGCAAAAGAGCCAAAATGGCCAAATTCAAAAGATAAGGGCAAAAACCCTTCACTCGAAAGAGTTATTAAATATGAGCTCATGATATTTCTGGGGTGAATAATATAGCATGCAACCAATGTTGCTTATTTTCAGGTCCTAGTGGTGTTGGGTTTGAACACATATTTTGTGGACTTGGTTTGTTTAGAGATGGATTTCTTTGGCTGTGTCCAGCTCATAAAATAAGGTCTTAAGCCTTGATTTGTTGTGCACTTTATTTTCCACACGCAAGTGCTTTATATGCTTTGGTGTTTATGTCATATGCATAAGTGTTATATTAGCCACTTTTAAAATGATGCATATTGTTTCATGTCATAAACAGCTGAATACTGACTGGGTATCATTGTATCAGCTTGAAATGCTGTTTCAGTCAGTTTTTGACAGGATTTTTATTTATCTCAGTATGTGCCTGTGTGTGCTTCATGTTATTGCATACCTTTTTTTTTTTTCTTCCTGTGCACCTTTTCTGAGTTTTGGTTTGCTTCCCGTGTCTTATTTTGCTAACTTTATGTGCCTGTTAGTGAGGGGGAGTAATTCCTGTTTGTTTATGCTCTTGCATGTGTTTTCTCCTGTTCTCCTGTTATTTTTTCCTGTTTCTTTTATCCTTTGTCATTTCGTGACAAAAAGGGGAGAGTAATATATTAAGGGGGAGAGCCTTAATATATAGGAGGAAGCCGTAGAATATCCTTTAGATATCTCCGTTTTAAGGGGATTAAGATTAAGGGGGAGAAGGATTTCTACTTGTACATGCATGAGATTTTTACCTGCTTTATGTTTTACTTTGATTATCCCAATGCTTTTCACGGTATATTGTTGTTTGTGGATGTTTCAGGTAGCAGGTATGTTGCTGCTGGGTGGCATTAATTTCAAGACTACTTTGTTAGGTGTTAGATCGAGTCCATTTGTAATAAGTCACTGTTTTGATGGTTGACAGTTGACTATTTTCTTTTTGGGTCTATTACCGTAGTCTTTGTATTAGGTAGTGTTTTGTCACGGAATGCCAAAGGGGGAGATTGTTAGTTCCATTTTTATTGGCATGTGTCCGTGACAAAACAAGTTCAATTGAGTTGTAATCTTTCTTGAAGATCTTTGTGCAATTGGACTGGTTTCTGGCTGCTGTGCATCAGACATACGTTCGTGGTGCGTTCGTTGCAGTGTTCGAACGGTTGGCGTTAGTGTCACGTTCTTCTATTGGGTTCGAACGGGCGCATTCCAGAGAGAGCAAACGTTCGAGGCACGTTCTTGTGGGGTTCGAACGGGAGCATTCCAGAGAGCTCACGTTCGTTGTGCGTTCGATTGACGTTCGAACGAGTCTTCACAGAAAGGGCGCGTTCGTGTAGCGTTCTAGTAAGCGTTCGAACGCGACTGCGATCTGAACGCGTTTTTGGCCTGCAAAACCCTAGGTTTCACACCCTACCTATAAATATAACCCTTAGCCGCCATTCTCATTAGTTGAAGCATATTTCTCTTGAGCCAAATACTCTCAAAGCTTTCAACTCTCTTTGATTCCACCTTGAAGACTCTTTGAATCTTATGTCTTCTTTGTTAATGGTGAAATCCATTCTTTGATAAACCTTCAACACAACTTAACCCAAATTCCCTAATCCTTTAGAGTTCTTTAGGAGGAAGTTTGGTAGTCGGAGTTCCGGCGTCATTGGTGATATAATCTACTCAGAGACTTCAGAGGTTCTGAAGAAAACCGTGGGTCGCGGGCTTGAGGAGTTGCCTTGAGTTCTTGCAGTATTGAGGTACTTGAGTCGGTGGAGTTGCCACCATAGGTCTTGACCATCGCTGTAAGTTTTTCTCGATATAGTGGATTCGGGTGGTAGCCTATACCCGGAGTGGTTTTTTACTCGGAAGAGTTTTCCACTTCGTCACCAAAATCATTGTATTGAATTTTGTGTGATTGATTTTATTTGTTGCTTTAGTTATCGTTATTGTTTTTTATTTTGCAGCATATTTATTGATTTGTTATTGTGGTTGCCTGTTAATTTGCCTGTTGCAATTCCATACAGCAGTAACAGGACTTGTCCTGCTTATTGTCTGTAATTCCGCATAGGGTCAGAACTTAGGATAACCCCGAAATTTTCAATCTTTAACTACTTTGGTATGTCCATAAAACTATATCTAACATCTTCGATTATCAAGAAATATCATATCTTCGATTTTCAAGAGGACATTGGTTTGCAAACATATTTGGATTAACGTGCACATTAGAGAGGACATTTTGTTTGCAAACAGATCTGGACTAACGTTTGTGAGTTCCCCCTGCATCTTGCTAATTAGAATTTGAATTGCAGTTGTTCAAATTTCAAAAATCTACATTCCGGTGTAACTCATAGTGAAAAGCTAATTCTTTGAGTTAGTACGTTGTCAAAGGCTAAGATATTTTTCTTAAACGGGAATTTTTCCTATCACCCTTTATCTTTTGTACCCAGTCTTTATCACATGAAAAAAATGTGTAAAATGAACCAAAATAAAGATAGTAATAAAGACAAATTAACGTATGGATATATTAATCTTTTGTTGATTAGAACATTCCACCAAAGAAAGAACCAATCTACATTATATTTCCATCAGGAAACACTAAAAGAAGTGAGGACCATGATCCTTCGATTATTTTTTTTTCCACAAACAATTATATATCTCCAACAGCAAAGAAATTAACCTTGCTTATTCCACGAACAAAGAAGTAATGCAAACACAGAGACAATAATTAGAATGAGTTAAAAATCCAAACAAATTAACACCTATGGAAGGGACAACACTCAACAGTCACCGATATGAATGAGTTATTTATGCCTTTATGTGCACTGGAAGCCATTGGGGGTCTTGCAGTAATTCAAGATCAATGACAAGTCAACAGGAACGTTTAGATTGATTAGATTCAAAACATTAAGATGAAGGGAAGTGCAAAGGCAAACACCAACGTCGAGCTTAACCAAATTGCCAATGAGGCTGCAGCATTCTTCAGATTTTGGAGTACTACCAACTTTAAGACCCAGCAAGCCATTCAATACGTCAAGACATACCCCCAATTTAAGGGCATCCTCAGGACAATCATCAGGCAATGTCCCTGTTGGTTCTGGTGAAGAGGCCACTGACCGTGTGGCTTCTGATGATGGGATAGAGGTGACGACTGTGAAGAATAGGAGGTTAAGGGAAAATAAAAATGCTGCTGATTTTGAAGCCATTGATTCTCAAACACAAAGAAAGATCTCGACAAATAAATATACAAGAGAGTATGTAATGTGTGTGATGAAAATGGCTAAGTGGGCTGAGGTATTTATAGCTGAAGTCGGATCTCTTTCGCTTACAAAATTTTCTAAAATAATATTTATTTATTTATTGTTATTGCTGGTTCATTTGCTGTTAATTAAGCTGTCCAACAAAAGATATAAAAATTGGATATTTAAGGTAGGCCGAATGTTTCTTTTGTAATCATAACAAAGTCAACTTTGTGAATGCACAATCAGATTATTGTATCACTGCATGCACTAAACGAGTTTATTTAAATAATAATTTTTTTAATTTGATCAGATTATTGAGTATTTTCTGGAGGTCAACGGTCCCAATTTTCCGAGTAAAATTCTCTTCATTTTTTCTTCTTTCGTCAAATTATTATTTGTTCGACTTCATGATATTAAAAAAATAAATTATTTTAAATATTTATATTCGCACAGTAGCATTTTGGATAATTTAAAAATAATGGAGGTTTATTTTTTATTTTCTTTATTTTTTTATTCCCACCCCAACAAAACACGCCGCAGCTTAATGCTTTTTAGTAGGGATAATATTTGTTGGAAATTCTTGTAATATTCATTAAAGGATGAGTGTTTATGTCTTTTTGACACTAGGGGTGCAAGTGAAGGTTGCAATCCTTAGGAGGGTTGCATCTCACCCCAAGGGGTGCTCTTTTGGCACCCCTCCATGCCTTAAAAAAGAGGCAATCATATCCCAAAAAAGATATATAACGAAAATCCGTTTTGAGTCACTGTTTTCTTCTGGTTTTGAGAGAGAATTCCTCCTATTTTCCTAGTTCATATACTTGTCAATGAGTGCTCATTGGACAAGAAGAACCAAGTTATCCTGGGAGAACATTGGTCAATTGCGAATCCGTAAAGCACCTGTGACAGGGCCAATAAGTTCTTAAGGACAGAGAGAGATCTCGACTTGGATTCGTCATTGCATATTACAGGTTTTTTAATCTACAGTTTTATGTTTTAGGTTTTAGGGTTTTTGGTATTTTCTGGTTTGATTTGTTAATAGCATGTTGATTTGATGTTTAAATGACACTTATCGATTTACAATCTTAAGAATTTATTGCCAGTGTTGTTAAATATTAAATTGCATGCGTTGTTAAGAAAATTTCTGGAAAAAATACAGTATGTGCATGAAAAAACTCGTAGGGCGTTCGAACACCCGACGAACGTAAAGGCTTAAATCTGAATTTTCGTAAGAACGTTCGAACGCTTCTTAAACGTAACTCGAACGCAAACTCTCTGGAATCATTCTGTTCGAACGCTATACGAACGTGAACTCTCTGGAATTATTATGTTCGAACGTGTTATAGAACGCTACACGAACGTGAACTCTCTGGAAACACTTCGTTCGAACGCGTTATCAAACGCAACACGAACGTACACACACTGGACAGTCTCGTTTGAACGTAGGTACGAACGCGACACTAACGAAATAGTCCTGGAATTGTTATAAACTGCAAACTTAAATTAATATTAACATAGCAAATCATATACTGTAACACATTAATCTTGGTAGTATAGATTTAAGTTATTATTAGGTTGTTCAATTATCACAAGCATACACATAGTGATAAAGTTGAAATTGATTGTGTGTTGCATACTTGGGTGAGAATTTAAAGTGTAATCATACACAAGAAATTCCATCTAATCTTGATTGACACTTACACATATATCTACACATATCGTATATTGTCTGTGTTATTGAATAAATGTAGTTCTGGGTTTGAATTGCTAAGAGATCCTTTTGAAAAAGTGTTTAAAGAATATTCTGTCAAAAAGGCGATAAGAGCCTAAGTGGTCAGGGATTTAAGTGGTAACTCCGGACCGCCCTCGTCCTCTGGGAATATTCGTTTATTTATTTTTCTAAAGAATCTTTACTTGAAATTCAAGGACTTGTGTTTATTGGAACCACCGTCCAATAGAACAACAAGTGGGAACTAGTATATCACTTTTAACAAGATCATTCGTTGATCGTTGTGCAATTCGTCTTTTGTAGACTAATTAACCCCTATTGATTTTTCCAGTTACAAAGGGCTAGCGGAAACATCACAGTACCGGTCTCTCATGGAGAAAAGCCGGAGAAATTTGGTGGGGCAAATTTCAAACAGTGGCAGAGCAAAATATTGTTATATCTGACAACTCTCCAGTTGGCCAATTTCCTCAAAGATCCTCCGGATCCTGTGGAGGGTGAATCGGAAACGGCCAAGGAACTGTGAGAACAGACATGGCTGTCTGGAGACTTCCTGTGCAAGAACTACCTTTTGGGTGGTCTTGACAATACCCTGTACAATGTGTACCAAGACATGACTTCTGCGAAGATTCTCTGGGAATCTCTCGAGAAGAAGTACAAAACCGATGATGTCGGAAAAAAGAAATTTGTCGTGGGTAGGTTCCTGGACTACAATATGGTAGATTCAAGGACGGTGATGTGTCAGTTGGAAGAACTGCAGTTACTCATTCATGAAATACTGGATGAGGGAATGAAACTCTGTGAGATATTTCAAGTTTCCGCCATAATTGAAAAGTTGCCTCCATCATGGAAGGACTTCAGGAGCTATCTGAAACACAAAAAGAAGCAGATGAGCCTTGAAGACTTCAGTGTTCGATTGAGAATCGAGGAGGACAACAGGATGTCCGAGAAGGCCAGCTACAAGACTATGTAGTCTAAGGCCAACATCATTGAGGGTGTAAAGGGTAGCAAGAAGAGAAAGAACAATGGAGCTGATTCTTCGAACAAGAAGTTCAAGGGGAAATGCTACAACTATGGAAAGAGCGGTCATATGTCAAAAGACTGCAGAAACAAGAAGTCTCAGGACAAGGGCAAGAAAAAGAAAAATGAGGCACATGTCACTGAAGGTGAGCAGCTGACTGATGAGATCTCAGGGATGGAACTATCAGCAGTGGTAACCGAAGCCAACATAGTTGGGAATCCGAGAGAATGGTGGGAAGACACTGGGGCTACTCGTCATATCTGTGCAGATAGCAAGATGTTTTCCTTGTATCAGAAGGTCGATGGCGGCGATCATCTGACAATGGGAAACTCGTCTACCTCTCAGGTGGTTGGACAAGGCACAGTGGTTCTGAAAATGACATCCGGAAAGGAGCTAACATTGAAGAATGTACTGCATGTTCCAGATATTCAGAAGAACTTAGTCTCGGGATCTCTCCTTAGAAAGGCTGGTTTTAAGCTTGTATTTGTTTGTGATAAGTTTGTAATGAAAAAGAATGATATGTATGTAGGAAAATGTTACCTAACTGAGGGCCTTTATAAACTAAATGAAATTACTGTCAATCGTGCTATTAATAAAGCTAGTACTTCTGCTTATATTATTGAGTCACAAAATGTATGGCATGGGAGGTTATGACATGTTAATTATGATACCATGCGTAAATTAATTAACATGGACCTTATACCTAAATTTGCAATTGATAGCCAACATAAGTGTGAGGCATGCGTTGAAGCAAAAATGCATAGAACATCATTTCATTCTGTTGAACGCAGTTTTGAACCTTTAGAACTTGTACACACTGACGTGTGTGACATGAATATTGTGCAAACAAGAGGCGGTAAAAAGTACTTTGTCACTTTTATCGATGACAACATAAGATTCTGCTATGTGTACTTGCTGAGGAGCAAAGCTAAAGCTATTGAGAGCTTTGTACACTATAAGAATGAAGTTGATAATCAACTTTGCAAGAAAATCAAAAGAATCAGAAGTGATAGAGGTGGTGAATACGTTTCACCATTCGGTGAATATTGTTCTGTGCACGGAATTATTCACGAAACCACTGCTCCTTATTCTCCTTAACAGAACGGAATTGCGGAGCGTAAAAACCGAACGTTGAAGGAAATGATGAACGCCATGTTGATGAGTTCGGGTTTACCCCAGAACTTGTGGGGGAAGCCTTGCTTTCCGCGAACTACGTTCTAAACAAGCTTCCCCACAGAATATTGGACAAGACACCATATGAGTTGTGGAAAGGTTTCGTACCTTCCTACAAATACCTAAAAGTGTGGGGGTGTCTTGCCAAAGTAATGGTTCCTAAACCTAAGAATGTTAGAATAGGACCCAAAACTGTTGATTGTATATTCATAGGATATGCTCGCAACAATAGTGCGTATCGATTCTTGGTACACAAGTCTAAGATTCCTGACATCAATCAGAATATGATAATTGAGTCAATGAATGTGATATTTTTTGAAGAGACGTTTCCTTGTAAGGAAAGACAAAGAACAGAGTCTCTCAAAAGAACGGTTGATACTGTCAAGGACAGTGATCGAGATGACCAAGAATAAGATCAACATGTAAATGCTGAGACAATCGAGCCTAGACGTAGCAAAAGAGCTAGAACGTCTAAGTCGTTTGGTCCCGATTTTCTGACATACTTGTTAGAAAATGAGCCTCAAAGCTATAAAGAAGCTATGTATTCTCCGGAGGCACCTCTTTGGATAAAGGCTATTAACAGTGAGATTGATTCAATCCTACAGAACCATACTTGGGAGTTAGTAGATCTTCCACCAGGTTGTAAGCCGCAAGACTACAAATGGATATTCAAAAGGAAGATGAAAACAGATGGATCAATAGATAAGTTCAAGGCAAAACTTGTCATAAAAGGTTATAGACAAAAGGAAGGCCTTGATTACTTTGACACCTATTCACCAGTGACTCATATCACATCGATAAGAATGCTCATAGCCGTAGCAGCTATATTTGGTCTTGAAATACATCAAATGGATGTAAAGACAGCATTCTTGAATGATGAATTGGATGAAGAGATTTACATGGAACAACCAGAAGGATTTAGTGTTCCTGGACAAGAACAAAAGGTGTGCAAACTTGTAAAATCCGTACAATGGCATGAGAAATTTGACAAAGAGATGTCGTCAAGTGGGTTCAAAACCAATAAGTGTGATAAGTGTGTGTACACCAAATCAACTCAAAAAAGATATGTCATTGTGTGTCTCTATGTAGACGATATGCTGATAATTGGTAGTAATCATGAAATGATTCAGTCTACCAAAAATGTGTTATCCAGCAGATTTGATATGAAAGATTTGGGAGTAGCTGATGTGATCCTAGGAATTAAGATTTCTAAGACATCAGACGTATATATATTATCTCAGACTCATTATATTGATAAGATACTTGATAAATATATCAAAGGGGATCTAAATGTGGCTAGAACCCCTATAGACCTAACTGTTCATCTATCAATGAATACTGATTCGAGCGTATCGCAATTAGAGTATTCGAGAATCATCGGAAGTCTGATGTATCTCACGAATCACTGGCACCTGATATCGCTCAAGCTGTGAATCGGCTTAGCAGATATACGAGCAATCCATGACATAACCACTGGAAAGCCATAGTAAGAGTTTTGAGGAATCTGAGAGAAACTTCAAAATATGGGCTACATTACGAGAGATATATTGCTGTACTAGAGGGATACAGTGATGCTAATTGGATATCTGATATGGTGGATTCCAAATCTACGAGTGGATTTGTTTTCACACTTGGTAATGCAGTCGTGTCATGGAAATCCTCGAGGCAAACATGTATTGTCTGGTCTACTATGGAATCATAGTTCATAGTTTTAGAAAAAACAGCGGAAGAAGCAGAATGACTTAGAAACTTCCTGGAAGATATTCCTAGTTGGCCCAAACCGGTGCCAGTGATTAGCATATATTGTGATAGCCAATCGGCTATTGGGAGAGCCCAAAATACAATGTATAATGGTAAGTCTCGACACATACGTCAGAGATATAATACCGTACGTCAACTGCTCTCAAGTGGCATAATAACGATCGATTATGTTAAGTCGAAGGAAAACCTAACGGATCCACTAACTAAAGGTTTACCTCGATAGCAAGTTGAGAAGTCATCGAGGGGAATGGGCTTGAAGCCTATAATTTAAGAATTGTCACTGTGGAAACCCACCCTAGCTGACTGGAGATCCCAAGATCTAGGTTCAAAAGGGACAACTGAAACTTTATGCAATTTAAAACAAGCACTGAAGAGTTCTGTACTCTTTCACATTCCGATAATGACGCTAAGTGATGTCTGTCATTGGTTAGGATAAGCTAAGGCTTTTAATGATCACTATATTAGGAGATGAGTCCTAATAGGGGTAAAGACAGATTACCCCGTAATAGTAGATCACCTATTTCACGTAAGAAGTGAGGCCACTTCCATGGGAACTTTTAAAGGCGTGTTACCCTAAAGTACTTGATGAATCCAGGACCGTCGTTCAGGGCCAAAATGAACACAACCGTAGAACGGGAAAATGGTCGAATTAAAGCTGTGTATTGGCAATTGTCTTGGTTTACACCAACGGTAGAACAATTCAAGACTATGGGTCACTGGTTTGCCTAGTAAATCCGATTGTCATTCACTAGGAAAGGTTCAAGGTGAAAGCTATCTATTTCAATGCAGCTTTAACTCATGGTAACTCTCTCAAGTGTCTACATGAATATTAGAAGAATTGTGGGGGATTGTTGGAAATTCTTGCAATATTCATTAAAGGATGGGTGTTTATGTCCTTTTGACACTAGAGGTGCAAGGGAAGGTTGCAATCCTTAAGAGGGTTTCATCCCACCCCAAGGGGTGCCCTTTTGGCACCCCTACATGCCTTATAAAAGAGGCAATCATATCCAAAAAAGATATATAACGAAAATCCATTTTGAGTCATTATTTTCTTCTTATTTTGAGAGAGAATTCCTCATATTTTCCTAGTTCATATACTTGTCAAGGAGTGCTCCTTGGACAAGAAGGAACCAAGTTATCCTGGGAGAACATTGGTCAATTGCTAATCCATAAAGCACCTGTGATGGGGCCAATAAGTTCTTAAGGACAGAGAGAGATCTCGACTTGGATTCGTCATTGCATATTACAGGTTTTTTAATCTACAGTTTTATGTTTTAGGTTTTAGGGTTTTTGGTATTTTCTGGTTTGATTTGTTAATAGCATGTTGAATTGATGTTTAAATGACACTTATCGATTTACAATATTTTCATATGACAATAAGATTTGAAACAAGAATCATATAAATAAAATATATATTAAATTTTAAATTTTTGATGTGAGTGTCATTAACTTAGTTGGTAAAAAAACTTGGTGTGGAAACAAAAAAATTTTGTGCTCATATGGATAAAGATGAAATTATGTAGTGTATTTTATGTAGGGTCAATCCAAGTTAAGGTTAAGTTATGCGTAGATGATGAATTTTACAGTTTCCAAAATGATGAATTTTACAGTTTCCAAAATGATTTGTTGTATCATCTCGTCAAATATTTATTATGTCTTGATAAATTTTTAGTATCTCATTTTTGTTAATAAATGATCTGGATGAATGATACTGTTGACGGGTGATTTTCGTCTTAGGGGTAATTTCGAGATAATTCTCCCGAGACAATCATCCTTCAACCTTGAATTTGTTTGGTTAGGGGAGACCAAAAATAATTGTAGCAAAAGGCAAAATGAACACAAAATCGATAAAGAGAGTTTAACGTGGTTCGGCGGAGCATGTCCAGCCTACATCCACGGGCACAAAGAGGGGTGTTGCTTTTTATTACCAAACCGAGCTCAGCCGACCTGTTTTCCGGAAGGATCTAATGGAATCGAGCTGTTTGTTTATGTTCTTTTTACAAGTAGAGCTCCCTCTTTTATTACAAATTTCGCGCTCTTTTACGAATGAAACTAACTTTCCTATATATACTAGGAGAAGTACAACACTATTCTCATACTTCCATGGCGTCACCCACGTGAATCTCCGGCTGACTGATGGGCTCTCTGCCCCGAGACTGTCTTCGCCGAAAGCAAACCTGCCACCTGACGGCTTGTCACATCACCCTGTTTCTCCACTGCCATACGCAATGTAATGAAGCCAGCCTGTAAAGAGCTTTCAAATAATGGTATATGCGAGAGGAAAAAATCCAAACTACCTATGATCACATGTCAGGCTTCAAGAGATCAGTCCAATGATATGCCGGACTGCCCAAGATGCCTTGGCATGACCCAAACTACCCGAGTTCTCTATCCCGAGCCGAGCTACCGGGCTACTGTGATTGGTCTTGACTCTGATGTTGTCGACTTCTGAAATTCGCATCATGTTATGTCCTCTGGTCGGCCAGATTTGGGAGGCTGGGTCCGGACTCCTTGTCTAGTCAAAGAGAAACCAATTCCCTCCGAACATCTGATCCTTCAATAAAAGAAAATCCCATCTCTGCCCTTGCTTAACTGCTCAAATACTTGCCACAAAAATCACCATCAACATATGTCCCCTAGTTCTCGGTTCCAACGAGTGTATGGGTTGGTACTGGGAACTACAAAATCGAAAGTGTGACACCATCCAGCTGGTGGTCGGCCCCGGTCATCTTCATGTGCTCGGTTACCGAGAATGTCGATGTATTTTCAAATGACTCTTCAACTTGAAGCAAATACCTCATTTTCCCTTCTGGTAGTCGTCCCTCGAGACCCGTAAGCCATCACATCCTCTTAAATGCCATCAAATTATCTCTGGGGTTTAATCTGAATGTGACACTTGTCGAGCATCCATGATCCTCCAGCCAAAAAACCAAAGCAATCAAATGTTCAAGGGGCAGCCGTAAAGCTTTCAATCTCAACCGTTCATCTAAAACTGAGAAGATGGAGCCTGACAACGACACGCGGCGCACATCCGACGTATCTCTTCGATCCAACAACCAAGAATGTCCTGTGCTGACTATAAAAACAGGGAAGCATCATATCTTTCTCTTTTTTACGAACACCAGAATTTTCAAAGTGCAAGAGCTTCCTTCCTCTTCAACTGAGATTAGCAAACTCAAGACCTACCAGATCAACCATCGATACATCTTATCAAATCAAGTAAGTTTTTGCTTGAACTCATTCTTTTTAATTGCTGAAAATTACCATGACTATTTGTTGCTTGCAGATGTTTGTTTATTTGTTGTCGCATGTTCTTCCTTTCCTCTAGCATGTCTATCCCCTTGTTATGTGTTGCAAAAAAGTGTTTCGGTTTGGGCGTGTAATGTATGATGCATATATTTCTTGGTTGAAGGATGGGTTGTGGGGTAGGATGTATGTGTTTCGGGTTTTCTATATTTTATGTTTGATGTGATGCTTTAAGAAGAGACTTACTGTTTGTGGCCACTGCTAGGACATTTAGAGACCTTAGGCATAGAATCCCGGAAGTTAAAGTAGCTCTCGAGTCCGCGGTGCCCCAAAACTGACCACTAACTGCCCTTCTCATTCACTGTGATTGCCAGGAATATCTGACATCGAATCATCCTCGGCCAAGCCCCCAAAACCTCAACCTCCTCTTACTGAAGAAACTTCCTCCAGCTCGGGGTCAGCTGGTCTAGAAGAATTAGACACCACTCCAACCCATTCCCAAGAAGAGAACGACACCTACCGCCACTGAATTCCCCGGAAAGACCCTGAGTCGGGTGAATTAATTTGGTCCTCCCTGGACATGAACCAAATTTTCATCATCACAGAGGATGCTTTGGGAATGCTCTGCCTGCAGTACGAGATTCCTATTGATATAGCTCTTGAGGTCCCAGTCTTGCTCGAACGCGCGAGCCATCCTGACTCCGGCTCGGTGGCCCTTCTTCCTTCTTTCTTCGAGTGCAGTCTACGGCTGCCCATCCATCCATATTTCACGAGGATGCTCGCCCTGATGGAGATTGCCCCTTGCCAGTTGAACTTGAACAGCTGGAGGATACTGATCGGTTTGCATGTGATCTGGCACCGGGCAAGCCTTAGAGAGCCGACCTTTAAAGAGTTGAAAAGGCTATACAAACTGAAGGCCAACCCGAAGTCACACCACTATTGGTACTATCTATCTTCTTACGCCGACGTCCCCGCCCTCATTACGGAGCTCCCCCAAACCACCAAACTTTAAGGATCCCTGGTTCTGGGCCACGGGCGATTGGGGACTATCTCGGTCCTCGGGCTCGGAGGAGATAGAGGTCTCAGACGTCTTCTCAGCAGGAGGTTAGGAACTGAACCCTTAATTTCTTTTAGTGATTTTCATGAAAAAAATACTAACTTTCAAATCCTTTTCAGCCTGCTGGAGGGATCCTCCCAAAGTCATCCACGAAGTCTGGACCAGAATTATGATAGTCCGGAACTTTGCTGGCCCCTAGAGGAAAGTTGTAAACGATGCGACCTTTGTGGAATCGGGCCTTATTCGGAGCATACCTCCACATGCTCTAGGGGACTAGGTAGCTTCATCTAACCTTCTCATAAATCCTTTGTGCTCAGGCCAATTATGAATGAAGTTATCTGAACTCAGAGACTGACCATGCTCTTTGTCTTGGGTTTTACAAGAATGTCAAAACCAATGAAATACCTTGAGCGGCTCTAAGGTTTGACCAAGAGACCCGAGCTGGGAGAAGCTGGGAGTTCTCGAAGGTGGCCGACCACTACCGAGGCCAAAGGAAAATCCTGACTGGTTGCTCGTCCAGTGGCACAACCCACATCTTCTCCTGCTAGAACGGCACCGGGGTCCATGGCCCGACCCTCTTCTACTTTATCCAGGCCGGCGAGCAAACACTGCCGCCTGCTCGGAGAAGAGGTGGTCAAGCTCCAAGAGGAGGATGAGGATGAGAAGCCCTTGATCAGGAGGTCTACTGCTCGGAGGGAGAGGCGAACTGCTGAGGCTCCTCCCAAAACCAGGAAGGGGGTGGTTGTGCTGGGGGTGGATGACCTCAGTGAGAAGGTCCGGGATGCTACTTCCCATCTGGTGCCGGCGATCAATCTGCTTGCCGACACAGTGCCCCTCGAGCGGATCCCAAAATTCGAGGACCTCTCCCCCGAGGAAGTGATTTCCAGGTTCTCTGCCCGGATTGCCGAGGTAAACATGCTTCCCCGTTCCCGTTCCATGTTTTTACTTGTTGATTTCTGACTTTTTCTCTCTTTGTTGCAAGCGAACTATGTGATGGATCGTAATAAGGACCTGCTTATGAGCCTTTTGTCCGAGGGGGGCCAGGTGCATAGGCTCCAAAGTCAAATTACGGAGTGGGAGGCCGAGCTGGCCAAAAAGGAGGAAAAAAATCAAACTCTTAGGCAGACCGCAATCGAGTCCATTATGCTGAACGAGTCCCTCCGCAATACCTCTGCCCTTGCTAAGAAGAATATGTAGGCCGCCGAGGAGGAAGCCAAACATATGAGGTGGGAGGCGGCGAGCTCGGACTCCAAGCTCAAGGCGATGACCAGAGAGAGAGACCAGGCTCGGGAGGAGCTGAAAAAAAGAGGGGCTCAACTGGAGGACGAGCTTGAGAAAACCAGGCTTGAGGGGGTCAGTGACTACACCCAAATTATTCCGATGGTGATGCCCGAGGTGGACATAAGACCCATCCATGTTTCCATTCGCTTTTGCAGATGAGAGCTCTCGGAGGATGAGGCTCGTGAACTTCCACACTTCCTTTGAAGGAGGTTCAGGACCCCGAGCCCGTATCTATCGTGCCCATGTCCCCGGCCCCTGAGGAGGTGCAACTTGAGGTTCCTGCCCCTGCCCCTGAAGCCCCTGTAACCGAAGAGGTCGTAGCCCCTCCTGCCTCCCAAGCTGAAACCGAGATCCCTTCTGCCGAGCTTACACCAGAAATCCTGCCACCCGGGCCCGACCAAGAGGAACCTGCTGCCCCTGCGCGGGCTGATCAATTAGGGTGACCCAAATGGGGCCCTATGTAACAAAATAATACACTTTATTTTTTGTAATAACAATCTACAATTTCTTCTTTGTCACTTTTTTGAATGTTTCACTTCCATTCATTCATACTTAGCTTGATTTTTGTCTCTAACTTGCTAACTTGCTCTTCTGAATCTGAATGCGAGATGAAATCCCGACCCCGACCAATTTGAATCTGGTCATTAGGGGGATGCTCTGTCCCCACGCCGATGATATACACTCGGTGGGACGTAACCCGACCCCGAGCTGGTGAAACACTTGGCTCCGGAGGAATGTTACCTCCTCAGACCATCAAGAATCCGCCATGGGGGAATGCTCCTTCCCCATGCCAATGATAAGCACTCGGTGGGACGTAACCCGACCCCGAGATGGTGAAGCACTTGGCTCAGGGGAAATGTTACCTCCCCAGACCAGCAAGAATCCGGCCATGGGGGAATGCTCATTCCCCATGCCGATAATAAGTGTTGTGATATTTTATATCGTACCGCAAGTGAACGGTGTCAAGTTTTAGTATAAATGAGTTTAGAGTGTCGAACCCACAAAGATTGCGTTAACTCGCATCAAATACTACAATTGATAATCCTAACTTTATTTAGAAGATAAATAATAAAGATTTTATTAAATAAATAAAATATAAAAATACTTAGATATGAGGAACTAATACAATAGAGATTCTAACGTATGACTTCACCTAGCTGTCTCCTATGTATTTGTCATGCGAATTAATCATTGTTCAGTTATATTGTTTACAAATCAAGACTTCGAAAATATCCACTCCCTCTCTCGAGTGCCGAATGAAAATATCAACAACTACATACTTCGATATCTCTATAAAAATCTATTAGTTAACAACTATTTACGCTTTATGATTCTATATTAACGACTTCAAATGAACTTATATATTCTCTCAAACTCTATAAAATTCCTAGGTTATATTCTCTAAATCTATTCAGAATCCACTCTCTCGAGTGATAGATTCTAAACATTCATCATCTTAATTGTGGCCAGCAACCAAGAAGCATTAAACTCGAAAGAATATAAATAACTCAATAAAACTTCATAACAAAATTAGCAAACAATACAAGGTTCAAGCATCAATTACATCATCCTCCTCTAGAATTAAGGAGTAGTTCATAACTAAAGATAAAACAATGATAAACAAGTCATGAATCTAATGGAAATCATTAGAGTTCTAAGAAATAAATAAGAAGATAAAACCCGAATTGAATCTCTTCCTCTTCGAACGTCACCGCTTTTGTCTCCTCTTGTCGCTCTTCAATCCTCCTCATTAGATCTCTCTCAAAATAAGTGTTTTTTTGTTTTGTGATGTGTATTAGCCTCCTCATTTGAGTCTTGGACGAACTAATATATTTATAATAAAGCCTTGGAACCATTGAGCATGTAAGAACCCTAAAATTGATGAATTTGGTCGCTACGGGGCACCGCGGCACCTGGGCTTGGGCGCCGCGGTGCCTAACCCTTGGTATTCATGTATGGACTGGTGTAAGCGTCGCGGCGCCTAGTGGTTGGCACTGCGGTGCCAATGCATTCTCTTCACTGGTGCTGCGCGTCTTGCTTATGATGTTCCCGCACGCGTTTGATGTCTCCGCAAAGTCTCAAAACACGTCGAATTGGTCCATTTCCTCATCTATTAATGCTTCCTACAAATAAAACACAAAATAAACTACAAAAGACATTAAATGACTCGAAACATAACAAAATAATAGGCTAAGGATGCCGGAATAAGTGGGTATAAACCGCACTTATCAAACACCCCAAACTCTAGATTTTGCTAGTCCCGAGCAAAAGAAAAAATAAACACTAACTATAAATAAATAAATAAAAATAACTAAATTAACTAAGCCACTTTCGTAGGGATCATGATTGCATTTAGCGTATGTAACAAGACTTTAAACCCCTAGGCGGCCCTAGTGGATGAGTTATAGTCTCGTGAGGACTTACAGTAACGGCACCCACAAACGTTATTCACACACAATCATGTGAAAGTATAAAACAAAGAAAATAGTCCCGATAGTTATGCATATTGTCGTCCTCAAAGAATGCTTATCAATGAAATCATAGAACCTTCAAAGTATGCAATTACGACTCAAATCTAAGTTCTTGAATAAATTATCTACGCCATACTCACAGTGTGTGTGTACATGTTCATTTACAGCTTGACTCATAAGTAAGCTAACTCGATGATTTCGTCTCAAAAATTGAGATCCGATGGGTCAAACCAACCTAGAAATCTCATTAGTACTCTGAATTTGCCTTTCTTTCGTTAGTATGGTACAATTTGATTTTCTTCTTTTTCTGCTCTTTTTTTGTTTTCAACATACCTACCCTTTAAGGTAGCATTTCTCATTATAGTGGTCCTAACACTCGCCCATATGTAGCTTCACGCTTATAGGTTGTAGGTGGTTTCTTTTTCTTTTCTGTTTCTTATCATACCATACATCATAATACTAGCATAATGAGATAGATATCTAAGCAAACGGTCATTCATCGGCAAATAATTTCTTCAACTAGTCATTTTGTCAACTACTTAGGTTCTTACTGCTAACAACCTATTATTAAGTGCTTACGAGTCTAACCTAGATCATCTACTCAAGGCATCAGATAAAAATCAATTAGGACTTATCGTTTCTAAAATTTCATTTAAAGCAAACAAATTCATCATTAGATAATGTTTTACTATCAAAGAATAAAAAATAATTTTTTTTCACAGGAACTAACACTACATGCACACACCCCCAAACTTAAAACTTGCATTGTCCTCAATGAAAGATAAACATAAATAAACAAAATTAAGGAACAACACTACCGTGCATGGAGTTGATCAGACTCCTACTGGTCAGAATTTGGTTGTGCGGGCTTTATGTGTCTCGTGTTACCTGCATAAATAGCATGTAAAACGAATAAATAAACAAATAGCACACAATAAAATAAAAATTAAAAATAGAGAAAATAATAATAAAACAAATGCAAGGGTTGCCTCCCCGCTAGCGCTAAGTTTAACGTCTTCAGCCAGACGCAACCACCCAAATGGTGGTCATGGTAACTTCTTCTTTGGTATCCACTGGCTATTGGTATGAAAAAGGTAGCTTGGCGGCTGTGGCACTTTATCCAAATACCCCTTACTGCTGTTTGGTCATGGAAGAAGTAATCTGCCCAATCTGTGTTTCTAAGGACTTAATTGTTGCCCCGATATTTTCCATGTGTGTCTCAATATTGTTCAACCTTGCTTCATTCTTCTCAAACCTCGCTGAAGTATTAGCAACAAACGTGCTCATGAAATCTTCCAAGGAAGATTTATGCTCAGCTCTTTGATAATCAAAACCTGATGAAGGCTGCAAGGCATTCTCTGTATTAGCATATGACAGGTTTGGATGATAGCGGTTAGGCACAGGGTTGCCTCTATAGCTGTTGAAGTTCCGATTGTTCAAATATTGGACTTACTCAAAGTTCGGGTTTCCTTCCAACAATAACATATTTGTAGCCGCCGCTGATTCAATAGATGCTTGTGCTCGTGGATTTGTGAGGGCTCCTACTTGAGTAGATAAGGTGGAAATCTGAGCTGTAAGTGCCACAAGAGGGTTCACTTGGCCACTGAAAATGGTTAATTGCCATTTCTTCTAACAGATTGTAGGCATCCTCAGCTGATTTCTTGAATAAAGCTCCTCCAGCTGCTGCATCAACCACAGTCCTATTCGAACCATTCAGCCCATTATAGAACAACTGAATCTGGACCCAATCTGCATAATCGTGTTGTGGGCATCTTCGTAGTAGATCCTTAAAGCGCTCTCATGCTTCATATAGAGTCTCAATCTCCAGCTGCTTAAATATACTAATTTCTGCCCTCAGTTGAGCTGATTTAGCTGGTGGAAAGAACCTCTCAAGAAATTCTGTGGCCATATCCTGCCATGTCATGATACTCCTCATCTGTATTGATTGAAGCCAATCACACACTTTATCCCGTAAAGAGAATGAGAATAAGCATAATCTGATAGCCTCTTTAGTCACGCCATTCATCTTTATAGTATATGCAATCTCCAAGAACATCCTTAAGTGCAAGTCGGGATCCTCTACAGCTGAACCCCCAAACTGATTTCTCTGTACCATGTTGATTAATATAGGTTTTAACTCAAAATTGTTGGCGTTGATTGGTTGATGGGCAATCCCAGAATAGGTATCATCAATGATAGGCTTGAAGTGATCTCTGATTGCCACCTGACGTGGGTTATTCTCTATGTTTTCAGCTGCCATTGCTTCTTGTTCAATTTTTCTTTCTTTTCTTAGTCTCCTCGCTGTTCTTTCTATTTCAGGATCAAACAGGAGCTAGTCGAGACTTGTGGATTTTCGCATTCACTGAAGCACCAAAAACCAAAAACCAAAAATCAATAAGAAAATAAAAATTAAATACAAAACAAAAATAAACTAAAAGTAAAAGATAAAAATCTAAATTAAAGCTAAGATTACTTGGTAGTAGTATTAATGTGAATTAAACAAACAATCCCCGACAATGGCGCCAAAAACTTGTTGTGATATTTTATATCGTACCGCAAGTGTACGGTGTCAAGTTTTAGTATAAATGAGTTTAGAGTGTCGAACTCACAGGGATTGCGTTAACTCGCACTAAATACTACAATTGATAATCCTAACTTTATTTAGAAGATAAATAATAAAAATTTTATTAAATAAATAAAATATAAAAATACTTAGATAGGAGGAACTAATACGACAGAGATTCTAGAGTCTGACTTCATCTAGCTGTCTCCTATGTATTTGTCATGCGAATTAATCATTGTTCAGTTATATTATTTATAAGTCAAGACTCCGAAAATATCCACTCCCTCTCTCGAAAGCCGAGTGAAAATATCATCAACTACAGACTTCGATATCTCTATAAAAATCTAGTAGTTAACAACTCTTTACGCTTTGTGATTCTTATTTAACGACTTCAAAGGAACTTATATATTCTCTCGAACTCTATACAATTCCTAGGTTATATTCTCTAGATCTATTCAAAATCCCCTCTCTCGAGTGATAGATTCTAAACATTCATCATCTTAATTGTGGCCAGCAACCAAGAAGCATTAAACTCAAAAGAATATAAATAACTCAATAAAACATCATAACAAAATTAGCAAACAATACAAGGTTCAAGCATCAATTACATCATCCTCCTCTAGAATTAAGGAGTAGTTCATAACTAAAGATAAAACAATGATAAACAAGTCATGAATCTAATGGAAATCATTAGAGTTCTAAGAGAGAGAAAAGAAGATAAAATCTGAATTGAATCTCTTCCACTTCGGACATCACCGCCTTCATCTCCTTTTATCGCTTTTCAATCCTACTTATTGGATCTCTCTCAAAATAAGTGTTTTTGTATTTTGTGTTGTGTATTAGCCTCCTCTTTTATAATAAAGCTTTGGAACCATTGAGGATGTAAAAACCCTAAAATTGATGAATTTGGTCGCTCCGGGGTGCCGTGACGTCTGGGCTTGGGCGCCGCTGCGCCTAACCCTCGGTATTCATGTATGGACTGGTGTGGGCGTTGCGGCGTCTGGGGGTTGGCACTGCGACGCCAGTGCATTCTCTTCACTGGTGCTGCGGGTCTTGCTTCCGATGTTCCCGCACGCGTCCGATGTCTCCGTAAAGTCTCGAAACACGTCGAATTGGTCCATTTCCTCATGTATTAATGCTTCCTACAAATAAAACACAAAATAAACTACAAAAGACAATAAATGACTCGAAATATAACAAAATAATAGGCTAAGGATGTCGGAATAAGTGGGTATAAACCGCAGTTATCAATAAGCACTCGGTGGGACGTAACCCGACCCCGAGCTGGTGAAGCACTTGGCTCCGGGGGAATATTACCTCCCCGGACCAGCAAGAATCTGGCCATGGGGGAATGCTTCTTCCCTATGCCGATGATACATACTCGGTGGGACGCAACCCGACCCCAAGTTGGGGAAACACTTGGCTCCGGGGGAATGTTACCTCCTTGGACCAGCAAAAATCCGGCCATTGAGGAATGCTCATTCCCTATGCCGATGATATACACTAGGTGGGACGTAACCTGACCCCGAGATGGTGAAACACTTGGCTCTGGGGGAATGTTACCTCCCCGGACCAGTAAGAATCCGACCATGGGGGATTACTTCTTCCCCATATCGATGATACACACTCGGTGGGATGCAACCCGATCCCGAGCTGGGGAAACACTTGACACCGGGGGAATGTTACCTCCTCGGACCAGCAAGAATCCGGCCATGAGGGAATGTTCATTCCCCATGCCGATGATATACACTCGGTGGGACATAACCCGACCCCGAGTTGGTGAAGCACTTAGCTCCGGGGGAATGTTACCTCCCCGTACCAACAAGAATCCGGCCATGTGGGAATGATTCTTCCCCATTCCGATGATACACACTCGGTGGGACGGAACCCGACCCCGAACTTGGGAAACACTTGGCTCCGGGGGAATGTTACGTCCCCGGACCAGCAAGAAACCGGCCATGGGGAATGCTTCTTCCCCATGCCGATGATATACACTCGGTGGGACGTAACCCGACCCCGAGCTGGTGAAATACTTAGCCTCGGTGGAACTAATCCAGCCCCGAGCTGGTGGTACAAATAGCCTCGGCGGAACTAATCCGGCCCCGAGCTGGTTGAAGAGATGAGACTTAATCATGAGGGAAGAATTTCAACCTCTGAGGCTCAGCGGACTACGGCGTGGGCGTCCCCTTGACGGACGTTAACAAAAATAAAAATGGAAACAAGGCAAGGTTAGCACGATGGAGGTGGCTTAACACATACTCCACACAGACTTTAAAAGATAACAACTTGGGTGCCCCGAGGCAACGTCATGCCTGGTGCTTCCCAAAACATAATTCTGAACCTTACAATTCAGCATCCCGGCTAGCCGGGCTACGGATCGGTGAGCGGCCACAGCCATGAGGGCAGAAACCTCCTCATACTGGGCGGCTCTGGAGTCTGTAAATACTATGAGGGAACCTCCCCATGTTATGCGTCTCCTGATCCGATACGGTTAGGCAGATAACTCACGGGGGAATAAACCTCCCCGTGTTCGCCATCCCTGGGTGGTGCATGAACTCGGTTAGACTGATAAATCATGGGGAAAATATGTCCCATGTTCGCCATCCCGAGGTGGTGCATAAGCTCGGTTAGGCAGATAACTCATGGGGGAAAAAATCTCCCATGTTCACCATCTCGAGGTGGTGCAGGAGCTCGGTTAGGTAGATAACTCACGGGGGAAAAAACCTCCCCGTGTTCGCCATCCCGAGGTAGTTCCTAAAAAATATGAGTCAGTGGGTAGTAACGCTCCGGCCTCGGGGGTTTGATAATGACACCCGTGCTTGGTGTGCCACGAGGGGTTCGCGCTTTTTCCACATGTACTCCATCCCTTTATAAGTTCTGGATCCTTAAAGGTGAAATGAGCCAGGTCAGAACACTTCCACCCGGGGTTTGATAATGACACCTGGGATTGGCGTGCCACTGGCTTGGTGCATGTCCTAGCTACCGAGCAACCCTTTGCATTGAGCACATCCCAAGAATATTGAACATGGCTTTCGCATTCAATTAATAAACAAATAAAATGGACAAGTTTTTTAATTCAAAAGATAAAGTCTTATTCATACTCGAGGGACCTACTGTCATTCTTACAACTTTTTGCGGGACATTTTAAGAGAGGCTTTTACAATCATTTCTGGTTCTTGTCTTGTAGTCTGATACATCTTCTAGTCCGAGCTTGAACTGAGAACTCCCGGACCATGTTGACAGGAATCCCCCAGTTTCCAAAATCATTTCTGAGCAAATCTGGGAGCCCAGTTTTGACCTCATTTCCTGACTCATTGTGGCCTGCCCCGTGGGATTTTTCTCATTTCCTCCCATTCGGGGAGGCTATTGCGCTGAATGAAGGGGGGCTCTGATGGATGCCGACCTTCTGCCCTAGGCCGACTAGTTCCCTGGTTGATCCTTGAGCACTACCTCTGTCGTGAGACTGAGGACCTGGCAGGCCGAACAAGCGTCGCGCCTTCTCTCGGAGGAACTTGTTCAGCTACGTCTGGCGGCGGGCAAACGTCACTCATTTTCAACGTTACATTTCATTCTACAACTCAATAAGGAGAGCTATTGCTGCCCTAGCTCCTGGTGTGTTCCATCCCCCATCTTTCCCGCTATTGTCAACCTTTTTCCCTTTTATGATCCCTTTCCTCTTTCCATTTTGACCAGCTTCCACTCGCTCACTTTTCTTTTCATCCCATCTTTCCTTCATTCTTCCAAACCACTCTACCGCTGAACTCTCCAACGATCCATGATTTTCGTCTTCTACCATCGTCTTACTATGCAAGTTGCTTTTTGTTCTTTTCCCCACAGACGACACCAACTGTTGACAGGTGATTTTCGTCCAAGGGGCAATTTTGAGATAACTCTCCCAAGATAATCCTCCTTCAACCTTGAATTTTTTTGGTTATGGGAGACCAAAAGCAATTGTAGCAAAAGGCAAAATGAACACAAAATTGACAAAGAGAGTTTAATGTGGTTCGGCGGAGCAAGTCCAGCCTACATCCATGGGCACAAAGTGAGGTGTTGCTTTTTATTACCAAACCGAGCTCGGCAGACCTTTTTGCCGGAAGGATCTAATGGAACCAGGCTATTTGCTTATGTTCTTTTTACAAGTAGTGCTCCTTCTTTTATTACAAATTTCGCGTTACGAATGAAACTAACTTTCCTTTATATACTAGGAGAATTACAACACTGTTCCCATACTTTCATGGCATCACCCACGTGAATCTCCGACTGACTGATGGGCTCTCTACCCCGAGACTATCTTTGCCGAAAGCAAACCTGCCGCCTGACGGCTTGTCACATCACCATGTTTCTCCACTGTCATACGTAATGTAATGAAGCCAGCCTGTAAGGAGCTTTCAAATAATGGTATATGCCAGAGGTAAAATCCAAACTACCTATGATCACACGTCAGACTTCAAGAGATCAGTCCAATGATCTGCCGGACTGCCCAAGCTGCCCCGTCCTGACTCAAACTACCCGAGTTCTCATCCCGAACCGAGCTACCGGGCTACTATGGTTGGTCTCGGCTCTGATGTTGTCGGCTTCTGAAATTCGCATCATGTTATGTCCTCTGGTCGGCGAGATTCGGGAGGCTGGGTCCGGACTTCTTGTCTGGTCAAAGAGAAACCAATACCCTCCGAACATTTGATCCTTCAATAAAGGAAAATCTCATCTCTGCCATTACCGAACTGTTTAAATACTTGTCACAAAAATCACCATCAACATATATATTAGTTTTACTTAACATCCAAACTAGGTTGACACTCCAAACAAGATCAAATTATGTGCAGCAATCACTGAGCAATTATTATTAATAAAAAATATATATAAGATTACATAAATACATAGAGCATACGTTAAGAAAATAGAATAATAAGAAGGTAACAGTATTGTTTAAATCTTTATCAATAACTAGATAAAAGAAAGAGTACCCACCTCCAACCTTATTACAACCAAAGAAAAGTAATCTTATATCCATACAAGAAAGCAAATACACTATGTAAACCCTTAAATGGGAAACCATTTGCATCAAGATTCAGATTCTCTTATACCTCAACCGAAGGATAATCCAATCAAGTGACATCTACACAACTCAAAGCAAGATTAGTTAAGCCATCAGATACAATATTTATTTCACGAAAGATATGATCAGTTAGGCGAAATTGTTATGATTCTCTGATCTTTGAAAAGTATTTGAGGAAAAATCGAATTCTATTACTAAAAGAACATAATTTACAAGTGTTTAAACTTTATAAAAAACCTCACTCTCTTTACACTCTCAACACTTTCTTTAAATGAAGCTTCATTGTTGGGATGCATTGAACTCTCAAATGAGATCCCTATTTATAGTAAAGTTCTGGCTCAAATTGTCAAATAAAGAATAGTTCCCACCTAAAGTTATTTTGGCCATTTTTGATGGTTGCACCAAACTTTTGAAAATAATGGCAATGGTGGGAATCAATCTTTGACAATGAAGAAAAAATATTAAGGGCAATGGAAGACAGCTAGATCCTTCAATTCTCCCCATCCACCTACATCTGAAACGATTATCATCTAACAGTTTTCTCGGCTATGTCTCTACACAGTTCTAACATGTCCTGAGTAACCACCTTTGTTAACATGTCGGTTGGATTCTCATCAATATGGATCTTCACTAGTCTCAACAGTTGTTGATCCATCACCTTTCGTATCCAATGATAGCAAATTTTGATGTGTTTGATCTGGGAACGATACATTGAGTTCTTGCTCAAGTCCATAACACTCTGACTATCACAATCTATCTTGTATTTTGTCTGCTTAATCCCTAATTCTTGGAGAAAATGCTTTAACCATAATATTTCCTTCATTGCTTTCGCCGCTGCAATAAAATCAGATTCTGTTGTGGATAATGCAATACAACTCTGCAATCTTGGCTACCATGACACAACCCCCTTCAAAAGTGTAAAGAAAACCTGATGTAGATTTTCTACCATCAAGACCTCATGTCATATCTGAATCTGTATAGCCTTCCAAGATTGGATCAGCTCCCCCGTAGCATAGACATAACTTCGATATACCCTTGAGGTACCTGAGAATCCATTTGTTTGCCTCATAGTATTCTTTTCCTAGGTTGGAGAGAAAACGACTCACTAAACCCACTGCATGAGCAATATCTGGCCTCGTATATACCATAGCATACATTAGGCTCCCAACTATTGAAGAATATGGTATCAATGACATATCCTCTGTCTCTTTCTTGGATAAGGGGCACAAACTCTTGCTTAGTTTGAAGTGGTGTGCTAGCAAAATGCTGACAGGTTTACATTCTGTAAATCGAATCTCTTGATTTCCCGATCAATATAATTCTTGTGTGAAAGTCACAACCTTTTGTTCTGTCTCGAACTATTTTCATTCCGAAAATCTATTGAGCTTGTCCTAAGTCTTTCATGTCTAAAGAGTTAGAGAGTTCCTTCTTCAGCTGGTTGATCTTCGCTGCATCTTGTCCAACGATCAACATGTTGTCTACATATAAAAGAAGAGCGATAAATTTTCCATCTGAAAACCTTTGAATGTAAACACATCGGTCTGCTGTAGCTCATTTGTAGCCTTGACTCACCATGAACAAGTCAAACTTCTCGTACCACTACCTTGGTGTGTGCTTGAGGTCGTACAAGCTCTTCTTAAGCTTGCAAACAAGGCTCTCTTTTTCTGAAACCTTGAAACCTTCTGGCTGCTCCATGTAGATTTCTTCATATAGATCATCATGAATAAATGTTGTATTAATATCCTTTTGTTCAAGCCCTAGATTCAAACTAGCTACTAATCCTAGGATAACTCGGATTGAAGTCATTTTAACAACTGGTGAAAAAAATTCATCAAAGTCGATTACCTTTTTCTATAGGATTCCTTTGACTACTAATCAAGCTTTGCGTTTAACCATATTTCCACTGCCATCTTTCTTCAACTTAAACACTCATATTTTCTTTAGTGCCTTATTGTATTGCGGGAGCTTGACTATCTCATAAGTATGATTCTTCTACACAGATTCCATTTCATCATGCATTGCGTGCATCCATTATGCTTTTTCTTTATGAGATAAAAATTCCATGAAATATTTTGGCTCCCCCTCATCGGTAAGTAGAATATAGTCAGATCCTGAGTATCCTGTTGATGGAATCCGGCCTCGTTCAAATATTCATACTTGAGGTTCATTAGTTTCTAGAGGTCTGTCGTCATCCAGATCTGCGGATGATCATGTAGCCTCTGATATAGTAGTTTGAAAATCTCCCTGCTCAACACCATATTCTTCTTCCTCTGGTTCTTCTTCTAACATATCATGCACCTCATAATTATCTGTGGCCACTCGTGTTAGTGCTGGGGTTGTATCCGGATTTGAATCAATCTTTACGGCATTGGAATCAGAAGACATATTGGGCTTTTCAATGTCTTCTATTGTCTGGTCTTAAAGAAACACTGCATATCTGCTTATGATGACCTTTTTTTCCTTTGGGTTTCATAACTTGTATCCAAATTTCTTGTCTCCATAGCCTATGAAGATGCATGGAGTGGTATTTGCATCAAGCTTATGCCTGAGATCCTTGGATACGTGTGCAAAGGCTAAAGAATTGAATGTTCTAAAGTGAGAATATGAGGGATTCTTATCAGACCACACTTTCTCCGGAATCTCAAAATTCAACGGTATAGATGGTGATCTGTTGATCAAGTAGCAGGCGGTAAGAACAGTTTTTCCCCAGAATGGCTTTGGCAGCTTAGCCATATTGATCATGCTTATGACTTTCTCCATAATGGTGTGATATATTCTTTTAGCAACATCATTATATTGTGGGGTGTGTGGAACAGTCATTTCATGTCGAATGTTGTGTCTTTCGCAATAGACATCAAACTATCTAGAAATGTACTCGCCTTCATTATCTGTACAGAGGCATTTCGGTTTCTTCCATATTTCACGCTCTATCATGGCATGAAACAGTTTGAAATGATCCTCTATTTTTAGAAAGTCAGAAAGTATTTGTTACCGCTTAGTGAATTAACCTACAAGAGACCACAAACATCAATGTGTACTAGACTGAGCAACTCTGATCTTTTCGTAAAAGAGAAATTAAAAGGGACTTTATGTTGCTTACTAAGTAGAGAGTGATTGCAAGGATCTAGAGCAGCATTCTTGGAGACAGTGACTAGATCCTTCTTTGTCAAGGTAGACAACCATTTTCTCACTCATGTGACCGAGTCTCTAGTGTCATAGATTTTGAGAAGTCTCTCGTTCAACTACACTGAGGCTCTCTGTACATATCTTCACATGAGTCTTGTATAAAGTACCACAAATATATCATCAGACGACGATCATAGCACATTTTTATCATTCTCCATGTGTCATTGCTAAAGTGGCTAGCATAACCTTGTTTATTAATGGCTACCCCCGAGTAGATGGAGCTAAAGTTCTGGAATATGTCTAACATCCTTCAGGGTTATTATTTACCATGTATTTATCTAATCTGAATATCACCAATTCCCATTATTTAAGACGAACTGGTATTTCTCATCTTCATTGCACCAAAGTCTCATGCTTTGTATGTTGTGAAGAAATCCTTGTGAGGGGTGACGTGGTAGGATGTTGCAGTATCTATTACCCACTCAACATCTTGGGCTGCAGTGGGAAGACATGTCTCTTATTGGATAATAGAGCAGATGGCTACATATCCTGAAACAACTACTAGTGTCTCTGCATCGTTGCTCTTTGGCTGGGAATTTCCTTCACCCTGCTTTTGTTGTAGCTTTCGATAATTTTTCTTTAAGTGGTCTTCTATGCCATAATAATAGCACTTGTAAGTAGTCTTTCTTTCGTCTGTGGATTTGCCTATAAGTTTGCTTTTACCTCTCCCTCTATCTCGATTTTTATCTCGTTGTCTTTGTCGATTCTCCGTGACAAGGGCTTGTGTCTGATATGTGCCTACGTCTTTTCTTCTGGCTTCCTCATTTGACAGGGCATCTTTTACCATAGGTATGTTAAGCTTGCCTCCTGAAGCTGAATTGCTGAGAGTAACCACCAATATCTCTAAGATATCATGAAGAGAACTAAGTAGTATGAGGGCTTGTACTTCATCTCCCAATTGCATGTCTACTGCAGGCAACTGGTTCACCAGGCTTTGGAACTCATTTGTATGCTCTGCTACTGAAATTCCACTCTTTAACTTCAAGTTCACCAAACACCTCATTATTAAGGCTTTATTATGAGCTATCATGGCCTAATACACGTCTTTCAGCTTCATCCATATTTCGTAAGTGTTTGTATCATGTGCTACATGGTGGAAGAAACTGTGGTCGATCCAATGCCTAATCTGATCAAAAGTTCCATTGTTGAGTTTATTCATTTCACTATTTTTGACAAAATCTGATCTCACTCCCTTTACCTCGATCAAATCAAACAGATCTTTGCAGTGTAAATATTCTATCATCTGAGGCCTCCATAGGGAGTAATTGGTTGTCATTAGCTTGATCATTGCACCAGAAGAGGAATCTTTCATTTTTATTTTAAGATTAAAATGAAAATATGATAAAATCTGAGCTGATTTTCACAAATCAGAGGTCACCGTTATGTTCGAAACGGTCGAAAATGGTGGATTTGATTTTTTGTTTGTCCAAATCTGACTCAGAGGCCGATTATAAATTTCTAAAATTTATGGGGCTAATATATAAATTTCATAGACTTCAGGAGGCTCAATAAAATTTATCTTGTAAGCTGACGTGTCAGACACGTGCATGCTGACGTGTCAGACACGTGCATGCTGACGTGGCATGTGGTTCCAAAATGCTAACATGTCAGATGACGTGGTTGTGACGCATCAGACATGTGGTTGCTGACTGGACTGGAAATGCTAACGTGGCTGATGATGTGGCGACACGTGGCAGATGACGTTGCTGCTAACTGAAAGCAAACGTTGTGCTGATGTGGATGTTGACGTGATCATCTTCAACCATCACCTGGCGCGTGTGCGTAGGGGCCAGTGGAATGTGTTCTTCCTAGCGAGTGTGGGCTGGTTCGGCCTTCGTTTGGTCACCGGAAAATACCGCCGTGCTCCTCTTGACGTGAACAAGTGGATGATATGCTCAAAATTGATTTTTGATAACTTTTCCGAATCGAGTTCGTTCTTCCATTTTACTACCCTAATGTATAACCAAAACTACTAATACCACTTGTTGTGATTCTCTTAACAATAATGAGTATTTATGAGGAAAAATCGAATTCTATTACTATAAGAACATAATTTACAAGTGTTTAAATTTTACAAAAACCCCACTCTCTTTACACTTTCAAAGTTTTCTTTACATGAAGCTTAATTGTTGGGATGCATTGAGCTCTCAAATGAGCTCCCAATTTATAGTAAAATTATGGCTCAAATTGTCAACAAAAGAATAATTCTCATCTTAAATTATTTTGGCCATTTTTGATGGTTACACCAATCCTTTGAAAATGGTGGCAATGTTGGGGATCAATTTTTGACAATAAAGAACAAAAATTGAGGATAATGGAAGACAACTGGATCCTTCAGAAATTAAATACCATCAAGTAACATAATGCAATTCAAACATCGATTCTGAATAACCCAAGGAGATTTCAACCTAACATTATGAAATAAATGTAAAATGAGTAAAGAATTACACTCTAGCCTAATTAGGTCATCCCTTCAAAGAAGCTTGTTCAAAAGCAATATAGCTCCCATAATCTCCACAAAGAAATTTGTATGTCCTCCTACAACAATACCAAAAAAAAAAAAAAAAAAAAAAAAAAAAAAAAAAGAGAAAGAAAGAAAGAAAGAAAATACCAAAACCCCTCGAGAACACACACCATTTGAATCTCAGAACACTCCACCACAAGCAGCACAACCAAGATTACCTTTACACAATTAACCCATCACCTTGGTCCACCCAAACTCAGGAAGGCGCCAAGCTGACATGTAAATCTTAGGAGCTCGTCCAACAAAACAAGCGACACCTAAATTAGTTAATTTATTTATTAACTATTATATTTACTCTTTAATAATATTTTTTGTTATATTAAAAATATATAGTCGCCAAAAGGAAAAAAATTAATTAAAAAAATAAAATGATAAAGAGATTAAATCAGGATTAAATGTGGACAAATTATCATCAAAATGACATTGTTATGAAGATAAATTTAAAAAAAACTAAAATATCATCATTTTAATGGTAATTTTATTCCTATTTAATTCCATATCATTGCTATGATAAATCGACTGCTATCTCAAAGATAATTGTGTTCACGTCCGTATATGTCCAGTAGAAGAATAATTTCTGCGTAAAACTAATGTGCACCAAGGAAATAATAATAATAATAATAACCGGCCAAATCAATTATGATGATAAAGAAAAAAAATTGAAAACTTATTATAGACTATAAAATCTTGAATTCAGATACTATAGTTTTATTCAATCATTTTGATGAAACTTGGCCAACCATCCCACTTGATTTGTGGTGGAAATAATCTAAAATAAGGGTCATGAATAACTTATATCAAATCCAAAAGAGGGTCCTAAATTTGAGGTCATACGAGTTTTTAAAATAGAACAATTATCGATAAAATATAAAAAATATAAAAATCATAAATCATAATATATATATTTAACATTAAAATTTCTTTTAATTTTGGAACCTAACCGATTGTGAATTCAAATCTACGGGTCAATGACGAAATAAAATGAATCTCTTGCCATCTCAGCATTACTGCAACATGCCACCAAGTTTATAAGATGAACAAAAACACATGTTCCTACCACAACTCAGCAATCAAAGATATGACTTGGTTAATAAATTCCATGTTGAAAATTCTTCAAATATTCATTAAAGGATGGGTGTGTTTGTCTTTTGGATACTAGAGGTGCATGGGAAGGTTGCAATCCTTAGGAGGGTTGCATCTCACCACAAGGGGTGCCCTTTTGGCACCCCTTCATGCCTTGTAAAAGAGGCATAATATCCAGTTACAAGATACAGAGGCAAAATCTGAATTTAAGAGTCACAATTTTTTTTTTTTTTGAGAGGGAGTTCCACCAATTTCCAAGTTCAAATACTTGTTAAGGAGTGATCCTTGAACAATAAGTATCCAAGTTATCCTGGGAGAACGTTGGCCAATTTGAATCTGTGAAGCACCTGTGACGAAGGTTAATAAGTTCTTAAGGACAGAGAAATCTAGACTTGGATTCGTCGTTTCATTTTCCAGGTTTTCTACTGTTTTTCCAATTTTTAGGGTTTATGCATGTTAGATCTATTTTCAGGTTTGATCTGTTTTGCTTGCATGTTTTTTATTGTTTAATGAAGCTATTTGGACCACAATCTTAAGAACTTATTACCAGTGTTGTTAAATATTAAATTGCATGCGTAGTTAAGAAAATTTCTGGAAAAAATACAGTCTGAGCATGAAAAAACCCGTAGGGCGTTCGAACGCCCGACGAACGTAAAGGCTTAAATCTGAAATTTCGTAAGAACGTTTGAACGCGTCTTCAAACGCCACTCGAACGCAAGCCTTCTGCCTAAAAATGTTCGAACGCGTCTTAAACGCAACTCGAACGCAAACTCTCTGGAATCATTCTGTTCGGACGCGTTTTCGAACGCTATACGAACGTGAACTCTTTGGAGTCATTCCGTTCGAATGCGTTATCAAACGCTACTCGAACGTGAACTCTCTAGAAACACTTCGTTCGAACGCGTTATCAAACGCAACACGAACGTACACACACTGGACAGTCTCGTTCGAACGTAGATACGAACGCGACACTAACGAAATAGTCCTGGAATTGTTATAAACTGCAAAGACTTATATTAATTTTAACTTAGGAAATCATATACTGAAACACATTAAACTTGGTAGTATAGATTTAAGTTATTATTAGGTTGTTCAATTATCACAAGCATACACTTAGTGATAAAGTTGAAATTGATTGTGTATTGCATACTTGGGTGAGAATTTAAAAGTGTAATCATACACAAGAAATTCCATCCAATCTTGATTGACACTTACATATATATGTACACATATCGTATATTATTTGTGCCATTGAATAAGTGTAATTCTGGGTTTGAATTGCTAAGAGATCCTATTGAAAAAGTGTTTAAAGAATATTCTGTTAAAAAGGTGATAAGTGCCTAAGTAGTCAGGGATTTAAGTGGTTACTCCGGACCCCCCTCGTCCTCTGGGAATATTCGTTTATTCATTTTTCTAAAGAATCTTTAGTTGAAATTCAATGACTTGTGTTTATTGGAACCACCGACCAATAGAACAACAAGTGGTTACCTAGTATAACACTTTGAACAAGATCATTTGTTGATCGTTGTGCAATTCATCTTTTGTAGACTAATTGACCCCTGTTTGTTTTTCCAGTTACAAATGGCTAGCGGAAACATCACAGTACCGGTCTCTCATGGAGAAAAACCGGAGAAATTTGGTTGGGCAAATTTCAAACAGTGGCAGAGCAAAATGCTGTTCTACCTGACAACTCCCCAGTTGGCTAAATTTCTCAAAGATCCTCCGGGTCCCGTGGAGGGTGAATCGGAAATGGCCAAGGAAGAGCGAGAACAGACATAGATGTCTGGAGACTTCTTATACAAGAACTATCTTTTGGGTGGTCTTGACAATACCCTGTACAATGTGTACCAAGGCATTACTTCTGCGAAGATTCTCTGGGAATCTCTCGAGAAGAAATACAAAACCGAGGATACCGGACAAAAGAAATTTGTCGTGGGTAGGTTCCTGGACTACAAGATGGTAGATTCAAGGACGGTGATGTCTCAGTTGGGTGAACTATAGTTGATCATTCATGAAATACTGGATGAGGGAATGAAACTCTGTGAGATGTTTCAATTTGCCGCCATAATTGAAAAGTTGCCTTCATCATGGAAGGACTTCAGGAGCTATCTAAAACACAAAAAGAAGCAGATGAGCCTTGAAGACCTTAGTGTTCGATTGAGAATCGAGGAGGACAACAGGATGTCCGAGAAGGCCAGCTACAAGACTATGGAGTCTAAGGCCAACATCATTGAGAGTGTAAAGGGTAGCAAGAAGAGAAAGAACAGTGGAGCTGATTCTTCGAACAAGAAGTTCAAAGGGAAATGCTACAACTGTGGAAAGAGCGGTCATATATCAAAGGACTGCAGGAACAAGAAGTCTCAGGACAATGACAAGAAAAAGAAAAATGAGGCCCATGTCACTGAAGGTGAGCAGCTGACTGATGAGATCTCAGAGATGGAACTATTAGTAGTTGTAACCGAAGCCAACATAGTTGGGAATCCAAGAGAATGGTGGGTAGACAATGGGGCTACTCGTCATATCTATGCAGATAGCAAAATGATTTCCTTGTATCAGAAGGTCGATGACGGCGATCATCTGACAATGGGAAACTCATCTACCTCTCAGGTGGTTGGACAAGGCACAGTGGTTCTGAAGATGACATCTGGAAAGGAGCTAACATTGAAGAATGTACTGCATGTTCCAGATATTCGGAAGAACTTGCTATCAGGCTCTCTTCTTATTAAGGCTGGTTTTAAGCTTGTGTTTGTTTCTGATATGTTTGTAATGACTAAGAATGATATGTATGTAAGAAAAAGATACCTAATTGAGGGCCTTTTCAAGCTAAATATAATGACTATCAATCGTGTTATTAATAAAGCTAGTACTTCTGCTTATATTATTGAGTTGCAAAATGTATGGAATGGAAGGTTAGGACATGTTAATTATGATACCATGCGTAAATTAATTAACATGGACCTTATACCTAAATTTGCAATTGATAGCCAACATAAGTGTGAGACATGCGTTGAAGCAAAAATGCATAGAACATCATTTCATTCTATAGAACGCAGTTTTGAACCTTTAGAACTTGTACACACTGACGTGTGTGACATGAATATTATGCAAACACGAGGTGGTAAAAAGTACTTTGTCACTTTTATCGATGACAACACAAGATTCTGTTATGTGTATTTGCTGAAGAGCAAAGCTGAAGCCATTGAGAGCTTCATACACTATAAGAACGAAGTTGAAAATCAACTTGGCAAGAAAATCAAAAGAATCAGGAGTGATAGAGGTGGTGAATATGTTTCACCATTCGGTGAATATTGTTCTGTGCACAGAATTATTCACGAAACCACTGCTCTTTATTCTCCTCAACAAAACGGGATTGCTGAGCGCAAAAATCGAATGTTGAAGGAAATGATGAACGCCATGTTGACAAGTTCTGGTTTACCCCAGAACTTGTGGGGGGAAGCCTTGCTTTCCGCGAACTACGTTCTGAACAAACTTCCTCACATGAGATTGGACAAGACACCATATGAGTTTTGGAAAGGTTTCGTACCTTCCTATAAATACCTAAGAGTGTGAGGGTGTCTTGCCAAAGTAATGGTTCCTAAACCTAAGAAGGTTAGAATAGGACCCAAAACTGTTGACTGTATATTCATGGGATATGCTCGCCACAGTAGTGCGTATCGATTCTTGGTACATAAGTCTGATATTCCTGACATCAATCCGAATATGATAATTGAGTCAAGGAATGCAATATTTTCTGAAGAGATGTTTCCTTGTAAGGAAAGACAAAGAACAGAGTCTCTCAAAAGAACAGTTGATACTGTCAAGGACAGTGATCAGGTTGACCAAGAATCAGATCAACGTGTAAATGCTGAGACAATCAACCCTAGACGTAGCAAAAGAGCTAGAACATATAAGTCGTTTGGTCCCGATTTTCTGACTTACTTGTTAGAAATTTGAGCCTCAAAGCTATAAAGAAGCTATGTCTTCTCCGGAGGCACCTCTTTGGAAAGAGGCTATTAACAGTGAGATTGATTCAATCCTTCAGAACCATACTTGGGAGTTGGTTGATCTTCCACCAGGTTGTAAGCCGTTGGGCTACAAATGGATATTCAAAAGGAAGATGAAAACGGATGGATCAATAGATAAGTACAAGGCAAGACTTGTCATAAAAGGTTATAGACAAAAGGAATGCCTTGATTACTTTGACACCTATTCACCAGTGACTCGTATCACATCAATAAGAATGCTCATAGCTATAGCAACTATATTTGGTCTTGAAATACATCAAATGGATGTAAAGACAGCTTTCTTGAATGGTGAATTGGATGAAGAGATTTATATGGAACAACCAGAAGGGTTTAGTGTTCCTGGACAAGAACAGAAGGTGTGCAAACTTGTAAAATCCTTGTACGGATTAAAACAAGTACCTAAACAATGGCATGAGAAATTTGACAAAGAAATGTTGTCAAGTGGGTTCAAAACCAATGAGTGTGATATGTGTGTATACACCAAATCAACTCTAAAATGATATGTCATTGTGTGTCTCTATGTAGACGATATGTTGATAATTGGTAGTAATCATGAAATGATTCAGTCTACCAAAAACGTGTTATCCACCAGATTTGATATGAAAGATTTGGGAATAGCTTATGTGATCCTAGGAATTAAAATTTCTAGGACATCAGACAGATATATATTATCTCATACTCATTAGGGGTGGGCACCGGATCGGATCGGGTCGGATCCGATCCGATTCGATCCGATAATCGGATCGAATCGGATCGGATTTGGCTATCGAACCCAATCGAATCATGTTTGGTTCGTTTGTCGAATTTCGGATCGGATCGGATAAATTTGATAACTATCGGATCGAATCGGATTTTATCCGATTTGATAACAAATCCGAATCCGATAAGGAATCCGATTTGATAACGGATTCGAAATCCGATAGAGAATCCGATTTGATAATAAATCCGATAGTAGATTCGATTTGATAACAAATCCGATTGATAACGGATCCGATTCGAAAAATTTATCTGAAAATTTGTAAATTCGTAACAATTTTATCGAGTCGGATCGGAAAATTTAAAATTCAAATCAATTTTATCAAATCGGATCCGTTATCGAATCGGATCCGTTATCAAATCGAATCCATTATCGGATTCATTATCAAATCGGATTCTCTATCGGATTCGAATCCGTTATCAAATCGGATTTATCCGATTCGTTAAGTATTCGAATCGGATCAAACAAATCCGATCCGATCCGATAGTTATCGGATCGGATCGGATCGATTTTGATAAGGTTATCAAACCTTATCGGATCAAACAAACTTAAACTAATCGGATCGGATCGGATTCGGATTCGATCCGATCCGATCCGAATCCGATAATGCCCACCCCTAATACTCATTATATTGAGAAGATACTTGATAAATATATCAAAGGGGATCTAAATGTGGCTAGAACCCCTGTAGACCTAACTCTTCATCTATCAAAGAATATTGGTTCAAGCGTATCGCAATTAGAGTATTCGAGAATCATCAGAAGTCTGATGTATCTCACGAATTGTACACGGCCTGATATCGTTCAAGCTGTGAACCGGCTTAGCAGATATACGAGCAATCCAGGACATAACCACTGGAAATCCATAGTAAGAGTTTTGAGGTATGTGAGAGACACTTCAAAATATGGGCTACATTACGAGAGATATCATGTTGTACTAGAGGGATACAACGATGGTAACTGGATATCTGATACAGTGGATTCCAAATCTACAAGTGGATTTATTTTCACACTTGGTAATGCAGCCGTGTCATGGAAATCCTCGAGGCAAACATGTATTTCCTGGTCTACCATGGAATCAGAGTTCATAGCGTTAGACAAAACAGCGGAAGAAGCAGAATGACTTAGAAACTTCCTGGAGGATATTCCTAGTTGCCCAAATCGGTGCCAGCGATTAGCATAAATTGTGATAGCCAATCCGCTATTGGGAGAGCCAAAAATACAATGTATAATGGTAAGTCTCGACACATACGTCGGAGACATAATACCATACGTCAACTGCTCTCAAGTGGCATAATAACGATCGATTATGTTAAGTCGAAGGAAAACTTAGCGGATCCACTAACTAAAGGTTTACCTCGAGAGCAAGTTGAGAAGTCATCGAGGGGAATGGGCTTAAAGCCTATAAATTAAGAAATGTCACTGTGGAAACCCAACCTAGCTGACTGGAGATCCCAAGATCTAGGTTCAAAAGGGACAACTGAAACTTTGTGCAATTCAAAACAAGCACTGGAGAGTTTTGTACTCATTCCCATTTCGATAATGACGCTGAGTGCTGTCTGTCATTGGTTAGGATAAGCTAAGGCTTTTAATGATCACTATATTAGGAGATGAGTCCTGATGGGAGTAAAGACATATTACCTCTTGATAGTAGATCACATATTTTAAGTAAGAAGTGAGGCCGCTTCCATGAGAACTTTTAAAGGTGGGTTACCCTAAAGTACTTGTTGAATCCAGGACCGTCGCTCAGGGCCAAAATGAACACAACCGTAGAACGGGAAAATGGTCAAATTAAAGCTCAAGACTATGGGTCACTGGTTTGCCTAGTAAATCCGATTGTCATTCACTAGGAAATGTTCAAGGTGAAAGCTACCTATTTTGATGCAGCTTTAGCTCATGGTAACTCTCTCAAATGTCAACATGAATATTAGAAGAGTTGTGGTAGATTGTTGAAAATTCTTGTAATATTCATTAAAGGATGGGTGTATTTGTCTTTTGGATACTAGGGGTGCATGAGAATGTTACAATCCTTAGGAGGGTTGCATCTCACCCCAAGGAGTGCCCTTTTGGCACCCTTCCATGCCTTATAAAAGAGGCATAATATCCAGTTACAAGATAGAGAGGCAAATTCTAAATTTAAGAGTCACAATTTTCTTTTGTTTTTGAGAGAGAGTTCCACCAATTTCCAAGTTCAAATACTTGTTAAGGAGTGCTCCTTGAACAAGAAGCATCCAAGTTATCCTGGGAGAACGTTGGCCAATTCGAATCCGTGAAGCACCTGTGACGGAGGCTAATAAGTTCTTAAGGACAGAGAAATCTCGACTTGGATTCGTCGTTTCATTTTCTAGGTTTTCTACTGTTTTTCCAATTTTTAGGGTTTATACATGTTAGATCTATTTTCAGGTTTGATCTGTTTTGCTTGCATTTTTTTTATTGTTTAATGACACTATTTGGACCACATTCCAGTGTCCCATCACTACAAGAATTAGACCATTTAGCGTCGAATTTTTTCGACGCCATAACTTACTATTTCGACGCAAATGATATTTAGCGTCGAAAAAATTAGACGCCAACAATGGACGATAAAATGTCGACGAAAACCACTTTTAGCGTCGAAATAATTAACTGCGACGCTAAAAAACAGTATTCTGCGTCCAATTTATTTCGACGCTAAAGTTAAATTTTCGACGCTAATTGTATATTTGGCGACGAAATATATCGACGCAAAAATTTAAACTTTTAGCGTCGCAAGGTGTCGACGCTAAAGTATATTAAAAAAGTATTATATGTAAGCTTATAGCGACCATGTTTTTTACTATTAGCGACGAAATATATCGACGCAAAAATTCAAACTTTAGCGTCGAAAAATGTCGACGCTAAAGTATATTTAAAAAGTATTATATGTAAGCTTTATAGCGACCATGTTTGTTACTATTAGCGTCGAAATATTTCGACGCTAAAGGTCACTTTTAACTAGTCGACGCTAACATATATTTAAAAAGAACATTTTGTATACTATTAGCGTCGAAATATTCGACGCTAAAAGTAAATAATTTATTTCTTAAAAATTAGTAATTTACTTATTTTTTGGTCTAAAATATTTAATTTAGTTGAAAAAAAATGTAATTAATGACGAAATTATATTGAAATTTGTTTTAGAAAAAAGAAATATTATATTAAATATATTTGTTCAAAATGTTTATACAAAACTAAATATAAAATTAATTGCTACTGTGATGGGGGGACGCTCGAGCCCGATGCACCATGACTCATTGAGGCCTCGAACATCTGACGGAAAGCCATCAGTTGCTGTTCCAACTGCTCCATCTTCTTCTCGTGGTCCACCATCTTCTTCTCGTGGTCCACCGTGACCTGTTGTAGCTTCTCCTTAGTCTGTTGCAGCTCGTCTCGGGTGCTGGCTAGGTCGTCTTTGGTGGTGACTAACTCGTCTCGAAGAGAGACATTGCCCGAATTACCACTATTGCGTGCAGATGACGTTGGCTTCTTACGAGTGCCAAGACCAACGTTGTAAGCTGTCTGATTCTTGAAAACCAATTGCGACAGCTGCTCATCTGGTATGGGGTCGGTCCCTGTCTCCTGAGTTTGATGTTGGAGTTCCATCATTTCGTTCTGTTTCAAAAAATAAGTTAATATTAGAATTTGAGAAAAAAATTTAACATATATAATATTAATTATTTTATTTTAAAAACTGAAACTTACATAGCAGCGTTCGGCTTCTTCATTTATCCATTTATTCTTGTCATTGTAATGCGTCACACGGAAAAAATCTGGAAATGATTGCACCTCACATGTGCTACTCTGTTATAAACATAAAATAAATTCAATATTATTCCAGATAGTAAAAACAATTAACTGTTAAATTTTACGTTAGGATATATTTACCTCAGAATGTTCGGCACGATGTTGGATAAATGGCTTCGAACCTCCACGGTGGTTAAAACGCAAGTGACTTCGATTTTCCGCATTTGCGTGACATTTATCCTGTATTCACGAACACTGTAAGTACCGAAAACAAAGACATTATAAATTTCCGTTTATTTCAAAATTTACCTCGTGTTTTTTGCTCGACCAAAGCTCACATAAAAATGTCCAGTCTTGTTCCTCTATAAAATCAGGTTTGTGTTGTGGAGCATTTGAAGGTCCATGTTCGTCGAATATTGGTTTCAAGACTTTTGTTCTATAATCTTTATAACTTTTCCCCATGTGGTAGTCAATATATTGTTGGACATTCACTTGGGTCAGATCGAAGTCGAACCATTCCTACATGAAAATTCGAGTAAAAATAAGTATAAAATAAAAATGTTAAATAACAAACAATATCGAAAACTTACAAGTAGCGAAGGGAATAGCTGGTTCAGTTTCGTCTCCCACGGTATCTTTCTCCAAGATACGTAGCTTTGGGGAGCTTCATATCGAGCTGTAGCTCCTATGGCTGTATTAAACGCTGAATTATGTTGTCCGACTTGAGTGTGTCCATCATCTGATATCTCTATCCGGATACGACCGTGAGCCTTAACGTACTTAGCCAACCCCAGGCCACGGGTGCGTCCTCGACCCTTCACTGTACTGGACTCACCTGTGCTAGCAGAGAAATCACCAGGGCCAGTTGCCCTTGCTGATGTAGATGGAGTCGCGGTAGCCCGTTTGCGATTGCCCGGTGCCATCTGCAAAACCCCGTCGCATTAGCGTCATCAAATTCCAAAATTCTTATACATATACATACATATCCATACAAGTCAATACAACTTAACAAAAGCGCTTATAACATCGAATGCTCACTTTCGTTTTCAAATTCATTCATTTCACATATGCATTCATTATCCATATAATCTACGAGTTCCATCATACACGTTTTAGGGATACACAGTCACACACTCAATGGGATACATATAACCAACCACGAAGCAGACAATCACACGACTTCTCATGCACACGTTCGTATGGCGTTCACGAACGCGTTCGAACGGACCAATTCCAGTGAGCTCACGTTCGTGTTGCGTTCTCAAACGCGTTCGAACGGACCAATTCCAGTGAGCTCACGTTCGTATGGCGTTCTCGAACGCGTTCGAACGGACCAATTCCAGTGAGTTCACGTTCGTATGTCGTTCTTTAACGCGTTCGAACGTAAAATGGGTGTTCGAACATATTAAAGAACGACATACGAACGTGAACTCACTGGAATTGGTCCGTTCGAACGCGTTCGAGAACGCCATACGAACGTGAGCTCACTGGAATTGGTCCGTTCGAACGCGTTTGAGAACGCAACACGAACGTGAGCTCACTGGAATTGGTCCGTATCAAACAGTTATAATTAACCAAAGAGGGCACAAATTCAAACTTAACATTATATAAATATTAACCAAAGATGATGATGATTTTGAAGACGAACAGCAGCAATTGCTGCTGTTCTGGGCAAGAACAGCAGCAATTGCTGCTGTTCTGGGCAAGAACAGCAGCATTGCTGCTGTTCTTGCCCAGAATCCTCATCATCTTTGATCATCATCATCATCATCATCATCATCAATTTCATCAAAAATAATTCATCATCAATTTCATCAATAATATCATCAAACTCATCCTCAAATTCATCAAATCATCAATTCATCCTCATAAACAATTTTAAATCAACAAAGGAGACTTACCTGTTGATTTCCTTCGTTCGTCACTGTTGGAGAATGAGAAATGAGTTTTTGCTTCTGAGCCGAGGAAGAAGGAGGCACTGGTTTTAGGGATTTAAAAGACATTTAGCGTCGAAATTGACTTTTAGCGTCGCAGTAGTCGACGCTATTTGTTAGGGGGTTATTGAAAAATTAGGTTTTTTTCCGGAAATTTAATTTTTAATTAGCGTCGACATATATTCGACGCTAAAGTAGAGACATATAGCGTCGAAATATTGTATTCGACGCTAAAGTATAGACATATAGCGTCGAAATATTGTATTCGACGCTAAATTAAAGATATATAGCGTCGCAAATGTATGTCGACGCTATTTGTTAGGCGGGTTATTGAAAAATTAGGTTTTTTTTCCGGGAAATTTAATTTTTAATTAGCGTCGACATACTATATTCGACGCTAAAGTAGAGACATATAGCGTCGAAATATTGTATTCGACGCTAAAGTATAGACATATAGCGTCGAAATATTGTATTCGACGCTAAATTAAAGATATAGCGTCGCAAATTGTATGTCGACGCTATTTGTTAGGCGGGTTATTGAAAAATTAGGTTTTTTTCCGGGAAATTTAATTTTTAATTAGCGTCGACATACTATATGCGACGCTAAAGTATGACATATAGCGTCGAAATATTATATTCGACGCTAAATTAAAATAATAGCGTCGCAAATTGTATGTCGACGCTAAATGTAAGACATATAGCGTCGAAATAGTATTTCGACGCTACATAAAAATTAAATTTCCCGGAAAAAAACCCAAATTTTTCAATAACCCGCCTAACCATTAGCGTCGAAGTAATTGACATTTAGCGTCGATTACTTCGACGCTAAATGTCCTTTACATCCCTGCAACCAGTGCTTATCTTCTTCCTCGGCTCAGAAGCAAATAACTCATTCATAACATAGTTATACTATTAATCATTACGTTAATATTTCAACAATATCTAAAGAGTAATTAAAATCAACAACCATACATTAATCCATAAAATTATTCATCCATCACAAAATACTGTAACTTCATAATTAATCACTATTATCGTCGGTATTTGAGGATTCGTGACTGGAATCGAAGTCATCTTCAGTGTCAAATTGTTCTTCACTTGCTACTTCAACGCTCACTTCAGAATGAGGAATTAGCTCAACGTCTGTACTAGATCGAGTTAATGTTATATTTTCAGGAACGTTGACAGTTGGTCCAACAAATATCTGTTCAGGAACTTCAAAATTGCCGGAGACTTCTTGTGTTTCATCTGATATGTCAACTCTATCTTTCTCCTGCGTGTCCCAAATGGCCCTATGTTGTAACTTTTCTACCACCATCCATCCAGTTCCTAACTTAGGATCAGGTATATATATCACTGAACGTGCTTGCGTACAAAAAATGTATGGATCATTCTTGTACCAACAACGTTGAACATTAATTGACGTGAGATGATTACTAACTTGAATTCTCCTCTTTCTGGCATTAGTGTCAAACCACTTACATTGGAATAGCACAGTATGTCGTCTGGGTCGATATACGAACTCAATGACCGATTGCAATACGCCGTAGAAGTCAATTACATCTGAGCCGTGTTCTCCTTGGACTACAATTCCAGAATTTTGAGTCACATGATTAACATCTCGCTGTTCGGTATGAAATCTAACTCCGTTGACAATACATCCACTGTACTCATACGCCTGCATTTGAGGCCCATAAGCCAAAGAAACCAACGAGGATTGCGAGTCCAATTGACCATTTTCCACTTGATTAATAATCTGACAATGAAATATATGTGTTAATATAACAAACTGAAATGTCTAATGTTAGGATCAAAATAAATATAAAATATTATAACTTACAGTTGTCTCAAACCATTTAGGAAATTCTTTTTTGTGGGTTTCATCAACATTATGGTCACCAGCAATTTGTAGCATTGTTAGATGTTGCCTACAATAAATTATCACGGTTAATGTATGGAAAAAATTCAGTAATGATGCACCAGAAGAACTTACGTTAAATACGGTTGCACTTCATCACAATTACTCAATATAAACCAATGCGCACGTTGAACTTCCTGACGGGTTAGTAATTTGACACCTACTGCCCCAAATGGTCTGTAATTTTGACGGAACACTGTGATCTCTTGGCTATTACTTGCATCTCCATCATAGTTTCGTGGCGACGATTGATTGAAATGAGTTTCAATATTCTGCATGTACATCGAACAAAATGTTATTGCTTCATTTATTATAACAGCTTCAGCTATTGAACCTTCAGGTCGTGCCTTGTTTTTGACATATTGTTTGTAATCTCCCAAAGCTCTGCAGATATGACAACAAGTTTGCATTAACACTAAATTATATGCAAAAAAAACGGTTACAAATTTTCTTATATAAAACTGTATATATATATATATATAGTACCTCTCAATGGGATACATCCATCTGTAATGGACAGGACCTCCCTTTCTAGCTTCATCCGGTAAATGCACAGCCAGATGTACCATGACATCAAAGAAAGCGGGTGGCAAAATTCGCTCCAGCTTGCATAGGATTATCACGATTCCTCGCTCAAGGTCGTCAATAACAGATGTGCTTAATGTCCTCTGACACAATTGTTTAAAGAAGCCACATAGATCAAGTACGGCGTCGCATACATTCGGGGGGAGATAAGGTCGAATGCCAACAGGAAGGAGAATCTCGAGCAGCACATGACAATCGTGACTCTTTAATCCCGTTATTGTATCATCTCTGACCCAACGCCCAATATTGGATGCATAATTATCAGGGAATTTAACCATTTTCAGCCAATCACAGAATGATTTTCTCTCCGATTGATTGAGCACATAACTAGCAGGAGGCTTAATAAAACCTCGAGAGGAGTCTTGTAAATGCAATTCACTGCGAATTCTAAGATCTTGTAGGTCCAATCTAGCATTTACAGTGTCTTTTTCTTACCCGGAATATTGAATGTGTACCCACTAAACTCTCACAAATATTTTTCTCTATATGCATTACATCCAAATTATGTCGCAAACTCAGAGTCCCCCAATATTCTAACTCAAAGAAAATACTTTTTCCTGTCCAATTCAACTCTTCAGGTAACCGTTTTCGATTTTTATCTCTATTATTAGGATGTTTACCTGGTGTGCTGTCTTTGAGCTGTTGATGTTGGCAAAGTATGTCAAATGCAGACAATCGACTGGGCTTACTCTGAGGTTCATGTTGCCCGTTAAATAATTTACTCCTCCGCCAAGGATGACTCGACTCAAGAAATCTCCTGTGCCCCGTGTATCCGATTTTATTCCGTAATCGTTGCGAAGGTGTATGATCCGCACAAACTGGACATGCCATGTATCCCTTAGTGCTCCATCCAGATAATGAACCATAGGCTGGAAAATCATTAATGGTCCATAATAATGCGGCATGCATCTGAAAATACTGCTCTGAAGCTGCATCATAGGTATGCACACCCACATTCCATAATGTTTGTAACTCCTCGATCAATGGTCTCAAGTAAATATTTATATCTTTACCAGGTGAACGTGGACCAGGGATAAGCAATGACATAAACATGAACGGATCCTTCATACATTTCCATGGAGGTAAGTTATATGGAATGACAATAACGGGCCAGATGCTATAAGAGTTGTACATATTCCCAAATGGGTTTAAACCATCAGAGGCAAGACCTAACCTGACATTACGGGGGTCCTCAGCGAAACGGGGGTACATGTCATCAAATTCCTTCCATTCGGTTCCGTCCGCAGGATGTCTAAGTATGCCCTCCGCACCGATCCTCTTTTCATGATGCCACATCATATCAGTCGCTGTGTGTCGTGACATGAACAATCTCTGCAGCCTGGGCGTTAAAGGGAAATATCGCAATATCTTTTGAGGCACTTTCTTCCCCATACCACGGACTTTGTACCGACTTTCACCACATATCGGACAATGTTCAAGTGATTCATACTCGGCACGAAATAATACACAATCAAACTTACAAGCATGAATGGATTCATACCCCATTCCCAGATCACGCAACATTTTCTTTGCCTCGTAGTACGACTTAGGCAATTCGCTTCCAACCGGGTACATTTGGGCCAGTAACTCTATCATATCGATACTACTTTGTTGGTCCATTCTGTTGATCACTTTAATGTGTAATAATTTCACAACGTAAATTACAAGATCCACGATCCATTCACCTTCGAATGGAATTTTTTTTGCCTCATCAAGTAGTTCACTAAATAAATTTTGATCATTTCCACTTAACACTGGCATGTCGCCACTAACACTATGACCAAGTTGTGGACCTTGTAAGTCATGCAAAATATCGGCGATATCATCGTTTGCAGGTTGATTGTAACTACTGCTCCCTTCGCCGACATCAAAAAACCGTGACTGAGAATGATACTGCTCACCGTGATAAATCCACGTACGGTAAGTGGGTGATATTCCTGGCATGTATAAATGATTATGAACTTCATCTAACCGCTTCCTTTTCCTATTCAAACAATTTGCACATGGACAACGAACACGACCTTCTGCATCAATGTGTTGTTTTGCGACTTCCATAAACTCAGACACTCCATTACGATATTCAACACTCAATCTATCCAGAGAGCTCATCCAATTTCTATCCATTTCAGCAGAATACCTAAATATAATAATATAATTATTAGATATCATTTTACATTGGAATCAACATTACTAATTCAGTAATACTTAATTTAAGCATATATATATATATATATATATTTGGTTGATAAATTAATTAAATAGTTTACAGAAAAATTCTATTTTGTTAATTAATATACTTACTCTACATATATGAATCATAAATCACTAACAAACAGCATATAAACAACATATATAATCAAAAATTGAAAATAATAAAGAAATATGAAAGAAGATTTACCTTTTTGGAAATTGATTACAATTTTATTGAAAATTTTTAGAGAGATGTGATGTGAGGCTGTAGAGGAGAAATTCTCAGATTTCAGAGGATTTTTACGAAGAGAATGAAGAAAAAACAGAAGGGGGAGAAGGGGTGTCGACCTTCTGTTTTTTAATCTATCTTTAGCGTCGCATTTAGTATTTCGACGCTAATTGTTGCCGTTTTTAGCGTCGAAAATGTTGTTTCGACGCTACATGTTCCATTTTTAGCGTCGCAAAACGTTTTTTCGACGCTAAATATAAAAAATTAGCGTCGGATTAAATTTAGACGCGAAAGAATCAAGTTCTGTCGGTGCGAAGCTTCATAACTCTTTAGCGTCGAACAAATATTCGACGCTAAAAGTATTATTTTTGGCGTCGAATATTCAAAATCGACGCTAATTATATACGTTTTTAGCGTCGACACCGTTTTGTCGACGCTAAATATCAAACATATAGCGTCGCATTAAATTTAGACGCGAAAGAATTAAGGACTGTCGGTGGAAGCTTCATAACTCTTTAGCGTCGAACAAATATTCGACGCTAAAGTATTATTTTTTTGCGTCGATTATTCACATTCGACTCTAATTGTTTCCTTTTTAGCGTCGAATGTAAATTAGACGCGAAAGAGTCAAGGATTTGCCGGTGGAAACTTCATACACCTTTAGCGACGATATATGTTCGACGCTAAAAGTTAGTTTTGGCGTCGACTCCGTGTTTCGACGCTAATAGTGCAATTTTTGGCACCAAAAATTATTGCAATAATATAATTATTCAGCGTCGAATATTTTTCGACGCTAAAGGTCTGTTTTTAGCGTCGAAACTATATTTCGACGCTAAAAATTAATATTCTGCGTCGAATTTTTTTTCCGTCGCTAAAAACATGACATATAGCGTCGAAACGAATATTCGACGCTAAAACTAACTTTTAGCGTCGCATATTGTTTCGACGCTAAATATTTGGACGCTAAAAGCCATAATTCTTGTAGTTTGCATCTTTAAAATTTGTTAAATTATTAAATAATTACTGAAATTAAAATTAAAAAAAAATATAAATAAAATTTAAATTGACATAAGTATAGCATAACTCGTTTATGTACGGATAACAATGAAATTTACCCCCAAACTTATTGCAAGCAGGAAAAATAATTGGTTATCAAACCTAACGGAGCCAAACATTTTGTCTTCGCAGGGTTGGTTACAACATACTATTCTTCTTCTTCTTCTTCTTCTTCTTTTTCCTTTGTCCCCAAAACTCTCTATCTCAGTTTTTAAAAATCAGAATATAAAGTAAAATACTGCCCTTTTGAAAAACCTAATACTGTCTGTTACATGTTTTCTATGTTTGATCTTTTGATTTAGTTGTTCTTGTCTTCAAGTGTGAATTTAGTAAAAATAACCTGCACATTTTTAAAGGGTCATAACTTGGACTATTTGTCCTTTTTGGTCCATAGTATACTATTTTGAAATTATCAATAAAATGCATATGATGTTAACTGACATAGTCGGGTTGGCTTGGTAAATCATCTTTAAATTCCTCTTTAAAGTTGTTTGAATTGTAGGTTTAGTTTTCTTTCCTATTCTCGAAATTATTTTCGGATTTTTACATTTTTATTTAGGAATTAGATATCAACTTTGTTTTTTTACTAGTTTTTTATGATTAGAATAGTTTTATTATGTCATAATAATTTAAATTATCCATTTTGATAATTTCGTCTTATTAAGATTTTAGTATAAAATGATATCAAAATCCTAATTTATAAACATCTTTTATTCAATAAAATTAATATTCAGAAATTTTTGTTCTTCTTTATATTTTCTGCTTCGTCACTCAGACCTAAATCAAAGGTGGAATGATGTAGCCTCAGACCTAAAAACGCCAACCAAAATAAATTGAATTTTTAACCAAACTGTTTCTATATTTATGTTTTGGCTCCTTTAACTATACTAATTTATTGTTATAGTCTTCTTAACTTTAAGGTTTTCATATTCAATTGGCCTTTTCAATTTTACTGATTTTTATATTATAGGCTACTCAAGTTTATAGTTTCCATGTTACGACGACGTGGATGCAAAATTTTAGTTGGTTGTCTGCAATAAACTTGTAGAAATCTTATTTGCTCTAGCTACAATTTGACATAAAGAGACTATTATGAATTGAAATAGTAATTGGATTATGTTGAGTTGAGATTTGTACTCAATTTTATTTATAAATTATGATTAATAATTATTATATAATAATTTAAATATAACTGAATATTAACAATATATTTCTATTAAAATATGAGTGATGGAAGATTATAAAAAATTTAGTATATATCAACTTAGCATTGTATCCAAATTTTATATATAAAAAAAAAGTCTCATTTTTCAACAACATTATATTTATTAGTCTATTTTTCTAGTTTTTTTTTTTAAAAATAAAAAATAAATAAAATCTTATTTAAGAAATAAGTAGTTTCCTTTTAAGAACAATTCCAAAAGTCCGTTCTTACTATTCACATACTTATTTCCTTACTTATGTGCTAAATTGAAAAGTGAAAAAATAAACTTAATTCTAAAAGACTCGTTAAATAAAAATATGTTTATATTAATTTAATCAAATGTATCCCTCCACCCAATTTAACCACCCTCTATTTTGGTAAAATTTGTAGTGAGTTTAATGTTAATTATAGGTAAAATAGTTGTTGAGAAGTATTACTATTGTTTATGTCATTTTAATAATTAATAATTATTATTAACTTGAACCACCACCATCAAAAAAAAAGTGGAAATATAAAATATTAATATAATATTATTTGAAGAGAGAGAAGTTGTGTTAAAGAACATTAAGAGAATACAGTAAATATGTATTGTATATATTTAGATAATATTAACAAACAAATAGAAATTGAAACTTACAATGAAAGTAATTAAAATTATCAACAAACAAATCAAAATCGAAACTTGCAATACAAGTAATTCAAATCAATAAATAATTGACTTGTATAAATTGAGGCTAACATATAAGACTATGTCCTATAGTAGAAATTTGCCCATACTCTTGTGTTTGTAGTTCGTTGGACGTCTTTCATCAGGACTCAATAATCTGCAAGTCGAAAATTTGCACTGAATGTTTCGACCCCTAGCGAATCTACTAGATGTTTGGTTTTTCGTTTTCAAAGATTAGTAAGTTGGTATATGGAAAATTCTATCTTTTTCATGTGTCTCTGCCTCTAATCCTTTTTTATTCTTTATAGAGAATAAGTAAAAAATGGTTATTGTAATGCAAACGTTTTCAGTTAATCTGGAAGAGGTGTGTTGATCAGACACAAATCCACAGATTTAAATGAAAATTAAAAAATAAAAATGTTTAATTAGAATAAGGTATTTAATTTATCACAATAGCCATATTTGATTAAATAAATATATTAAATATATTTATTAATCCTAAAGCCAAACCAATAACCCAACCATACACATCCAAGCTCAAGCCCAAACCTTATTTTTCCAATTTAATATGAGTATTTAGTGTACACTTAATAAACTAATCATTTTCCATTTCTTTCTCCAACGTGGGATTACTCTCTACTTCCACTATTTGCTATACAAAACTCTTACAAGTTGATCTTCAATATTGAAAAGTGAAAAAAAAAAATCTCATTTGATATTTTTTTTCCAAACTAATTTTAATAATGTACCTTTTCTATTTAATTAACTTAATAACATTTGATAAGTTTTTTTGGAGTCACTTTAACATTTAGCTCATTCCAGGTATAGTTCATTTTTTACCATGAAATGAATACTACTCTTATAAGAAATAGATTACTAATTACTAATCAATATATATAGGAGGTTGTGTGTTTACTTTGTTAATGAAAGGTGATTCAAAAGGGAAAGAGCAGAGACATGAATAACTTACTTCCATTATTATTTTCTTCGAATAATAAATTCAAATTAAAGGAAAATTAAGAAAAACCTTCTTTATTCCACGAAAAACAATCGCAAAAACTGACGAAACGATATGAAAATCCAAACAAAACAATTATGTATGGAAATGGAGGCGCTATTTATGGGCACTTGAAGCCATTAGGCACCTTGCAGTAATTCAAGAGCAATGACAAGTCAACAGGAACGTTTAGATTGATGAGATTCAAAACATTAAGATGAAGGGAAGTGCAAAGGCAAACACCAGCGTCGAGCTTAACCAAATTGCCAATGAGACTGCAGCATTCTTCATTTTCTGGAGTACTACCAACTTTAAGACTCAGCAAGCCATTTAACACGTCAAGACATACCCCCAATTTTAGAGCGTCACGAGGACAAGCACCAGACAATGTCGTTGTGGCTTCTGAGGGAGAGATAGAGGTCAACAGAACTGTGAAGAAGAGGAGGTTAATAGAGAGTAAAAGGGCTACTGATTTTGAAGCCATTGATTCTCAAACACAACCTTAAGGTTTCTGACTGTGACTGTTATGGGGGATGGGGTATTTATAGCGGAACTAACTATCTGTTTGGATCGTAAATTTCTTATAAATAATGTGGGGCGCCGATTATTAGCTGTCTGTTAATTAATTTAGAAAGTCCCAAAAAAAAAAATTTTACGGAGTAAGAAGTCCCACACCTAAACACATGCAGCAGCTGAGGGCGGAGCAACGATTTTAATTTTTCAGGGACAATGTTTTCGAAAGAAAATAAGATTAAAAAAAAATCAGTATAATAATAATATGGATGATTTTTAAATTGATTTTTGGTATTTATGTTGTCTCTCAATGTGTGCTGATCGAGCAAAAAATAACATAAAGGGAGACTTTTTGGGCCGAAATTTACAAAGACAAAATACGTGTTGTGACATATAGATCCCCACGAATTTTTTTTTTGTTTTTCTTACTTTTTTTTTGACTTTTCATGTATTTCATATTTAAGTTCTGCATGGTACGAAATTTTCTAATATTTATAATTATAAAAATAACATGTAGTTTAAAAAATACCTTATGGAAAAAACATAATTTGAATAGACAAGTTCTCTAAAGATGAAAGAATACAATTTTAGAGTTTGTACGATATTATGAAGAGGTATAACATTTAGAAGAATTACACCTTATATCAAAGGGTGCCCAAAAAAATACTCATCCATGTCTATAAAAATGGGGCATTGGGTTCAGTCTTCTTCATTTAATTAATCACATACTTACATGCTTAAATGTTGAAGTTTAGAGTTTGAGAGTTTCCACCATTATTCCAAGTTCAAATTTTTGAAGAAATGAGTGCCCCTTCTACAAAAAACAACCAAGTTATCCTAGGAAAACGTTAACCACAAGAAATCCGTAGAGCACCGTGATGTGGCTTATATGTTCATAGGCATCTCGACTTGATTTAAGTTTTTTCATCTTCTACAACACATTTATAGGATTTTCTATGTCTTTATATTTATATATTTTTTTAAATGTATGGTAGTTACAATTTGATTGAATTATACATGTTAAAAATGATTAATAACACACCCACCCAACAATCTTAAGAACTTATTATCTTACATGTGTTGTTAACAATGATTTTTTCATGTTTCATTCCTCATTTCTCTGGAAAATATGTTTTGTGCATAAAAATTATGTAAGAGCGTTCGAATGCCCGACGAACGCATAAGGAAAAACCATATATTCCGCATTTTCATTCGAATGTAGTGTCAAACGTCACTAGAACGCAAGTTCTCTTAAAAGGTTCGTTCGAACACGTTATCAAACGCTACACGAACGTGAACTCTCTAGAAAGACATGTCCCAACGGATGAATGTGAAGGGGTTTTATAGCGGAAATCCGGTAACGCAGCGGAACAGTGGAAAATCAAAATTTTCCGATTTCAAAATTTTTTCTTGGATTAATAAAATAAACTTATTTATTTTATTATCCAATAATGAAATTATGAAATAAAACACATTAAATCAAATTTATGTGAATTTACCGAATTACCCCTAAACCGAGCATTTTGTTTATTTTAATCCGAAATTGTTCGAAACGATTTTGGATGATTCTAAATAATTACAAATATGAATTTAACATGTCCCAAATTCAAATACAATTAGCAAATTAATAAATCCCAAAAATAACCCAAGCCTAGCAAAGGAGGGGAAATGTGCAATTGCTAGCACTTTTTCATCATTCAACATGCATTCACACAAATTCAACATAAGAATAAGATTCATATGTATCTCTATACACATCAAAATACACAACATAAATGAAAAGCCCCAAACTTGACAAGTGGTCTTAATACACCTAATTTTTCAATTTCTACAAATGGACAAATTAGACCAAATTAACAAAATCCAATACTTCAATCATGTTTCTTTCATTCAAAAAAGTCTCAACACAATGAAATAACTATAGATCAAATCTAGATCATTTAAGAGTGGGTCAACAACTCTAGATTAGCAACAATGTTCTAAAACCATGAAAAGAATGCTAACAAGCTTATTAGCAACATCCTTTCAACTTCATACATGCTTAACCCCTTCATCAAACTTTCATCCATCAGAAGCACAAAGAATAAAGAATAGAAAAAACTTAAGAACATCACAAGATGTTTCCAAGAACAATAGGAACATTTTTCTCTCTAATGGCAAGTTGGAAATACTTACTTAAATCCAAGCTTTCTTTGATTTTTCCTTTTCTTTCTCTCTAGCTTCTTTGCTTTCCTTTAATGGAGTTTTGATAAAGTGTTTCAAGTTAATGGAACCCTAAAATTAAAAGAAACAATATATACTCCCACTTTTTGCCTTGGCCGAAAATATAGCATATATAAATATCAAGATATTTATTTTTATTTCAATTAATTTCAACTTTATCAACTTATCCACTTGGTTAAAATGATCATTACACTTTAGTGAATAATTCAAACAAGTCAACAATTGCAACTAAGTCATTAAATAAAATATCATAACTTAAAATATTCATACTTTAATTAATTTAATCATTTAACAATTAATTAATAATTAATTAAATCTAAATATATTAAATATATGTATTATATTTACATTAAATATTAAATACATATATATTTTATGATATTAGTCAAATATCTCAATTTGACAATTAATTAATGTGTATTTGAATTAATCTAACATTAAATGCAATACAAAAAAATTAAGGAAATGACTATCGGGTCCCTACACATGTTATTTGCGTTTAACATTTAAACGACTTTATAAATAATCAGTATCATTTATAAATGTTGCCCAGTGCTCTACGAGTATATTTCATTAGTGAGACTCTCTAGATTCAGGCATATCCGTCACGAAATCCAATTTCGTGTCCATAATTTATCCACCCGTAAATTATGACGATCACTGATGAACTCGCTGAATCATACATGACGAGGTCATGGCAAATGTATAATTCCCCCGTCACAGGTATCCGGATAAATCCCAGAGATATTGATGTAAACGTCAAATCTCTATAGGGATTATCCAGTCGACTATTCTATTAGCAATCTCAAAAAGAACATTTAGAACTAACTTCTAAATTGTACCACGGGCCATGGTTTTTATCTGATTGCTAATCATATGGACTACCTATGCTCTGATACACAGAACTGATGGATCATATCTCGATACACACAGGACACCCTGAGGATCTATCCACACCTAACGAATAGGCGGAGGTATGATTTAAATAGATCGGTGACGTGACTGCCATCTAAGTGTGGAAGATGTCTCATGCGCCCACAGTGGTATCTCAAGTCGAAGAATCACAAGTGCTAATCAACCCGACAAGATTCTTATTGACGTTGGTGTACCATCCATTAAGAATCTTCGGTGAGTCGTTCAGTGTTTATCTGCTATAAACACCTACACATATATACTAGTCTCCAAGACTTATGGTTCATTGAGAAATCATTGGAATCATATATTCTAGTATACGATATGTACCGGTCTCAACGGGTTTACTATACTGACCAAGTAGTGTAAACCTTGACCAGGAACTGTCTGAGAATGAAAACGTCATGATACAACTCAATGTCAGTTGCGATGCTTTTGCAACAACACCATTACTAGTCATTCTAAGGTCATTAAGTCTTTACCATATTAAAAGATACATTATATTATAAAAACTGCATATATTATTCAAAATAATAACGTTTTACAGAAGTATTCATAAAGAAATACAACCGGGAATTGGCGCTCTGAGCACCAACCCCAATAAAAACTCCCACTTGCTATAGTGCCAATAATGATTGTATCTAATACCCATCGACTCCACGTGTTTATGAAACAACTTCGGAGGTATGGCCTTCGTCAGCGGGTCTGCTACATTATCTTCACTCGGTACCTTACACACGACAATATCCCCTCGCGACACAATCTCTCGAATGATGTGGTACTTGCGTTCCACATGCTTTGACTTCTGATGCGCCCTCGGTTCCTTTGCTTGCGCAATGACTCCAGTATTATCACAGTATAACAGAATCGCATTCTCGATACGTGGGACAACTCCCAATTCTGTGACAAAGTTCTTTATCCACACAGCCTCTTTTGCATCTTCAAAAGCTGCAATATATTCTGCCTCAGTGGTGGAATCTGCTGTTGATCCCTGTTTGGAACTCTTCCAACAAATTGCACCTCCGTTAAGGGTAAATACGAATCTAGATGTAGACTTTCTATCATCGGGATCCGATTGGAAATCGAAATCCGTATACCCGTTAACTTGCAGTTCGTTTCCTCCATAAATTATTAACTTATCCTTATTACCTTTAAGATACTTGAGGATATGTTTAATGGCCATCCAATGGTCATTACCTGGATTGGACTGATATCTGCTAGTTACGCTAACAGCGAAACTGATTTCAGGCCTTGTACATAACATGGCATACATTATGCTACCCAAACACGAAGCATAAGGTTGGTTAGACATTCTAACCTTCTCATCTTCTGTTTGTGGACTCATATTCTTTGAAAGATGAATCCTATGTCTGAACGATATGTTTGCTGTCTTATATTTACCAAAATTATACCGTTCCAAGATCTTATCTATGTACGTTGATTGGGATAACCCAATCAGCCTCCTTTGTCTATCTCTATAGAGTTTTATCCCTAAAACATAGGAAGCTTCTCCCAGGTCCTTCATGGAGAAATTCTTACAAGGTACGCTTTTACGCTTTGTAACATACCTAAATCATTCCCAATGATTAGGATGTCATCAACATATAGGACTAAAAATACGACCATGCTCCCACTGGCCTTCTAATACACACAGGATTCTTCCGAATTCTTGAGAAAACCAGACGATCTAATAATCTCGTCGAATCGAAGATTCCAACTTCGTGAAGCTTGTTTAAGTCCATAAATGGACTTCTTAAGCTTACATACCACACCCGAGTTTTCGCTGGATGCAAAACCTTCCGGCTATTCCATATAGATTTCTTCATCAAGAAATCCATTCAGAAAATCTGTTTTGACATCCATTTGCCAAATCTCGTAGTCATGATACGCAACTATAGAAAGCAAAATCCGAATAGACTTAAGCATTGCTACTGGCGAAAAATTTTCATCGTAGTCGACGTTAGGTCGCTGCGTGTAACCTTTTGCTACCAATCGGGCCTTGTAAGTTTCAACCTTACCGTCAGGCCCGCGATTCCTCTTGTAAACCCATTTACAACCGATAGGAAAAATTCCTTCGGGAAGCGGAACCAAGTCCCAAACTTGATTCTCATGCATTGAGTCTAACTCGGATTTCATGGCACTTTGCCATTTCACGGAGTCGATGTCCAACATCGATTCTCTATAGGTGAAAAGATCAGTCTCTTCAACTAAGAGAACATCTAGACTCTTTTCTTGTATCAAATACAAGCGTTTAAGAGGTCTAGATACCCTTTCTGACCTATGGAGTGTGTGCTTTGAAGGTCCTTCATCTACTTGAACTTCGGGTTCCTCCGTTGGTTCGTTATTTTCAGGTTGGACTTCATCAAGTTCAACCTGTCTATGATTACCACCTTCTGACAAAAATTCTACTTCTAGAAATTTTGTGAAGCGAGCTACGAACACATTTCGATGCTTAATATCATAGAACAGATATCCCCTCGTATTCGAAGGATATCCGACAAACCTAAACTTTTGCCCTCGTGGCGAAAGCTTATCTTGCTGAGTCACCCTGACATAGGCAGGACAACCCCAAACCTTAATGTAACTAAGATTTGGTCTCCTATCGAACCATATCTCATACGGAGTCGTAGGAACAGCTTTTGAATGAATCTTATTCAAAAGATGTGCAGCTGTTAAAAGAGAGTAGCCTCATAAGTAATAGGGCAAATCTGTGAAACTCAACATCGATCGGACCATATCCAATAAAGTCTGATTTCTCCTCTCAGATACTCCATTGTGTTGTGGAGTACCTGGAGGAGTATATTGAGCGAGAATCCCATTCTCCTTCATATAATCCATGAACTCACCACTCATATATTCAGCGCCTCGATCAGATCGAAGGCATTTAATATATTGACCAGTTTGTTTTTCTACTTCATTTCGGAACTCTTTGAACTTTTCAAAGGTTTCCGATTTATGTCACATCAAATACACATAATCGTCTTGTGACAAATCATCGGTAAAGGTAACGAAGTACGAATAACCACTGTGAGTAGTCTGACTTAATGGACCACATACATCAGAATGTACGAGTTCCAGTAAGTTAGTGGCGCAGTGTCCAACACCAGAAAATGGGGCTTTGGTCATCTTACCCTGAATACATGATTCACAAGTTGGATATGATTCAGTGGTAAGATCTGGTATCAAACCATTCCTAACCAATTGGGTAAGGCGTTTAACGCCTATGTGACCCAGCCGCATATGCCAAAGTTCAGTATTATTAATTACAGGTAAACTACGTTTATTAACTCCAGTATTTAAAATATCTTTTGAAGTTTGCAATGTATAATGACCATGCTGGTTTGGACAACAAAGGATATGAATATTACTTTTATCATATAAATACAAAGAACATTTCTTAATATTAATACGGAAGCCTTCTGTATCCAATACAAAAAGTGATATAATATTAGCCACACATCCAGGCATAAAATGACAGTCATTTAACAAAAGTGTCTCATTCGGCTAGGGGTGTTCGCGGTGCGGTTCGGGGCAGTTTTTTCGTTTTTTACTTCAAACCGCGCGGGTTGGCGGTTTGGGAAATAAAAAACGAAACCGTAAATTTGATAAGGAAAACCGCGGTGGTTCGGGTTGGCGGTTTAGCGGTTTGGGCGGTTCGGGTCGGCAGTTTGGATTATAAATTTTTTAAGAAAATTTGGTGTGTTTTCACATTATAATTGAAGAAAAAATTACATAATTTTCATTTATTCATTACATATTGTTATATGATCATTAAATATCTTAATTGTCATAGTTGAAGAAGAAGAAAAATATAAAATAATATTTAATTTGTACGCGGGTCGGCGGTTTAGGCGGTTCGGGTCGCGGTTCGAGTCAAAATATGCGGTTTGGGCGGTTCGCGGTTTGACATGGGTCAAAATCGCACACCAACCCGAAATTTGCGGTTCGATTTGGTGCGGTTCAAAATCATTTTTAATATTTTTTCAAACCGCGCGGTTCGGTTCGGTGCGGTGCGGTTCGATGCGATTCGCGGTTTGACCCGAAATTATGTTCACCCCTACATTCGCTAATGAGATCTCGCATACTCCCACTGCAACTGCATCCAGAGAGTCTCCACTCTCGAATCGCAACTGCATCTCTCCAGGCTTCAGTCTTCTACTTTCCTTCAGCACCTGCAATGAATTGCAAATGTGAATGGGACAAGCAGAATCTAAAATCCAGTTGGATGTAACGACTTCATAAGCCAAAGATAAATCAATAACTGGAAAAATAAATGTACCTGATATAGATACTCTCTCCCTCCTCAGCTGGGAAATGTAGTCAGGAAAGTTCCTTTTCCAGTGCCCGACCTTGCTGCAGTGATGGCACTTGTCTTCAGAAGCCTTCTTGAGCTTTGCTATCTTTGCCTGTGGTTGAGGACCGAAACCCTTTTTCTTATTCCATTTCTTCTTCTTTCTCTTTGACCAAGTCTGGGAAGAACCAGAAAGTGAAGTAGGTCTAGGAGGGCGAGTCGGTACTCCCTTCTTGAGGTCCTCTTCCGTCGTGAGCAACATCCTATGCAGCTCTTGGTAGGTACAGATAATCCCATTCATGTTGAAGTACATCACGAACAGGCGATAAGAAGCTGGAGAACCAAGAATGACACTCTTACCGAGAATGTCATTCAGAATGAGATTATATTACCTCAATTGATCGATCAAATCGATCATCTGAAGAACATATGGGCTAACAGCTTGCCCCTCATCCAATCGCACATGGAACAGTTCCATTGCGACCTTATGAACAACAACTTATTCTTGGTTCTCAAACGATTGTCTTAATCGTGTCATCATAGTATAAGCATCTGACATGCCATAATACTGTTTCGTGAGTCCCGGTGAAAGCGAACTTAAGATGTATGATTTAACCCTTAAATCATCATCCTTCCAAGCTTGGAAGACTTCGCGTTCTTCCGGTGTAGCGTCCTCTGCCACAGCAAGAGGCAGTGGACCCTTAAGAACATATCCCAACCTCTCGGAATCGAGGACAATCCTCAAATCCAGATCCCAATCGGTGAAGTTACAGCGCCTTTTAATTTGTTCGCATCAAGCATACGTGCAAACTGATTTGTGGATGGTGCCGCCATCGCAAATCTATCATATAGATCACGAAAAATGGTTAGCATAAATTTAAGCAGTTTCATATAATATCATAAGCATAAACTAGATCATGGATTTTTAATCTAAAAATGCCCCTCCCACTAAATCATGCAATACTGTAATCCCCAAACAGAATACAAAGATTTAATAATTAAATTAAATACAAATAGTGAAAGGTGGATCCCGTGAATATATTTCAGCTCACAACAGAGGCACGGTCTCGCCTACGTATATTCATCAAGTAGACAACTCATTTGTCAATCACTCACTAGTGACTCATGGGTTTCCGATCCTGGTCGTTTCTTGTTGTCGCTGCTAAGGCGGGCCCACAAGGAGACGTACCAAGGTTAAACTAGTCAATGATAAACTTAAGTTACTTGCGTAACCGTGACAGCTAGGGCACGTTCAGGATTGCGCTTTCGCTTGAATTTATCTAGTATCTGATATACATCCGGTATAAATAAATCTCTATCGGCTACACCCTCATGGCAGAGGCACGGTCTCAGATGTAGTCACGGAGAAATATTTATAAACCGTATTGACAAGATGGACCACATAACATGCATCAAATACATAATTACATTTAAACCTTATTAATTAGGGATTTTCCGCTAAGTGTCATACACCCTAAATCTAATCAAATTAGATTATAACATGAATTATAAAGTCAAGAAAACATGATTAAACATTGAATTAAAGGGCTAATCATATTAGGGGGCCTAGAATCAGACTCGCTCTGATACCATTTTGAATGGGTTTTATAGCGGAAATCCGGTAACCCAGCGGAACAGTGGAAAATCAAAATTTTCTGATTTCAAAACTT